>CM065714.1:12006830-12009330 GCA_033310375.1 Conus canariensis | reverse complement strand
TGAGTGAGTAAGTGAGTGAGTCAGAGAGAGAGAGAGAGAGAGAGAGAGAGAGAGAGAGAGAGAGAGAGAGAGTGTGTGTGTGTGTGTGTGTGTGTGTGTGTGTGTGTGTGTGTGTGTGTGTGTGTGTGTGTGTGTGTGTTTTCTTCAATTTAACGTCTTTTCACCATTGGTGATATTAGACGGAGGTATGAAAAAAAGGAGAGAGAGAGAGAGAGAGAGAGAGAGTGTGTGTGTGTGTGTGTGTGTGTGTGTGTGCATGTGTGTAACTGCAGTCATGCGTGTGACTGTCTCTCTCTGTGTGGTTTTGTGAGTGAGTGAGTGAGTGTGTGTGTTGTGTGTGTGTGTGTGTGTGTGTGTGTGTGTGTGTGTGTGTGTGTGTGTGTGTTGTGTGTGTGTGTGTGTGTGTGTGTGTGTGTGTGTGTATGTATGTATGTGTGTGTGTGCGTGTGTGCGTGCGCGTGCGCGTGCGTGCGTGCGTGCATGTGTGTGTGCGAGCGTGTGTGCGTATGTGTGTGTGCGTGTGCGTGTTCGTGCGTGCGTACGTGCATGCATAAGTGTGTGCGTGTGTGTGTGTGTGTGAGTGCGTGTGTGTGTGTGTGTGTGTGTGTGTGTGTGTGTGTGTGTGTGTGTGTGTGTGTGTGTGTGTGTGTCTGTGTCTGTGTCTGTGTCTGTGTCTGTGTGTGGAAGTGAAATGGACAGTGAGACACACCCACAAAAAATCGAGCTACAGACAGAGGTACAGACATAGCACACAGAGAAGGCTGTGCATGTTGTGTATCGACCAGCAAGCCAGCTAGAAACACAGATGAGACAGACGCAATGAAACAGATGCCAGAAAGGAAGAAGGTCTTGATGACAAGAAGACCAGATCAAGAATGCAGTGTTTATTTACGAACATGTCAGCAGATGACTCTCCAGTTCCCCACGTTTTGTGATCTACGACTTGTTGGGCAAAAGAGAACAACTAACCAGCCAAACAAACAAACAGACAGAAAGGAGAAACCGAATCACTGTCGTTGTTACAAACTGTACGTGCTGATAGACACAGACACTGAGTGAGGAATGATTATCAGAACCTCACGCCGTTATTTCACCGTCTTCGCTGGCATAGCTTCTTCTTCTTCTGCGTCCGCAGGCTGATACTCCTGCGGACACCTTCTGTATAGACAGGCAAGGATTAATCCCATCTACCCAAACAAAGGGAGTGGAGTTTTGTGTGTATGACCGTTTTTTATCCCGCCATTAAGGCAGCCATACTCCAACTTCGGGGAAGGTGCATGCTATGTGTAACGTGTCATCCATACCAACGGCCAAACTGGCCTTTCCTTCCGAAAGTTGGTGATGAGCTTACGTGTGTGCAAAATGTTATGCGTGCAACACACGGAACCTCGGTTTATAGTCTCATTCGAAGGACTGTATGGGAAGTGGAGTCAGAACTAATGTTAACTCCAAGGGGAAAATCAATCTGTAACGAAACGTCCAGGCGAAGATTCGAACCCGCAACCCCAAAATTACGGGTCCGGCGCTCTACCACTGAGCTATTCCGGCCCCCGCTGGCATGGCAACAGGCCATAAACAATAAGCCGCAATAATAGCAAAAAATAGTGGTAACATTGTAACCTCTATCCTCTTCTCTCCTAGCTTCGTAGGGGGTAGTATGGACAACACATTGAAGAACGATTCTCCAGAATTTGTCGGTTGTGTGCCAAGACCTGGATCTCTGCAAATGTTTTTATCTGCCCACACTGCAGTATTGTCAGTACTTCGTTTTCTTCTGTCTTTTCCTCTTTCTTCCTTTGAACATGTTCCCGAGGAAGTGTTTTACCAACGCCATTGGATTTTATTGCACGGCCATACCAAAATAATGTTCTTTTCTCAGCTTATGTCAGTAGATCTTCCTAGGGTCCTACACGCTGCTTGATGGTTTTATGTACCTGTGTATTGGTGATATGATTAACACATCTCTATTTAGTATATTGCAGTAACACTTGATACCCATGGCTTTGATTCTTATTGCCAGATCCGCTTTCATGGTTCATGTCTCGCACACATAGGGGACGCACGAGTCTGATCTTGCACTTCGTAGAGATGGTTTTGTTCTTCCATAGCTATTATTAGCCTAAGCGCTAACCATAGGTCCCAGAATCCTGAGTACGTGAAGAGTTCTGCAGTTTCTAGCTTTTGCCTGTGGACAGTTACATTAGTATTGCGGCTGACCATCAACTCGATCTTCTAGGCGCCGATGTCGATGCCACAACTTGACGTTCTGCCAGTCTTATTTGCCACCAGTGCCTGGCAAATTCTTATATACTGCCTGCTTGTCCATCATGTCATCTGCAAAGCGAAGGCTAGTAATGATTCTTCCCCCCAATACTGACTGCATTGACATGGTCATGATGCGTTTCAAGAAAATTTGAAAAATGAAGGAGATAGAAGACAGCCCTGACGAATTCCAACTGCAGTTTGGAAACCAGTCTCCAAGAGTGACTTGTATGAGCGC
>CM065714.1:11976830-11984330 GCA_033310375.1 Conus canariensis | reverse complement strand
AGAACTTACAAGATGAAATATGATTATACACACTAGGTGTTTTGCGTTAAGTGTGTAAAGCTCCAAACATAAAGGTGAACATTGTGCATTGTGGAAATGCCAGTTATTACGAGTGTCAGCTCTCACGAAAAGCAAATTACAGAAAAAAAGAAGATCCGAGGTTACTTGGTTACTGTGACGTCAACGTAAATTATGACGTCAACTTAAAATGACATAGGTAACTAGATGACGAAAATAATAATATTAGACGAGAGAAGAGAGCAAGAACTAACGGCCGAGGCTTTGGTGTCCAGCCTAATTTATTTTGTTTTAATCGTCGTTTTCTCCGTAGTGTTACTATATGGAGAGGCTGACCGAGTGGTCAGTAGACATTGTATGTGCATTGCCATCTGGGTGTGGGGTGCAGCCCATGCCCAGCCATTGTCTCTACCCTGTTGGGGTATGGAGAGGCTGACCGAGTGGTCAGTAGATATGTGTGGTCTCTACCCTGTGTGGGTATGGAGAGGTTGTCCGTGAGGTCAGCAACGAGCTAGCATGTCAAAGGGATTCAGAGTTCGTTGGGACGACAGCTTGTGTTCTTCTGTTGTGTGGGAGTCCCTGGAAGGACTCCACGAACTGCTTCCGTGAGCGGCTTCGTTTTCCGTCGAGTGAATGTGATTTCTGGGTTTGTGTATTCTGCTGTTTGTTTACTTCTTCTTCAAAAAAACAATTCAGTCATTGTTTTTTGTTTGAGGAGGGGGAGTATTGTGACGTCAACGTAAATTATGACGTCAACTTAAAATGACATAGGTAACTAGATGACGAAAATAATAATATTAGACGAGAGAAGAGAGCAAGAACTAACGGCCGAGGCTTTGGTGTCCAGCCTAATTTATTTTGTTTTAATCGTCGTTTTCTCCGTAGTGTTACTATGTGGAGAGGCTGACTTTCAAGTCAGTAGTACGTTGATATTCACTGTGTATGTGCGATACTTCTGATGACGGTACCAGCGAAATATGTACCAGGAAATTTAATTGTTATAGAAATGTTGTAAGTGCTGTGTCGCCGAGAGTGACTTAAAACTCCTGCAAGAATATTTATGTGCTCTAATTGTACCACCTCATGTGCGTCGGTGGGCTGAAGTTATTGATGTGAACATTGTAATATCAATACACGGAGAAGCTAATTAATTTTTGTTTTAGATCAACAATACGTGGAATCGAAGTTTATTGTGTTCTATGGGACTTTGCTGAAATCGTGTTCTCCGGGGATTCAATATTGGTTGCTGTGCCTTGTGAATCTACAGTTCTTCTATGGTTTACTGTGCTTTATGAATCTGCGGCTCTTCTTCTGTGGATTGCTGTGCTTTGTGAATCTGCGGTTCTTCTTCTATGGATTGTTGTGCTTTATGAATCTGCGGCTCTTCTTCTGTGAATTGCTGTGCTTTGTGAATCTGCGGTTCTTCTTCTATGGACTGCTGTGCTTTATGAATCTGCGGTTCTTCTTCTGTGGATTGCTGTGCTTTGTGAGTCTGCGGTTCTTCTGCTATGGATTACTGTGCCTTGTGAATTTGCGGTTCTTCTTCTGATAGTTTGACGTGATTTATTGTGCTTGTTGTGTGGAGACCCTGTTTCTTCTTCTTCATCGCTTGTGTTTGTGAACGGCTGTGCTTATTATGTGGGGACCTTGGTTATCCTTATTTGTCTTCTTTTAGTGTTGTAGACTGTGGCTTGGGTACTGTGGAACCGAGTGTGTTGACTGCATATGTGAGACACTGTGGACGGCGCCGGCGAGATCTGTGAGTGATATCAAGATATGTACTATGATATGCTGATATCTGATGACTGAAGTTCCTATGTATTGATATCTTGATCTATATGCTATGTAGTGACATGTATTGATTTGTACCAGTTCACATGAATGTATGTTTGATGGTTCAGGCAGCATAATTATAAAGAAAAAAAAAAATCTAACTCGTGTGTTGCCTGGCTATCCATGTGCGTTTGGTGTGGGTGTGCGTAGGGAATAATTATTACACGCATCCAAACTTTTGAGAGCGAGAGTCAGACAGCAAAACACGCACCGCACACCATCCGTAACAGTTACGCATTGATTTAGGGGGCCACGTTACATTAATGAGAACAATCTTGAGGGACATTACAAAAGCGTGTCCATAATCATGCTAAATCTAGATAATCACCTCCATACTTTCAGGACCATGAATCACGATTCACGCACGCAAAACAAGAACAGATTCGTGTAGTCACGGGATTGGCTAGTCAAACAACTTCCTGTCTTGTTATTGCAGGCGACACACCACGAATTAATATATCTAAGTCGTGAGTAACGTTTCGATTATATGAAGACATGCGCAATATTTTTTTTTTCACATAGAAATTT
This sequence comes from Conus canariensis, assembly GCA_033310375.1. Classification (NCBI taxonomy): domain Eukaryota; kingdom Metazoa; phylum Mollusca; class Gastropoda; order Neogastropoda; family Conidae; genus Conus; species Conus canariensis. The sequence goes on along the minus strand of CM065714.1, from coordinate 11,981,951 downwards.
TTATTGTCTCTAATCAATGGTGAATTTACCTAGAGTTTTTTTTATTACATGCATTTGAACACACATACTAGGCGCTTCAAAGCCAATAGATGAAAATAAGTGAAAAGAGACTACTTCCAGATACCTGGTAGGCGGAAAGACACTAAGCCTGAAAACTGACATCAGGTAAGAGTTGTCTCGCTTATTTTCTTGATTATGATCAAAGTCAACGGCAGGGACTCTTTCTACCTCCAAGTAAATTAGATTGTTGGTGCGTGTGAATGTGTGTGTGAGTGCGTGCATACGCGCGCGCGCGCGCGCGCGCGTGTGTGTGTGTGTGTGTGTGTGTGTGTGTGCATGCGTGTGCGTGCATGCGTGCGTGTGTGTTAATGTGTGCGATTTCAAAGATGGCATTTGGTTAGAGTTATTTTTATTATTATTTTTTTTTTTGTGTGTGTGTTATAGTTTAAGACCATATGATACCTGAAAACGCTTGCATGCATGACGTAGCATTTTGAAGCATATCCATAATTATGGCGTGTGACCACGATTCTATTTCCCCACCCCTCCTCCACCACCCTCTTTTTCTTCATTCCTCCTTCAGTCCACCCATCCGCTCCCCCCCTCCCCTTTTTTTTTTCCCCGTTTCTTCTTTTTTTCTCCTTTTATTTATTTATTTTTTCATTACCTTGTATGAAAGTATAACCTTGCTGCTACGTAAAGTAGCAATTACGTTTCTTCAGACCAAGGGAAGATCGACAGGAAACGGAACCACGTCAACCGCGGTTATCTCCCTTTATCAGCCCAAGCGCCCCCTCTTGCTTGTCAACAGCTCACCTGAAAAGCCCACACTGCCCCAGTCCTGCACGCGCGTGTGCGTGCTGGGCGCTCGTGCCGTGCTAATTGCGGAACACGACGCCGTCAGACAATCGCTATCTGGACCATGGGAATATTGTCTTCCGGGTCTCGGCAAGATAGAGCTGTTCCGTAAGATCTGTAGATAGGTTAGGAAAGGCATTGTGCACTTGGCTAGATTCTGTGCGTACAGCGAGACAGGGGAAAGTGTGTGTGTGTGTGTGTGTGTGTGTGTGTGTGTGTGGGTGGGTGGTTGGTACGTGTGTTGGTGTGTCTATGTGTGCGCGCGCGCGTGTGTGTGTGAGTTTGTGTGTGTGTGTGTGTGTGTGTGTGTGTGTGTGTGTGTGTGTGTGTGTGTGAGTTAGTGTGCATGTGCGTGTGTATGTGTGTGTGTGTGTGCGCGCGCGCGTGTGTGTGTTTGTGTTTGTGTGTGTGTGTGTGTGTGTGTGTGTGTGAGAGAGAGAGAGAGAGAGAGAGAGAGAGAGAGAAAATGATTTATTGAACATTGCCCACAAAGGAGAATATGGAAGAGGGAGAGAAGGGGTGGGGAGTGAGTCGTTATGAGGTGCATGGAGAGAAAAAAATGTGGGAAAAGCATTTGAGGGGAGGGGCGTGAGGAAACACAGCATGTACAATTATCTTTATAAGAAAGGGCGCACATCCATCATTGCAATATCTGATGAGAACTTGTGTGTTTGACAAGGTAATAAGCAAAGCATACTGGGAACACAAAAACCATTCGTTCTCTTTATCTATTTATTCATTCATTTATGCATCTATTTGTTCGGCCAATCATATAATTATTTATTTGTTTATTTATACTTGTAAATACACATATGCACTTGTTTATTCATCTATTAATACATTTCCTTAATATATTCATTTTGTGTTACCTTATTAATTCATTGTTTTCAACTATCATGTGCTTTAAAGAAAAAAAATTCAAATCAATCATTGCAATATACACAGTTTGATGTGAATTTTTGCTTGACAAGATAATAAGCAAAGAATGCAAGGAACACAAATGTTGTTTGTTTTATCTGTCTATTTATTTCTGTTTTATTCATTCATTATTGTCTCATTTTGGCGTTATTAATCTCTCTCTCTCTCTCTCTCTCTCTCTCTCTCTCTCTCTTCTCTCTCTCTCTCGTGCCTGTGCGTGCTGTGTGTGTGTGTGTGTGTGTGTGTGTGTGTGTGTGTGTGTGTGTGTGTGTGTGTTTAGGGCGTTCTCTCCTATTCCACTATTTTGACTATAATATGTTTATCACATAAATGATTTGTCTTTTAATCTAATTATTTACGAATCTACTTGTTTTATCTCATCGTTAACCCGTTTTTTACCCCTTAGCAATTTAATTATTTTTACCTGCTTGAATTATCATCGACTGACTTTCTCTATGGACTTTATGTTTCATGAATACTATGTTTTGTTTTAAGTTTTGCCCTGTTACTACCTGTCACCACCACCACCACTCTCCCGTCCTAAATATTTTCTAATTCTTTTTTACTTCCGACTTTAAAAATATACGGAGTCATTCATCTGCGTCATTATTTATTTATTTATTCCAGTAAACATTTCTACAATACCATAGCCCAACTGGCACAGCACTATCGTAATTGTTTGAACCTGTTCAATATTATATCAGTCACAATGTCTCTACACGTATTTTTCATATACGTGATCCAAAATACTCAGAGTTTTTTTTTTAAGCTGCATGCTTGCTTTTATTGTGAATCACATTTGCGGAATGAGCTTCCATTCTTTCAAGTTCATCATGTTCAGTCCCTCATTACTTTCAAATTCAGGTCATTTACATTCAGAGTGTTTGTCATCTTCCCCTCATTGACACAGTACTAGTATTGCTTGTTTGTTTGTTTCTTTTGTATTCTGAATTGTTAGAGTGTGGTGTGCTGATGTGTGCGCATGTGCGTGCGGGTTTGTGTGTGTGCGTGTGTGTGTGTGTGTGTGTGTGTGTGTGTGTGTGTGTGTGTGTGTGTGCGCGCGCGCGCGTGCGTGTATGTGTATGTGTATGTGCGTGTATGTGTGCGTGTATGTGCGTGCGTGCGTGTGTGTGCGCGTGCGCGCGCGCGTGCGTGCGTGTGTGTGTGTGTGTGTATGTGTGTGTGTGTGTGTGGAGCAATGCCCCTCCACTCCCATTCCAAACCCCCACTATAAATCAAACAAACAGAAAGAAAGAAGACAAGCAACCCTCCCCTCCTCCCCCCCCCCCCCCCCCCCCCCCAAAAAAAAAAAAAAAAAGAAAAAAAAAAAACAAAACAAAACAAAAAAACAAACAAAAAAAAGCAAAAAAATACAGAGAAAACTACCAGACAAAACAACAAAACAAAAGATATGAAACAAACAAACAAGCAAACCAAAAAAGGTGTGACGCACGTGAACAACCCAGGACACAAGTGCAGCAAGAAGCTGATCGTCCCGCTGCGTCACGCAATGAATGCACTCCCCTTACTCCTTTAAAGTCTCTCCTCACCCCCCCCCCCCCCCCCCCCCCCCGCCCAACCCACCCCACCTAACCCCTCCCCGTCCCACCTCACCTCCTGCTCCAACCCCACTCCCATCCCCCCTCCCCCAACTCCTCCTCCCCTCCCCCCCCCCCCCCACCCCCCCGACTCCCCCTCCCTTCATTTCTTCTCTCCTTTGCCGCCCTTGCCAATAAGATGAGCCATAAAGACGTGGGCGGTGCGGCCGGGGCGGGATGACTGTTCCGCATATCATTGTCTTTTGATGACGGAAGGTGCAGGTGGCCCTTCTTGTCGGCAGTTTTCACCGTTTGTCTCCCCCTTTTTCGTTTTTTTTTTTTTTTTTTTCCCCGCAAATAGGAGGGCAGGGGTTGGGGTGGGGGAGAGGGGGGGGGGGGGGAGCTAGGGGATGAAGGGCGACGGTGTGATGGGGTGGGTGGGGTTTTGGAAGCGGGAGGGAGATTCGTTTTCTGTGTGGGCGGGGATGGGGGATGGGGGGGGGGGGGGGGCGGGGGGCTGGGGGGGGGGTTAGGTGGTGGTGAGGGGAGGTGGGGAGGTGGAGAGCGTTTAGATTTGTTTCGGTTATTCTAGAATGTCTCTTTAAAGACCGGAAACCGAATGCGTGCTGAGTGCACGCTCTCTGTATCTGTCTGTCTGTTTGTCTGTCTGTCTGTCTGTCTCTCTGCGTGTTTGCGTGTCTCTCTCTCTCTCTCTCTCTCTCTCTCTCTCTCTCTCTCTCTGTATGTGTGTGTGTGTGTGTGTGTGTGTGTGTGTGTGTGTGTGTGTGTGTGTGTGTGTGTGTGTTGCTTTGAGACGACATGATGTCGTTCCAGGCTTATCAGTGTTCCACTATGAAGATTAGATAAACACACACACACACACACACACACACACACACACACACACACACACACACACACACGCACACATGATAAGAAAATGGTAAGCAATCTACACTACCAAACAGACCAGAGACTTTTTGACATCACAAGACTTCTGTCTTTCACACCGCTATTCTGAGACTGACAGCGTTGCTTCGCAGTCTGTCTTGTGTGTTTATCTATAGTTTGTAGTTTCTTTTCTACGGGGATGGGGGTGAGCGAGGGGGGAAAGGCAGTTGAGGGTTGAGAGTAGAGGGCTGGTGGTGGTGGCTTGATTTTTAGCAAGACTGCGGCAGCGTTTCAAACTTAGTTCTACTGTTATTCATAACAATGATAACTTTATTCATTCATTTATGTTGTTATCTATTTACTTATTCATCAATCTCATTTATTCCTATTGATTTATTCATTAATGAATTTATTTATTTATCTATTTATTCATCTATGTACGTACCTATCAATTTATACATTTTTGTTAGTTATTATTTACCTATTTATTCATTTATTTATTATCTATTTACATGTCAACTAAACCATTTCTCTAATAACAATACACTGCAGACTTCTATTTATGCAGATGTGGCACAGTTACCAAGTTCGCTCACTGCACATCTTTGTGACTGAACCGAACAGGCCTAACCAAAAATCATTACATTTTATGTCACCGGCTTTACAATGAAAAATGAGTCTCTGAAGTTTTAGCCAGCAGTAGGAGGGAGGAAAGAGGCGGGGGGAAAGAGGCGGGGGGGGGGGGGGGGGGGGGAGTCAGGATCTAGGGATAAAATTATTGAGAGTGAAAACCAAGAAAAAATGTTCATGAAAAATGCGGAAAGAATAGCAGCAATTCGATCAACGGCTCCTGCTTTTCCATTACTTTGTGTTCGTTCGTGATTACAGTAGATTTCGCTTTGAGAGCCGCTAAGAA
>CM065714.1:11954330-11969330 GCA_033310375.1 Conus canariensis | reverse complement strand
CCTTCTGGGAGGTCGTGGGTTCGAGTCCACCACAGCCATTTGTCTTGTAGCTTGTTCGTCCTTGCTTATGGCGGACTCACTAAGGATTGTTCTTAAAATTTGTTTCAGTTTCTGCCTGCAGTCGCCTCACTTTGGAACCTACTATATTCCTTTGGAGGGGTTTTTTTCTGCCCCGTCCGGATCCTCTCCAGAAATCAGTTCGCCATGGGTTCAGTTGTGAAGAGTGAGACCGCTAAGGTTTCTTGACCAACACTGCAGGGGTCTGTATCTCTCGGGCGTGCTTGACGCCGGGATATATCATGAAAGTAAGCGTTGATGGTACAGCCCATATCATGCATTCTCAGACCAGAATGAAAATCCGTAGCGTCAATTCATTCTCCTCATAATAATAATAATGATTATGGTATTTATAATGCGCAAAATCTTGATAAAATCAACTCTAGTCGGTCTCGCGGTCTGTTACATCCTCATCAACAATCACAAAAATGTCTCAAAGTCTGTGGCTCTTCATGCTTCTGCTCTGATGGTGACCTTAATTTTCGATCGCTTCTTCACGCCCATATATTTTGATTCTGTCGGGTCACCAGTATCGGCAAATTCATAAAAACTGTCATTGTACGGCAGTGGTGGCGCCCTCTGGAGGGACAGCTCGCTCACGCTGGCTCCGCGACTAAGCAAGACTGTCGTCAGTAGAGGGCTTAGTAGATAGTGTCCTGCATATGCTGAGTTAGAAAAGGCACCACTGAACACCACTGAAGTGACTCAGCGGCAGTGCAGTGTCTCCTCTGGTGGGCTGCCTCCTAACGACTTGATATTGACTGCTCCCTGTGGATTGCCGCTGGCACTGTGACAGTGGACGGGGTCCAGAATGAGCGAGGTAAGTGCAAGAAGTGACACAAAAGATGAGATGTTTAAAAAAAAAAAACAACGATTATTAACGCATAGCCAGGGAACTTCATTTAGGCAAATCTAATAACAGAACGAAAAAAAAAGAGAAGGAAACGAAAAACTTAAAAGCGAAGTTATAAGCCTTTAAAAATAGTGTTTGTTAGGCAGTTTGAACCTGTTTCCATGGCAATGGTTGGGGACATTTTTCTAAATTACCTTTTGAGGCTTTTCCAGTCATTTTTTTTTTTCTTGAAACCAAAGTAATTGAAACGAACAGGTGGGAGCTTTTACTCCGCTAATATGTCAAGCTTTTACTCCGCTAAGATGTCATGCTTTTACTCCGCTAAGATGTCATGCTTTTACTCCACTAAGATGTCAAGCTTTGACTCCGCTAAGATGTCAAGCTTTGACTCCGCTAAAATGTCAAGATTTTACTCCGCTAAGGAGTCAACCTTTTACTCCGCTTAGATGTCATGCTTTTACTCTGCTAAAATGTCAAGCTTTTACTCCGCTAAGATGTCATGCTTTTACTCCGCTAAGATGTCAAGCTTTGACTCCGCTAAGATGTCATGCTTTTACTCCGCTAAGATGTCAAGCTTTGACTCCGCTAAGATGTCATGCTTTTACTCCGCTAAGATGTCATGCTTTTACTCCGCTAAGATGTCATGCTTTTACTCCGCTAAGATGTCATGCTTTTACTCTGCTAAGATGTCAAGCTTTGACTCCGCTAAGATGTCAAGCTTTTACTCCGCTAAGATGTCAAGCTTTGACTCCGCTAAGATGTCATGCTTTTACTCCGCTAAGATGTCAAGCTTTTACTCCGCTAAGATGTCATGCTTTTACTCCGCTAAGATGTTTTTACTCCGTTAAGATGTCAAGCTTGTACTCCGCTAAGATGTCATGCTTTTACTCCGCTAAGATGTCATGCTTTTACTCCGCTAAGATGTCATGCTTTTACTCCGCTAAGATGTCATGCTTTTACTCCGTTAAGATGTCATGCTTTTACTCCGTTAAGATGTCATGCTTTTACTCCACTAAGATGTCAATCTTTTACTCCGCTAAGATGTCATGCTTTTACTCTGCTAAGATGTCAAGCTTTGACTCCGCTAAGATGTCAAGCTTTTACTCCGCTAAGATGTCAAGCTTTGACTCCGCTAAGATGTCATGCTTTTACTCCGCTAAGATGTTTTTACTCCGTTAAGATGTCAAGCTTGTACTCCGCTAAGATGTCATGCTTTTACTCCGCTAAGATGTCATGCTTTTACTCCGCTAAGATGTCATGCTTTTACTCCGCTAAGATGTCATGCTATTACTCCGCTAAGATGTCATGCTTTTACCGGTCCATCGGTAGGATGAATGAATGAATCTCACATATAAGCGCAGAGAGAGAGAGAGAGAGAGAGAGAGAGAGAGAGAGAGAGAGAGAGAGAGAGAGAAAGAGAGAGAGAGAGAGAGAGAGAGAGAGAAGTAATTTCTCTATATATCGATACATCTGTCTGTCTATCTGTCTGTCTATGTATGTATGTATGTATGTATGAATGTATGTATGTATGTGTGTGTGTATGTATCTGTCTGTCTGGCTGCCTGTCTGTCGGTCTGTTTATCTACCTGCCTGCCTATCTGTCTGTCTGTTAGCTGCCTCTTTGGTTCTGTCTCTGCCTGTCTGTTTGTATGTCTGTCTGTCGGACTATTTGTCTGTCTGTCTGTCTGTCTGTCGGGGTGTGTGTGTGTGTGTGTGTGTGTGTGTGTGTGTGTGTGTGTGTGTGTGTGTGTGTGTGTGTGTCTTTCCGTCTCTGTCTGTCTGTCGATTTCTCTCTGTCTGTCTGTCTGTCGGTTTCTCTCTGTCTGTCTGTCTGTCTGTCTGTCTGTCTGTCTGTCTGTCTCTCTCTCTCTCTCCTCTCTCTCTCTCTCTCTCTGTATATATATATATATATATATATACAGAGAGAGAGAGAGAGAGAGAGAGAGAGAGAGAGAGAGACAGCTTAGTAGATATGGATATAGGTATATAAACAGAGAAAAAAAAAAACGAAGATGCTGTACAAACATTCCACTCTTTGATTAATTTCTTTCCATTAAATCTACTTTATCTTCAAAACTAAAAAAGAAAAAAAAATCAACAAACTGAAATTACAAAAAAAAAGAAAAGAAATCTCTTCTGACCTTGAACTGCCGTTGTCCTTCGTCCATGCATCATGAAGGGTGACTTGCTCTTCTTGGCAAGAAGGTGGGGATTAACGGGGCCGGATCAGTTGTATGATGAGAGGGGGGGGGGGGAGTCCACAGGGTGCATGGGGGTATTTCACCAATTTCTGTCAGCCCTGGGTAGTCGGGCGAGGGGCTGGGGATGTGTTCAGAAACCCTGAACCTGCCACCCACTCCCTTCCCCTCCACTCACTCTCACTCTCATTGCCGCTCGCTGTGTGTTGTGTGTGTGTGTGTGTGTGCTGTGTGTGTGTGTGTGTGTGTGTGTGTGTGTGTGTGTGTGTGTGTGTGTGTGTGTGTGTGTGTGTGTGTGTGTGTTGTTGTGTGTGTGTGTGTGTGTGTGTGTGTGTGTTGTGTGTTGTTCACATTAGAATCTTTGTTAGTTCAAGCAATAATTAGACCGATTGTTACTTGTCATAGTAATTGAAATGTGTATAGTGCTGTCTGTAACGCTGACATGTGTAATGCTGCTGAACGCTGAAATGTGTATAGTGCTGTCTGTAACGCTGACAAATGTGTATAGTGCTGTCTGTAACGCTGACAAATGTGTATAGTGCTGTCTGTAACGCTGACAAATGTGTATAGTGCTGTCTGTAACGCTGACAAATGTGTATAGTGCTGTCTGTAACGCTGACAAATGTGTATAGTGCTGTCTGTAACGCTGACGAATGTGTATAGTGCTGTCTGTAACGCTGACAAATGTGTATAGTGCTGTCTGTAACGCTGACAAATGTGTATAGTGCTGTCTGTAACGCTGACAAATGTGTATAGTGCTGTCTGTAACGCTGACGAATGTGTATAGTGCTGTCTGTAACGCTAACAAATGTGTATAGTGCTGTCTGTAACGCTGACGAATGTGTATAGTGCTGTCTGTAACGCTGACAAATGTGTATAGTGGTCTGTAACGCTGATTTTGTTGTCCTTCACTCACCTCCTCTATTCTTGTATGCTATATCCACAGTTTCTTCACATACCTGTTCTAAGTTTGTAGAAAAAAAACAACAACAACTATATAAATATAATAAGAAATATAAAACTGCATTCGAATTAAGAATCATACTGTAATGATAAAAGCCCGCCCCTGCCCCAAAGCTGTCGACAATAATCTGCATGAGAGAAAGATAGCTGACTGGTGCGGGTCAAATACGAGAACTGCAGCCAGTCGTTGTGGCACAGTGGCGGGCGTTACGGACTCCCGGTTGGGAGGCCGTGGGTTCAATTCCCATCCGACCCATTACATTTGTGGGATTTTTCGACCCATGACCGGCTGCTACCCAGTGCTGAGTTTGCTGTGATCTCATCTGGGATGACTTGAACGACACAGTCGAGTTTTATCCACTCAGAGTATTGCTGAGAGTGTTGCTCAGATTTCCTTGACCAACACTGCAGGTGTCTGTATCTCTCGGGCCTGGTAGACATCGGTAGACATGAAAGAAAGCGTAGGTAAAGTTCTGTCATGCAGTCTCAGACCAGATTACAACCCCACAGCATCATTTTCATCATCCGCATCCCATCGATCAGCATTGAAAAAAAATCAGTTCCATGGCCTTTTAAAGCTCTGCTGTCATGGTGACCTCGGTCTCCTCTCCACGCCTATGCTCTTGGTGAGGTCGTGTAGAGGTCACCGATATCGTCAAGGTCATGGGCATTGTCGTTTGAGGACGTTGTGGCGTCCTCAGAGGGAAGATGCTCACTCACGCTGGCTCTGCAGCTATGCAGTATTTGTCAGCAGTAGAGGGCATAGGAGGTATTACTAGACACCACTGAAATGGCTCAATAGAGGGCATAGGAGGTATCACTAGACACCGCTGAAATGGCTCTCCAGCTATGCAGTATTTGTCAGCAGTAGAGGGCATAGGAGGTATTACTAGACACCACTGAAATGGCTCAATAGAGGGCATAGGAGGTATTACTAGACACCACTGAAATGGCTCTGCAGCTATGCAGTATTTGTCAGCAGTAGAGGGCATAGGAGGTATTAGTAGACACCACTGAAATGGCTCAATAGAGGGCAAAGGAGGTACTACTAGACACCACTGAAATGGCTCAATAGAGGGCATAGGAGGTATTACTAGACACCACTGAAATGGCTCTACAGCTATGCAGTATTTGTCAGCAGTAGAGGGCATAGGAGATATTACTAGACACCGCTGAAATGGCTCAATAGAGGGCAAAGGAGGTACTACTAGACACCACTGAAATGGCTCAATAGAGGGCATAGGAGGTATTACTAGACACCGCTGAAATAGCTCAATAGAGGGCATAGGAGGTATTACTAGACGCCACTGAAATGGCTCAATAGAGGGCATAGGAAGTATTACTAGACACCGCTGAAATGGCTCAATAGAGGGTATAGGAGGTATCACTAGACACCGCTGAAATGGCTCTCCAGCTATGCAGTAATTGTCAGCAGTAGAGGGCTTAGGAGGTATTACTAGACACCACTGAAATGGCTCAATAGAGGGCATAGGAGGTATTACTAGACACCGCTGAAATGGCTCTGCAGCTATGCAGTATTTGTCAGCAGTAGTGGGCATAGGAGGTATTACTAATCACCACTGAAATGGCTCAATAGAGGGCAAAGGAGGTATTACTAGACACCACTGAAATGACTGAATGGAGGGCATAGAAGGTATTACTAGACACTGCTGAAATGGCTCAATAGAGGGCATAGGAGGTATTACTAGACACCGCTGAAATGGCTCTCCAGCTATGCAGTAATTGTCAGCAGTAGAGGGCATAGGATTATTACTAGACACCACTGAAATGGCTCAATAGAGGGCATAGAAGGTATTACTAGACCCCGCTGAAATGGCTCAATAGAGGGCATAGGAGGTATTACTAGACCCGCTGAAATGGCTCAATAGAGGGCATAGAAGGTATTACTAGACACCGCTGAAATGGCTCAATAGAGGGCATAGGAAGTATTGCTAGACACCACTGAAATGGCTCAATAGAGGGCATACAAGGTATTACTAGACACCACTGAAATGGCTTAATAGAGGGCATAGGAGGTATTACTAGACACCGCTGAAATGGCTCAGCAGCAGTGCAGTGTCTCCTCTGGTGGGTTGCCTCCTCATGACGCCATTTCCTCTCCATATGAATTGATTGTCGGTGCCAGGGTGGCGACTGGATAAGCCAGGGTGTCAATACAGACGAGGAGCCAGAATACGAGCGTGGGGGGGGGGGGGGGGGGGGGGCAATGCCAATGGAGTAGTACAGACAGAAGATGAGACGAAAATAAAAGACAAGGAAAGAAAGTAGAAGGTGCGAGAGTTGCGCGTATTCTCCTTTTGAAGGCATTATGCTCCTCTTAAAGGCGCTTCCGTCTCACTGACATCATGGACACTGCATTCAGTCTCCAATTCAAACGGTTCTCATCTCACGTCAAGCGTACCCCGATATTCCTCCCCAGACTCAGTCACCCATGACAATCGAGATCATCTTGTCTAGGGTCAGACTGGTGCTTTCTTCGTCTGCATTATAGCAGGAAATGGGGGAGAAGTGTGTGTGTGTGTGGGGGGGGGGGGGGGGACAGTGGGGAGGGATGTGGAGTGCAGGGGGGGGGGGGGGGGGCGCAAAAGGACCTCGGAGGGACGGACCCCAAAGATGAAAGTGAATTTCTGTTGTTCCTTTCGGCATTTCTGTCTTAATCTTTTCTTCTTTCATCATATCCCTTCTCTTGATAACTTGCCTTATATGTTGGCCATCACATTTAACGCTGTTAAGCCCTGCGTGTGTGACGGCACGTTAAACTCTCTTCCTTGCACACCCGGTGACTGGAGTGCTTTCCCTTTGTTGCAGCGTCAAGATACTAACAGTCTGGCGTAGCGGCGCCACCACTCAAGGGAGCGTAACCTGGAACCTCTAAATGTTGGAACATGAATTACGCCCTTGTTAATGCCGATCAAATCTGTTTTGATTTGAAATGTTCGCTTCATTGATCTGATTCTGGTCAGAATTAAGAAATTCGTATTTCAGAAATGTCAGCGTCGGAGAATGTTCATGGCTCTTTTTGTTTGTTTTCCGTTTCTTTTTTTTTCTTCTTTTTTTGTCTAACTTGTGTGTTCGTTGAGGTTTATCTAAATGGATTTTACAGAGAAAACCAAGACAATTTGCCCACTTGATTTAATAATATTATATAACTGGGCCATGGAAATTCTTATCTGATTGTTAGGCTGCTGGAATTCATTAGACAGAAGTCATGTGGAAATCCCTAATCTTTTTCAAACTGAAAAGTATTTGATGAATTTCCTGGGCTATTCTCCACCTCCTCGTCTTCAACACAACGCCACCCCTCCCCACTCTCCTCCACCATCTCCCCCCCCCCCCCCCCCTTCTCCCCTCCTGCCTTCAGCTGACATTAATTACGGCACACGCAATAAGATCCCACAATTCATGACGCGTTTTGCGCTTGGTTTCCGTCCCATCTATCGGTGTTTGGTTCGCTGAACATATGGCCAAAAAAACGTCCCGTCTTTTCTTGAGGAGTTTCAATGCAGGCTGAGAGAGAGAGAGAGAGAGAGAGAGAGAGAGAGATAGAGAGAGAGAGACAGACAGACAGACAGACAGACAGACAGACAGACAGAGAGTTTAGCACTCAGAAAACCTTTATTCGATCAAAGATTAAGATTTTAGGCACAGAGAGAGAAAGACACACACACACACACACACACACACACACACACACACACACACACACACACACACCACAGATCAGGGGTGGGGGTGGGGTGAAGGAGAGAGAAGCGGAGATTGAAAGGAGGGGGGGGGGGGAGAGCAGGGAGAGCAGGGCGAAGACAAGATGAAAGGAGCAATGGAGCAAATCAAGTCATAATTCAAATCCTTCTTGTCGGAACCTGTGATAGACAGGCAAGGTGGCTTCATCAATTTCATTTTTCATCTGTCAAAAACCGAAAGAAGAGAGAGAGAGAGAGAGAGAGAGAGAGAGAGAGAAAACGAAAAGGAAACATAGGCATGTGAATGCACGTCTGAAATACATGTTTTGCCTTTCTTTTCAAACTGAGAACTGACTGATGTTGGGCTGTGATAGCGCGGACAAGGTTTGCCTTTCTTTTGACTGGAGAGCGGAGTGATGTTCAGTTGTGATAGCGTGTTCTTTTCTACGGCCTTTCTGACGTCCGGCGAATAGAGAGGGCAGCGGGGTCACGTTGACCTGTCTGACGTATTGTTGTAGTATGATGCACGTGCAGGAAAAGAAAATCACTGTTCAGAATCGGGGTTCCCTGGCATTTCTTGATGATGTTGTAGGTTTTTGTTGTTGTTGTTGTTGTTTTTTTGCCCCTACTTATTTGTATTTGATTTTTATGAATATGAATGTGTTTACTTGTATTGCATAATCTTTATTTTCTGTTCTCGTTTCTTTGATTCTCTCTGTCCCTGTGTCACTGTCTCTGTCTGTCTGGCTGGCTGGCTGGCTGCCTGTCTGTCTGTCTGTCTGTCTCTCGCCCTCCTTCCTTCAAAGAGTTCGGAATTCTTACTCTCTAAAAGACAAAGAAATATTCCGCAGCAAGCTCTCCGGACGCCCTCTCTCTCTCTCTCTCTCTCTCTCTCTCTCTCTTGGCTGTTTTCCTAATAAGTCCTTACCCCCCCCCCTTCCTCGGCCTTTCCCCCGCCCCCTTTCATCCTCTTCTTTGTTCGTCTCTCTGTCTGTCTATCTGTCTCTCTGGGTGTCTGTCTGTCGTTCTGTCTGTCTGTCCAACTGTCTGTCTGTCTGTCTCTCACTCTCATACGTACCCCAGTCTCCTTTCTCAGTCCCTGATACGTACTCTCTCTCTCTTCTCTCTCTCTCTCTCTCTCTCTCTCTCTCTCTCTCTCTCTCTCCTCATACCTACCCTGATCTCCCTCTCTCAGCTCCTGATACGTACTCTCTCTCTCTCTCTCTCACTCTCTCTCTCTCTCTCTCTCTCTCTCTCTCTCTCTCTCTCTCTCTCTCTCTTTCTCTCTGGATTTCCCATCAAGCTGATTGCTTGCCAGAGGATCAGAGAGGCTGACAGAGCCTCGTTCACTGTGTCACTCATATTATGACTGTCAACACTTCAGCCACTTTACACCTCGCTTTCCACGTCTGCCTCCACCTCTCTGGAACCTGGGCAAGAAGGGAGGGGAACATCCGGGGAAAATTGGGTAGAAGACCAAACAGTAACAGCATTCCTGTCCCCCCACCCCACGGCACAGATTACACCACACACACACACACACACACACACACACACACACACACACACACACACACACACACACTCACGTACGGACACACAGGGTGGGGGTGGGGGTTAAGAATATTTGTTAAAACTTTCATTGATAATATATGGGAGCTTTTGAATTTGTCTTGTGATCAGAGCCAGTTGTTACGCATGATGAAAATCTAGTTGTGCTTTCTGGTGAGACTCGTCAGTAAACCCCGCCATGTTGAGCATAACTACCCCGGGACATGCCACCTAGGAGAAAGTGTTTTTATTTTCACAGCGGGGGTAAAACCTTTACCCAGTCACCTGCTACGACAGCTGGTGAAAATTGGAAAAGGAAAATAGGAAATGTTGAAAAGCCAGAAACATATAAACAGGAAATACAATCTAAATAAGAATCGGTGCAATGAGGGAAATGTGTGTGAATGTCACTCGATGCTAAATCAAATTCTCCTCAGATTTCCAGGATGAGGTATTGCTGAAAGCCTGGAAAGTGATGTAAACAGACGTATCCACTCTTTCTTTGTCTTTTTATTGTTTTGCGTTGCCTCCAGAAAATGTTTTCAAACATGGAAAATGTATGGACCAAACGAACGTCATAAGACATTACACCTACGTCATTTTTTTTTGACTCTTCGAAGGTGAGGCACACCACTCAACAAGTAAAATAAAATGAAGACAACAATTGCCCTCTTCATCCAAATTGTTCTTATTCCATTGGACAAAAAAAATGGGGAGGGGGAAGAAGAGAGAGAGAGAGAGAGAGAGAGAGAGGGGCGAAAAAAGCGGGAGTGTCGTTTTGTAATATTCAAGCACACGTCTACCGAGCATTTCAACTGCCATCAACGTTTCTAGGAGAAACTCTGACAGAAAACACAGAGACAGGCAGATGTCAGTTCCCATTGAAAGAAGTTGCCATTGATGGTAGAAATGCTGACATTCCTACAGTCAGTTCTCTTGCGATCTGGACTGTTCCGCTTCATTCAAGAATTGATCACTGATGTGAAAAAAAAAGTTGAAAATCAATGATTCTGAGGTCATGCTGC
Organism: Conus canariensis; assembly: GCA_033310375.1. Taxonomy (NCBI): domain Eukaryota; kingdom Metazoa; phylum Mollusca; class Gastropoda; order Neogastropoda; family Conidae; genus Conus; species Conus canariensis. The sequence continues at coordinate 11,958,979 of CM065714.1, read as the reverse complement.
TTTGTGATTGAGAGCTGAAAAAGAGGGAGGGTAGAGACAGAGAGCAACACAGACAGAGAATGGACTCACTGCCTCTGGCTGCCCAGGCTACCCTCCATCCTCTCCACACACCTCATCCCACTGCCTCCTTCAGTCAGAGAACAAAAAAAAGTGTTATGCCTGCACCAACAAGGCTACATGTAGTATAATACTGAATACCACAAACAGCATATAGCCGACTCTCAGAGAAAAACAAACAAACAAACATTGAATTTGGGTCAACGATTCGCAATGCTTTTGATGATGGTGAAAGCGAGAATACCGATCACTTCATTCACTAATCAGAGGACATGGCTGTTAGTAGTTGTGTGTGGTGTGTGGTGTGTGTGTGTGTGGTGTGTGTGTGTGTGTGTGTGTGTGTGTGTTGTGTGGTTGTGTTTGTGTGCGCGGCGCTGATGCGTGTGGTTGGTGTGTGTGTGTGTGTGGTGGCGCGTGGTGTGTGTGTGTGTGGTGTGTTGTGTGTGTAGTGTGTGTGTGTGTGTGTGTGTGTGTGTGTGTGGTGGTGCGCGCGGTGCGTGCTGGTGCATGCGTGTGTATTTTGTGTGTGTGTGTGTGTGTGTGTGTGTGTGGTGTGTGTGTTGTGTGTGGTGATTCAGTGTTCACTCCTCTGCGCATATGTAACAATGCATATTAGATCTCTAATGAACGCCTTCATAAAAGCTCTCAATTCATGGAACAGAGAACACACACACGCACACACACACACACACACACACACACACACACACCACACACACACACACACACACACACACGAAAAAGTAAAGAGGCATAGTTTATGATCAACCTGATGGGGCGTAAGCGTTGCACGTAATTCACCTCTCTAAGGGCAATTTGCTAGTCGTAAAGACCACTGTTACGACCCAATATGTAATAAGTCTCGATTTGCCCAAACTTGTAAATCAAGTCCCCCATAGCAGCAGGACGTACCCCCAAAAGCTCACTTTATCCTAACAATGTATTTGGGAAATTCGAGTTTCCCCAATTTATTCAAAATGCCAGGTTGTCCAAACATATGGACAGATTAGGATTTTGCACAGATCTGGTTGTAACAACAGCTTAAACCTGTAAAACCAGGACTGTCAATTTCACTTCGCCGGGCTCTGCCTGCAAGCCATGCGTATCCATTCACCTCTCGCCAGCTGCAGTGAGGCATGAAAATCAAAATCACATCACCCAGGTTCATGACAGTGCTTCCGTCTTTTTCCCTGAGGGCAAGATGAAAGGAGAAAGGGGCGGAGACAGGAAATAAATGGACAACAACACAGAGTGCAAGAATTCTGTGAAGAATGTGCCCCAACCAGAGCACGATTTATGAATGGTGTTTGGTGAGAACAATAAGAAGAGCAACGCCCTGGTTGAAAAGATTTCATTTGTGACTACTATCCCCTAAAGATCACATTTAAAATCAATGATAAAGTGGATTAGTGAAGGGATAGCAGTTGAATCAGACTCAGTTCTTTAAGCATTCTCTTCTTTTTACATTAAAGAATTTCTCTCTCTCTCTCTCTCTCTCTCTCTCTCTCTCTCTCTCTCTCTCTCTCTCTCTTCTCTCTCTCTCTCTCATGCTTGCCCCCTCTCCCTTAGACGCTATACAGCGTGATTGCGGTTGGCTGGGCTATTAAGAACAGGAACTGAATTTAATCTCCATCTGTCGATCGTTTTCTCCGTATATCTCCATTTCTATCTGTGAAGAAGAGGGGAGGTAAAGTGTATCTGGTACAGTCCCAACTGATAGTGTATGGAAGCTATCGACTTTGTCTTGTGAACAGAACCAGTTGTTATGCATGGCGATTGCCTAGTTGTGTTCCCTGAGCAAGATTCGTCAGCCAAACCAGCCTAGTTGAGAAGGTCTATGCCTGTCATCTGATAGAGACAAACCACCTATAATACTGTGGGGCAAAACCTCCACCCAAATCAAACAGAAACTCAATTTTGTATAGCCTTCCACGACAGCGGCTGAAAATCAGAAAAGCGAAATGGGAAAAACTGAAGTGCAAGAAGGAAATAAACAGGAAATAAAAAGTAAAGAGCAATCAATACAATAGTAATCAGTGCAATAAGGTAAGTGTGTATGAATGTCACTCGACGCTAAGTCAAATTCTCCTAAGGTTTCTAAAACGAGGTATTGCTGAAAACCAGACAGTTGATGTAAACAGATATATACCACTCTTTATTTTTCTCCTTACCGCTTTTCATTGGCTCCAGAAAATGTTTTCAAACGTTCAAAGTGTATGAACCAAAATGCCATTAAGACATTACCCTAAATCATAGTCGTCTGACTTTGCTACAATGAGGTACATCATTCAACAAGTAACAGGTCAGAATAAATGCCAGCAACAATCGTACTGTTGTCCGGGTTCTCCTCGTTCTACAAGGCACAGGCAAAGGTGGGGAGGGGGGGGGGGGAGAGAGTGGTATTTTGTGATCCTCTAATACACACCGTCAGATCATTTGAACATTTATCATCGTTTACGGGAGAAACTGTTGCAGAAAACACAGAGGTAGGGAGATGTCAGTTCCCATTGAATCAGCTGCCATTGAGGGGAGAAATGCTAACATTCTGACAGTCATTTCCTCGGCAGTTGGCACCGTTCTGCTTCATTGACTAACTGATCACTGGGGTGGAAAAAATTGATAATCAATGATTCTGAGACTATATTACCTTGTAGGGGCTGAAAGAGAGAAAGGGGGAAAACAAACAAGAACACAAATACACAAACAATTGAATGAATACTCATGACGCCCAGTGCCATCCTGTCCACCCCACTCATATTTCCACCAGGGAAAAAAAAAGATTTTTATACCTATATGAAAAAAGACACATGCTTATATGAATACCACAAAAAACGGATAAATAAATCTCAAAGAAACAAAAACACTTCATATTAAAGTTAATGAATCGCCATGCTTTTGATACTGATGACAGTAAGAATACCGCTTATTTCATGCAACAATGAGAGAACACTCACGTTTGTTGTGTGTGTGGTGAATAGTGGTCATGTGTGATTAGAGATATTTCCATGCTGACCTCTGTCATTTAAGGACAACATAGGTTTGTATTGAAGATGAAGTGGTGTACACATGGGAAATAGCTGGATCAGAATAGGTTTTTGTTCTGTAAATGTCCATGTGCATGCTTCCTGATGAGATCACTATTGGCTCGTTGGATTGTAAGCGAATGCGAGTCTGTGCGACTCTCTCTCTCTCTGTCTCTCTCTGTGTCTGTCTGTCTGTCTGTCTGTCTGTCTGTCTGTCTCTCTCTCTCTCTCTCTCTCTCTCCTCTCCTCTCTCTCTCTCTCTCTCTCTCTCTCTCTCTCTCTGAGCGTGCTTGTGTGTGAGTTCACGCCTGTTCGCATATGTGCACTGGCATATGTGTATATTTGCAGCTCTTCACCACGACCTATAGCTGTATCAAGTACAAAGGAACCGGATCTTTATATTTCATTTAAAATATAGTGCTAAGAGTTCTTAGTTCATGTAACAGAGACACATAAAATCACTCTTATGCGTAACACAACACACACACACACACACACACACACACACACACACACACACACACACACACACACACACACACGTGTGTGTAAGTAAACAGGCGTGGTTTATGATCAACCTGATGGGGTGTGAACATTGCACGTAGTTCACCTCTCTGACGGCACTTCGCTTCTTGCAGAGACAGCTGCTGCAACCGGATTTGACCAAAGTCCCAATTTGTCCAAACAGCTATAGCAGACGGATTTATCCAGAAAGCCCAATGTCTCTTCACAAAAAAACTTTAGGAACAAGTGGATGTCTGTTGAAAACCCGACTGGCACAAAATATACCCAGGTGTTCAAACTTGTATGGTCAAATCAGAGATTTGGACAAATCTGGTTGCAACAACATTGAGACCTGCTAAACCCACGACCGTCAGTTAGATATCACAGGCTCTCATCTCAAGCCATGCATATCCATATATCCCCCCAAGCTGCAGTCAGCCATGAAAATCAAAATCACATCACCCAAGGTTATGACGGTGCTTCCGTCTTTTTCTCTGAGGGAAGAAAGGGAGACATGATATACTGAAAAAAAAGTGTCAATTCCGCCAAAAATGTGCCCCCAGCAGAATACCGTCGTATGGACGGTGTACGAGAAGAACACTATTAAGAGCAGTACATATTTAGAAAATATTTCTTTCCGAATTCCATGTCTTAAAGGTAACATTTATCATCAAAGATAAACTGAGTTGGTGAAAGGATGAAATTTTAGTTGGACGCTGGATTGTTTAGTCTTTCTTTTCTTTTCAGTTTTCTTTTTCCTCTCTCTCTCTGTCTCTCTCTGTCTCTGTCTGTCTGTCTGGCTTCAAATCATACTTCTAATATTTTGTTCTCGTATTGAATCCTGCTGAGTTGGTCTGTACGGCACTTCGTTCACAGAAAGTTGGCGACTAACCCGTGTTGGCCTCTTATCTCTTACCTTTTATTCTCTGTGTCTCCTTTGCGTCATATATATGAAATGCATACATGCAAATGCACGTGCATACGCACGAACGCGCGTGCATTGCGCGCAAACAAGACAAGGAGAGAGAGAGAGAGAGAGAGAGAGAGGAGAGAGAGAGAGAGAGA
>CM065714.1:11939330-11941830 GCA_033310375.1 Conus canariensis | reverse complement strand
TGTGTATAAAGGTCACTCGACGTTTACTCGAATTTCGTTCAAGATTTCCAAGGTGACCATTATTGTAAGCCACAAAATTAGTAAAAACAGCTGGCCCCACTCCTTTTACGTCTATTTACTATTTTTTCCTGCAGAAAATGCTTCTAAACGTGTGTGGTATATGGATCAACGAGCATCATAAGACCTTAGAATTACGTCATGTTTGTCTGAATTTGCTGAATTTGCACACTGCTCAATAAGTAACACTCAGGAAGAAAAATGACGACGACGTTTCGCTCCTCTCGCTCTTCAAGTTTCACAGGTCACAGCAAAAGGAGAGAAAATACACAAGTGGCGTTTAATGGATCCCCTCATACACTCTGACCGAGTATTTCAGTTTCTGTCAATGTTCACAAGGGAAACTGGCAGAAAATACAGAGGTAGGGAGATCTAAGATTCTATTGAATCACCTGCCGTTGAGGGTAGGAATGCTGGCATTCTCAGAGTCATTTCTCTAGCGATCAAGGCCATCCTGTTTCATTGTGGAACTGATTACTGGGGTGGGAAAGTAGAAAATCAATGATTCTTAGGTTGCGTTGCCTTGTGATGGTGATTGGAAAAGAGGGAGGAGAGAGGCAGACAGTAACACAGACAGACCGGGAATTGTCAGACTACCTGATGTCCACCGCCCTCCCCTTTCCTCTCCACCTTACCTCATCCTACCGCCTCTTTCCATCAGGAAAGAAAGTATTATGTCTGCAGCAAACAAGCTGTATGTTGTGCCAAATACCACAAACATCGGACAATTGAAGAAGAAGAAGAAGAAGAAGAAGAAGAAGAAGAAGAAGAAGAAGAAGAAGAAGAAGAAGAGAAGGAGGAGGAGGAGGAGGAGGAGGAGAAGGAGGACGAGGAGGAGGACAACGACGACGACGACGATGAGGAGGAGGAAGACGAGAAGGAGGAGGAGAAGAAGAATTTGAAGAAGAAGAAGAATTTGAAGAAGAAGAAGAAGAAGAACAAAAAGGAGGAGGAGGAGGAGTAGGAGGAGGAGGAGAGGAGGGGAAGGACGAGGAGGACGAGGAGGACGAAGAGGAGAAGGAGGAGGAGGGGGAGAGAGAAGAAGAAGAAGAAGAAGAAGAAGAAGAAGAAGAACAACAACAACAACAACAACAACAACAAGAACAAGAACAAGAACAAGAACAAGAAAAAGAGCAAACGGAAGAGGAAGAGGATGATTAAGAGAGAGAGAAAAAGAGGAGGAGTAGGAGGAGGAGATGGAGGGGAGAAAATGGAGAAGAAGTAGGAGGAGGAAAAGCATGAAAAGAAAATAGAAGAAATGGGAGGAGAGGAGAATAAGAAAATGAAGACAAAGAAGAAGGAAAAAGAGGAGGAAGGAAAAAGAGGAGGAAGGAAAAAGCAGGAAGAGTCCATGAAAAAGAAGTAGGAGGAAGAAGATTATGTCAGTGCCCACTCTCTCTCTCTCCCTCTGTGTGTGTGTGTGTGTGTGTGTGTGTGTGTGTGTGTGTGTGTGTGTGTGTGTGTGTGTTTGTGTGTCTGCGTGTGAGTGTATGCATACACGCACTGTAGCTAACTTTTTCTCTTGTTTTTCTTCTCCTGTCGTCTTCACCCATCCCCACCCCCGTTCCTACTGCTGCTCTACCCTCCCTCAGCTGCCCGGCATGCTGCTGCCCAGCCTCTTCCTTACTTTTCCTTCCCTTCTTGCCCAGGTTCCAGAGAGGTGGAGACAGACGTGGGAGGCGAGGTGTAAAGTGGCTGAAGTGTTGACAGTCATAATATGAGTGACACAGTGAACGAGGCTCTGTCAGCCTCTCTGATCCTCTGGCAAGCAATCAGCTTGATGGGAAATCCAGAGAGAGAGAGAGAGAGAGAGAGAGAGAGAGAGAGAGAGACAGCCAGCCAGCCAGACAGACAGACAGACAGAGACAGAGAGAAGTAGAGAGAGAGAGAGAGAGAGAGAGACAGAGAGAGGCAGAGAACGACAGAAAGAGACACAGAGACAGAGAGACAGAGAAACACAGAGACAAAGAGGGAGAGATAAACAGACAGACAGAGACAAAGAGAGAGACAGTGAGAGAGGCAGAGAGAGACAGAGAGACAAAGACAGAGACACGGAGATAGATATAGAGAAGAGACAGACAGACAGACAGAGAGAGAGAGAGTCTTTTCAAACATTTAGCGAATTAATCAGAAGGGACACACACACACACACACACACACACACACACACACACACACACACACACACACACACACACACACACACACACACACACAGAGAGAGAGAGAGAGAGAGAGAGAGAGAGAGAGAGAGAGAGAGGTCTGTTTACAAAAGAAACGAGCATTATACCCAGAGATAATATTAAGATATAACGGCAGCCACCAATTCCTTCCGGATTATACACACGCATTCACTCATTGATGTCAAAGAGTGCCAACAATACACACACAGACGAACACTTTTATCTGTGGCTTATACTTGCAGCATAAATGACGTTGGCCC
>CM065714.1:11911830-11924330 GCA_033310375.1 Conus canariensis | reverse complement strand
GTAGACCTAGTCATGGCTGCAGAGACGTAGACCTAGTCATGGCTGCAGAGACGTAGATCTAGTCATGGCTGCAGAGACGAAAATCTAGTCATGACCGCAGAGATGAAGACCTAGTCATGGCTGCAGAGACGTAGACCTAGTCATGACTGCAGAGATGTTGTCCTAGTTAATGCTGCAGAGACGAAGACCTAGTCATGACTGCAGAAAGATGGACCTAGTCATGACTGCAGAGATGTTGTCTAGTATTGTGCAGAGACGAAGACTAGTCATGACTGCAGAGATGTTGTCCTAGTATTGCTGCAGAGATGTAGACTATGTCATGACTGCAGAGATGTTGTCCTAGGTATTGCTGCAGAGACGAAGACCTAGTCATGACTTCAGAGATGTTGTCCTAGTTATTGCTGCAGAGACGTAGACCTAGTCGTAGCTGCAGAGACGTAGACCTAGTCATGGCTGCAGAGACGTAGACCTAGTCATGGCTGCAGAGACGAAAATCTAGTCATGACCGCAGAGATGAAGACCTAGTCATGACTGCAGAGATGTTGTCCTAGTTATTGCTGCAGAGACGAAGCCCTAGTCATGACTGCAGAAAGATGGACCTAGTCATGACTGCAGAGATGTTGTCCTAGTTATTGCTGCAGAGATGTTGTCCTACTTATTGCTGCAGAGATGTTGTCCTAGTTATTGCTGCAGAGATGTAGACTTATGTCATGACTGCAGAGACGTAGACCTAGTCATGGCTGCAGAGACGTAGACCTAGTCTTTGCCACAGAGACGTAGACCTAGTCATTGCAATAGAGACGTAGACCTCGTCATTGCAACAGAGACGTAGACCTCGTCATTGCAACAGAGACGTAGACCTTGTCATTGCAACAGAGACGTAGACCTAGTCATTGCAATAGAGACGTAGACCTCGTCATTGCAACAGAGACGTAGACCTTGTCATTGCAACAGAGACGTAGACCTAGTCGTTGCAACAGAGACGTAGACCTAGTCATTGCAATAGAGACGTAGACCTAGTCATTGCAACAGAGATGTAGACCTAGTCATTGCAACAGAGACGCAGACCTAGTCATTGCAACAGAGACGTGAATGTAGTCATTGCAACAGAGACGTGAATGTAGTCATTGCCACAGAGATGTAGACCTAGTCATTGCAACAGAGACGTAGACCTAGTCATGGCAACAGAGACGTAGACCTAGTCATTGCAACAGAGACGTAGACCTAGTCATTGCCACAGAGATGTAGACCTAGTCATTGCAACAGAGACGTAGATCTAGTCGTGACTGCAGTGATGCAGACCTAGTTCTTGTTGCAAAAATGGAGGTCCAGTTATAGCTCCAGAATATTAAGCCTTGTCACGCCTGTAGAGACTATGACCCAGCATGGCTGCAGAGATGTAGGCTTAGTCATAGTCGTAAAAACTTAGACCTAGCTATGAACACAGAGATGTAGACGTCGTCATGACTGCAAAGATGTAGACCTAGTTATGACTGCAGTGGCACAGACCTAGTTATGGCTGCAAAGACGTAGACCTACTTATGACTGCAGAGACTAGACTTAGTTAAAACTAACGAGATGCTAACTTTATCATAGCTGCAGAGATGCAGACATAGTTATAACAGGAAAGGTGGGGACCCAGGTGTATTTTCAGAGACATAGACCCAGTCATAGCTGCAAAATTTTAGACCTAGTCATGACAACGGAGATGTAGACATCGTCATGACTACAAAGATGTACGCCTATTTATAACTGCAGAGATGCTAGACCTAGTCAAGTACTGCAGAGACGTAGATCTAGCCATAAGTGCAGAGACGTAGGCCTGGCCACGAGTGCAGAGACGTGGGCCTAATCATGGTTACTGATACTCAGATTTAGTCATGGCTGCAGAAACGTGAGTCCAGGCAGGAATTAAAAGGCCAGACCTAACTGGGGCATAATCTTGGCTCGGTTCTCTCATTAATGTGATAACACTGCTTCGACTGAAGTGTAACTGTCCCGAGTCTTGTCAGATGAAAGGACTCACATCTCACACAGATCAGCACTAAAGCACACAGAGTTATCTCTCCTGTTTTTTCCAGGAAGTCTTTGACTTCCAAGAACCAAGATGGAACGGTTCACCTTCTGACATAACGTATGACCTAGCCTGATGTAAATCATGTTCTATGTCCTAATCATTACCCCCAGCAATCCCGCTTTCTATCCCAGCGTCTTTCATATCATGCTGCGCGGAATGTTTTGAGGCAATTTATGTGGAAATCGTCCAAACTTTCCACAGACGTTCATGATGTGTTTGATGAGTTTCTACACCGTTCTGCTGACATTCATTTCGACGGCACATGCAATAAGATCCTGCAGTTCTTGACGAATTCTGCGTTCCGTTTCCATCCCATCAATTAGCTCGTGCTTCAATGGACCCAAGCCCAGGGAGAAAACACAGCTTTAAATCATGGAATTTCAATACTAGCTGGGTGAATGAAACATGCGAAGAGAGAGAGAGAGAGAGAGAGAGAGAGAGAGAGAGAGAGAGAAGACAGACAGACAGACAGACGCAGACAGACAGACAGACACAGGGAGAGACACTGAGAGAGACTCAGACAGACAGACAGACAGACAGACAGACAAAACAGACAGAAGAGACAGAGACAGAGAGAGAGAGACTGAGAGAGACAGAGAGACAGACAGACAGATAGAGAGAGGGAGAGACAGAGAGAGACAGACTGAGAGAGAGACTGAGACAGACAGACAGAGAGAGACAGGGGGAGACAGAGAGAGAGAGAAACTGAGAAAGACAGACAGACACACAGATAGACAGACAGGCAGACAGACGAACAGCAGAAAGGAAGAAAGAAAAACACAGAGAGACAGAGAGAGAGAGAGAGAGAGAGAGAGGGGAAGAGGAGAGAGAGAGAGAGAGAGACAGACAGACAGACAGACAGACAGACAGAAACAAAGATAGAGACAGAGAGAGGATGGGTGTGTGTGGGGGGGGGGGGGGGGGGGGGATATGGGAGATGGAAGAGAGGGCACAAATCAAATCACCATTCAACTCCACAGTTTTTTTTCATTTTCTTTTTCTTTTTTTCTCTTTTTCCCCTCCTAGAATATGTGATAGGCGGGCAAGATGGCATCATCCATTTCATGTTCTTGTTCCCTTCCAGCCCTCGCTCGCTCGCACGTCCGTCCAACAGGCGTTGGAATCCCAGCTCCGAAGTTGACAAGCTTTGCTTAGCATTGCATTGGGGTCCAGAGCGATGTCCGTCTGGTGATGGAGTGTCCATTTCCATGTCCGAACTGGCGCCGAGCGAGCTGCGGAGGCCCGCAGTTATCTCCCCGGAGCTGTCAGCCCTGTCGCTTCTGGGCGAGTGTCATGCTTAAACTTGGCCTGGAGGGAGAGACTCATGGCTTTAGACCTCCTGGTTCTCTGTCTTGCTATAGCATCCGTTCAAAACCAGGGATTGTTTTTCATCCCGTGGTGTCAAGAAGGTGGCTGGTGGTATAGTTGTAGAGAGACGTTGAAGTCAACATTCTTGGATGTTTTGGTGCGCGTGTGCACACACACACACACACACACACACAACCACAAGCACGGGCACGCCCGTGCGCGTGCGCGTACACACACACACACACACACACACACACACACACACACACACACACACACACACACACATACGCACACGCACGCCCACACGCACGCGCGCTCGCGTGCGCCCCCCCCCCCCCCTACACACACACACACACTCACTCACACACATACGCACACGCACACCCACACGCACACGCGCTCGCGCGCGCACCCCCCACACCCTTCCACCCACACCCACACACACGCACATACACAGGCACGCATGCATGCACACACGCACGCACGTACACAAGCACGAACGCGCGCTCACTCACACACACACGGACAAACGCACGCACCACGCACGCACGCCCATACTCGCACGCACGCACGCACACACACACACACACACACACACACACACACACACACACACCACACACACACACACACACACACACACTTTGATACGGTACTCGATGATAACTATTCAGTTCGTCGAAATCATGATTGTTTTTGTTGTTATTGTTGTTTCACTCACAAGAGATTTAGTAGTCGCTGCAAAGAATACTTGCGGGGACAATAGCGCAACATCACTTAGAGCGAAATTGAAGAAAACAAACATAAACGCAATATTTTTCACACGTCACAGTAAGGCTGTCTTGACCAGGCTTGTGACAAGACAGTCCTGGACTGGTGAGGCTAAAGTCACCCAGCAACATTTACATTGCAATGCTGCATTGACGAGACCCATATTACACTGTAACGTTGACAATGTAATGCCGCCTTCACACGACCCATGTTGCGCTGTAATATTGACATTGTGATGCTGTCTTTACAAGGCCTGCGTATTAACACTATAATGCTGTCATCACAAGTCCTACGTCACACGGTAATACTGACTTTGTAATGCTGACTTTACAGGCCAATGTCACATGGGAATATTACCATCATAATGCTGTCTTCACACAAAGCTCACGTCCAATGGCAATGGTAACATTCCAAGACTGTCTTTACAAAGCTCTTGTCAAACGTCAATGGTGACATTGTAAGGCTTGAGTGAATTCATGAATAAAATCAAAAATATTTTCTGCCAGGGGAATTAATAATTGGTTCGGCAGACTGAGGAAACTACTTCTTGTGTACCTTTTCTTTCAACAGGAAAAAAAAGAAACAGGGAAAACGTGTGTATTGCTGACAAGTTTCCATGTTCCGTGAACATATATTGCCTCTTAGATAGTAGACATGTTGTGACAGTACTTTCTCAATATTTGTGCTCGATGGAAAATATATAATAATCTTGTGGGGCGGATCATGAATCTACAATATGATTAACATTTACATGACTAATCCGCTGCTCCTTTTAACAGGATCGTCCTTGCGGGACATTTTATCTTTTCGGCAAGTTTGGTTACACTGTTTACATAGTTTTTAAGTCATTGCTTTGGTAACAAATTTGCCAAACGGATCTCGGATCTGAGCAAAGACGCTTTCCGACTCCTGGTTATTCATGTTTCTGTGTGTTCTGACTCAGAGTCTAATGAAATTTACCTGAGGGAAATGTTCGGCCACCTACTGCTGGTCTTCATCAGCCCAGACTGACTGGTAGTTGTGGTGGGTGTTGGTGTCCTCTGAGTTGTCATCTCTGGTGGAGTGACTGGTGTTTAGCACACACTTGTAAATGGAGGCGGGGGGGGGGGGGGGAGGTCATAGCCACAGTCTCTGTTCAAGCTTGGTTTTCTCTCCCTGATTTCTATTGCTTCTTTCACTTTCCTTTTTGTGAACTGTGATTCAGCTGTAATTATGGTGACTTGAAACTTGTTGGTATGGTGGGTTGTTGTTGTCAGATGTTCATAATATGCAGAAGTTTTGGTAGTGTGTTCGTTTAGCTTTGTTTTCAAAGGCAGACCAGTTTCTCCAATATAGTCCTCACTGCACTCCTCACATTGAATGTGATGCACCACACCCACCACAACTACCAGTCAGTCTGGGCTGATGAAGACCAGCAGTAGCAGGCCGAAAATTTCCCTCAGGTAAATTTCATTAGACTCTGAGTCAGAACACACAGAAACATGGATCGCGGATCGGCTGTAGGCCTATGTAACGGGCCTGTCTACAGGCCACATTCCATCTTTTGATAAAGTCTGGTTAAAATTATTTACGTATATTTTGTGTTGTCATATTGAAACAGAGAGACGTTGTTGTCACTATTTCATCTAAGACAGACGTGGCGATGAATATTTCGGGGCCGTTTGAGTTGAGGCACATGATGAAATGTTCATAGCAAAAATGAGGTTAAAATTCAGCGGTTGCAATACACACTCCACTGCCCGAGAGATCCAGACAATGAACTCTTACGGTTTCAGCTATTTGCGGAACCGATCATCCCCAGAGCCAGCTAATGTGACAGTAATTCTTTTCTTTATAATCTTGTCACCTCATCATGTTTTGCTCTTCATTGTGTAAAAAGAACAAATAATTGGACCTTGAAACCTGAAATGTGTGCTTGCCTCCCCACCTCTCCCCCCAATAAAGAGCGATTAATCTTGCTGTAGCCTTGCTTGACCCGGAGTAGAAATGCAACACTTTAGCCCAGGCCTGGTGTGGAGTTACTGGCCCATTTAAACTGAAAGGGTTCAAACAGCGGCATAATTATCTCAAAAGGTGGGAAGTTATCGGCCTTTGAAGAAAGTGGCTGGAAGGGGAAGTGGCACTGCCAAGCGGATGATGAGGTCTTACAACAAATGGACCAGAAACGAAACTTTTGTCATATTAAGAACCTGAAGCAGGTCTGTCCTATTCCCGACTGCAAGCCAGGCATAGCCAAGTGCAGTAGTGCTGTTCGTTGCCTCATGATGCGAACTCCAGTAAACGTGTTTCGCCAGAGGACAGCGCGTTGTTAAATGAAAGCGTGCGAGAAATAGTTTCAAAGTCTATATCTCACAAAAAGTATATCAAGAAAAAAAATCAAAACAAAACAAAAGAAAAAAAAAGAAAAGGAAAGAGAAGAAAAAAAAAAGAGAAGAAAAGAAACTTCCCGCTGTATGCTAATTTTGGCACGACATGTTATTTGACTACTCCCGTGTGATATAATCCTGGTGTCGACTGATCAATACTCCAGCTGTCCTCGTTCATATATGTCATACTATTGTTGGCTCTCTGTCTCCGGGGACCATAAATCAGGTGAAGGAAGCTTACTAGTCATGTTTTGTAACGGGGATGCTGACTGTCCGTTCGGTCTGGCTGTTTACTCTTTCTGTCTTCCTGTCTGTCGGTCTGTCTGTCTATCTGTCTGTCTGTCTCTCACTCTGTCTCTCATTCTGCCTGTCTGTTGTCTGTGTCTCTGTCTCTGACTCTCTCTCTCTCTCTCTCTCTCTCTCTCTCTCTCTCTCTCTCTCTCTCTCTCTGTGTGTGCGCGAGCGCGTGCGTGCTCTCGCGGGTGTGTGTGTTAGAGTGTGTATTAGTTTTAGCGCGCGCGCGTACATGCGTGCATGTGTGCGTGCGTGCGTGGGTGCGTGCGTGAGTGCGTGCGTGTGTGCGCAGTCTGACCACTGGTTTGAGTCTCAGTCTCTCTCTCTTCTCTCTCTCTCTCTCTCTCTCTTCTCTCTCTCTCTCTCTCTCTCTCTCTCTCGTCTCAAAGGAACGACATTTTGTGTAGCCCATTATCTCTCTCGCAGCTAATTCCTTTCGCTCATGTGCACGTTTGACATAGGCTAAAAGCCATTAGAAGTCAACTAGTAATGAAGTAGACGTGAACTGAAATCCCCTGATGTTGTTTGAGTAAACATTCTGACTCATCTCCCTTCCAGTAAGAAGATGTTTGGTGCGTCTAGAATACTGAAAGGGTTGAATATGTTTAGATAAGATTTCCTTGTGACCCCAGCCCCCTCATGACCACATTCATGTCGTTTGTTTTAAAGCTGAAGTGGATTTTGATCGGATAGAATCCGAGTTAGAAACTAGATCATCTCTTTCTCCTCTAATTGTGGACATTAATACATAATTATGTCAGGCTACGTGTATCGCCGAGTTCTGTAAACTTCCCTAAGATTGGCTGAAAACAGCTGTGGGAATTCACCTGCTGTTCTGAAGTTTGTACAGCCTTGTTGGAGTCTTCCGTGCCCCCACCCCCGTGCCTTTACTCCCGCGCGCCTATCCCTTTCCCCCTCCCTTCTCTTTTTTCATTTGAATATTTGCATTAGTGGTTTTTCTTAGGTGTCTAAGATGCCGCTGTATCCTTTTTTTATGTAAACAGAAACAGGAAAAAGAAGAAAGTAGTAAATGAATAGCAGTCTTTGCTTGCAAAGTGGGCCGCAAGAGTAGTTATATACTTTAACTGTAAATAGATAATAGCTTTTTTTTTGTTTTTGTTTTTGTTTTGTTTTGTTTTGTTTTGCAAAGTGGGCTACACAAGTAGATACTTTAACACACACAAAATAATAGTTTTCATTTTACAATGCGGGCTGCAATGTGGATATAATACCACGTGAAAAAGAAATGGTCTTGTATTTGTAGAGTGGGATACAGAATTCCATTATTAATTGCTAAATAAACAATGGTTTGAGTTTGCAGAGTGGGTTGAAGGAGTGGACTCTTTAATGAATTCATTACTAGTTTTTGTTGGCAAAACGTGCCAAAAGAGTGAATATTTGAAGAAGAAATAAATAATTTCGCTATCAATAGACAATGTAAAATAATTTTGTCTGCAAAATGGCCTGAGGGAGTGTACCCTTTTATAGCATGTAAATACTAAATCTTGTTGGCAATGTGGGCTAAAGGAGTGGTTACTTTAATGATAAATGAATAATAATTTTTGTTTGTAAAATAGACTGAAGAACTGTATGCATTAATAGTGAATGAATTACTTTTTTTCCACTTAAGGAGTAGATACTTAAACTGTAATGAATGATGTTTTTCCAAAGTGGGCTAAAGCAGGGGATGCTCTAATAGTGGCTGAATGATTTCTTTCCCAAAGTGGGCTGAAGGAGTGGATATCTTAATTCGCTGAGCCCCTTAAGGAACTCTGAAGCACAGACCCGAACATTCGGGGCGGGCACATTACGGATAAAGAGCTAGCTGTGCTGCAAGTGACGGAGTGACAACCAGATAATTAAGGCAAACGCAATTTCAGGAAAACAATGTAAGTTTACGAAGTGAATCTGAACTAAGCGTGCGTGCGTGCGTGCGTGCGTGCGTAAGTGGTGTGTGTGTGTGTGTGTGTGTGTGTGTGTGTGTGTGTGTGTGTGTGTGTGTGTGTGTGTGCACGCTCGCACGTGCGCGTGTGTATATGTGTGTGTGTGTGTGTGTGTGTGTGTGTGTGTGTGTGTGTGTGTGTGTGTGTGTGTGTGTGTTTTCAAAATCCCAAGTTTATTCTTCGTATTCATGTAATTCGAATTGAGTTCATTTTTGTGACTTAACAAAGGAAAATTGATTAAGCAGAATCATTTTTACGTTCTTAAAGTAAAAATCTTAATTACGTTTGTCGCCACAGAACCGAACGACCGTGAAGTGAGTTTTTGACACTTTTCTTTCTATCCCTGTCCCTGCTTCACCTCTCACACGCCCACAGAGAGAGAGAGAGAGAGAGGAGAGAGAGAGAGAGAGAGAGAGAGAGAGAGAGAGAGAGAGAGAGAAACGCACGCACACTCACGCACGTTCGCACACACAGGACAGACAGGTACACAGATACACAGACACAAACATACGTACAGGCGCGCGTGCACACACACACACGGACACGCACGCACACACACACACACACACACACACACACACACACACACACAAAATACACACACACGCACGCACACGAGCACACACACACGCGCGCGCGCGCGCACGCACACACACACACACACACACGCGCACACACACACACACGAGAGAGAGAGAGAGAGAGAGAGAGAGAGAGAGAGAGAGAGAGAGAGAGAGAGAGAGAGAGAGAGAGAGCGGATGGAAGGGGAGGAGAATTTGAAGGCCATTAGGAAATTAGATAGGAGAGCTGATTTTTTTTTTTCTTTCCATTGGATTTTTTTTTCTTTACTGTTAAAAATGCTGGGCTATGGGCAGGTTGTCACATGTGTGAACAGTTTCTCTTTATTTACTTACTGGCCTTTTTTTTTTCGTTTGGTTTATTCATGGTTGGTTTCATTCATATCTATTTTTGCACGGATTTTCTGTTTTAGGCAATCTTTGCATTGGTACTTGTACTGATTGAACTGTGTAAATACTTTGATGTACACCATGAGGACTGCTTTACTGTTCGATAAATTCTGTCAAGAGTGACTTAGAAACGCTACTAAACCAGAAAAGAATGGCAAGGAAGTATAAGACAAAGAGACACGTAAGTGCTTCGATTCGCCGTTTACTTTGGCGGCTTAGGTCGTGCGTACCGGGATGCTGTTTCTGCCCCACACCTTTCCGTCGCTGCTATGTCTCCAGCGTGGCCCACTTCCATAAATTCAGTGTAAACCATTACCATCAACATCAGTGTGGACCGTTTCCATTAACGTCAGTGTGGGCCATTTCCATTAACTTCAGTGAGGGCCATTTCCATTAACGTCAGTGTGGGCCATTTCCATTAACTTCAGTGTGGGCCATTTCCATTAACGTCAGTGTGGGCCATTTCCATTAACGTCAGTGTGGGCCGTTTCCATTAACTTCAGTGAGGGCCATTTCCATTAACGTCAGTGTGGGCCATTTTCATTAACTTCAGTGAGGGCCATTTTCATCAATGCCTAAAAGGCAGAGGAGTCAAGTTAGCACTTCCCGAGGTCACTCAGGAGAAACAATCGGGGTTCGAAATACTGGTATCTGACCAGGAGTTATGACATGTTAGTGAGTTTTCTCCCTTTGGAGATTGTCTTCCTCTTGGAGACTATGAGCTTGCTGAAGGCTCATTTTGAGAAGCATTTATTATTCCCCATTCACCCACACAAGCACTAGGCAGAATTATCTACCACTGCACATATGAATGCTTATATCACCCTATTTCTTAAATCTAAGACATATGAGCACGCTTTGTTTATAATTCAATATTTCCCGTAGTCATTGCAACACCAAGCTGCTCTGTAAATTGCTGGAATGGTGCTCAGTTACTTATCCTTGGAAATTATTAGTTTGTTATGTATATATGAGTATGTGTGTGTAAATAATTTAGCATTTTCTTCAATGTAGGCCATTTCTGTTTACTCCAATGGCACTGATTTCCATAAACGGCAATATGACCATCTGCATTCACTTCCATGTAGACAATGTTCATTCACTTGCGGGAAGAGGGCATTCGTTTCACTGTGACCCGTTTTCTTCTCTAGTATGGGCCAAGGATTAATTCTTAACATCAACTTCGAGTTCAATTATCATCTTCTGAACGGCCACGCTACTTTTATATCTATAAACACATATCCAAATATGATTACATTGATACACATGCAAATACTTGCGTCAGCTCACGCATACACAAACACACGTATTTACATATGCACAGGTACACGTGCAAGGGCGATCGCGATCGCGCGCGCGCAGCCGCGCCACACACAACACACACACACACACACACACACACACACACACACACACACACACACACACACACAAGAGAAGTACAGCAAAGAATGCCAGGTAAAAAACCCTAAATCTGACCATCACGTATTTGTAATCCGTCCTCAGGCATCTATTTGGTCTCATCAATGCCACACTTTTCCTGTTAATCATTTCTTTTTTTTCAGCCAGTCCAATATACATTGATCAAGCTGTATACTCAGCGCACCATGGTCTGAAGGCATAGCAGAGGTCTTGTAGCGCATATGGACTGGCCCGCACGCAGTAGTAACCTTTCCTTGAAGAAACTGACACTGAAGCCATTTTCATGGAAATGTGGAATAGAAAGGTTGGCACAGTTCCGAATTTTAAACCAGAGTGGTTATCAAAGAGGGCTGAATTTCACCACAGCCAGCCCTTAATGTTGTGAACCCATTCAGCGAGAAGATAAAGTGAACAGCCTGAAATAGCGTTCAACCTTTTTAAGGCGGTGTGACTCTTAACGCGGGCAGTGTTCATCCAAGTCATTTGGTTTGAAAGCTTTGGTGTCATTACATTTTATCAGGAGGTAAAGTGACGCATTATAAAGAGCTCGCGCGCGCAAGCGTGCGCTCGCGCAACAACCCAACACACACACACACACACACACACACCACATACACACACACACACACACACACACACACACACACACACACACACACACACACACACACATACAGTAACAGGGATGCAACTGCTGCTACTGGTGATGATAATAATGATGATGATGACGATGATGATGATGATGATGATGATGATGATGATGATGATGATGACGATGATGATGATGTTATTGATCAGGTGATAATGATGGATCCTTTCATTCAAAGGTAACAACAACAATGATAACGACGACAGTTGTGCTAACTGTTAATCTTATTCCACGCCTCAACACACCGTGAAAGATGACGCATTTAACAAACTTTTGAGGTGACGCATTTAACAAACTTTTGAGATGACGCATTTAACAAACTTTTGAAAGAAAACTGAAGCGCAGAGCGATGTTTTCAATCACGTGATTGTTGTTCGTGTCTCTGGTGCTCTCTCGCTCTGTCTGTCTGTGTGTCTGTCTGTGTGTCTGTCTGTGTGTATGTGTGTCTGTCTGTCTCTGTCTCTCCCTCTCTCTCTCTCTGTCTCTGTCTCTCTCCCCACTCTTTGTCTGCTTGTATATCTGTCTGTCTGTCTGCTCTCTCTCTCTCTCTCTCTCTCTCTCTCTCTCTCTCTCTCTCTCTACCAACCCTTCTCCCCCTCCCCCATCTGTCTGTCTGTCTGACTGTCTGTCTGTCTGTCGGTCGGTCTTTCTGTCTATCTGTCTGTCTGTCTGTCTGTCTGTCTGTCTGTCTGTCTGTCT
>CM065714.1:11904330-11909330 GCA_033310375.1 Conus canariensis | reverse complement strand
ACATTCGAAGCTAGTCATAACATCTTTGCCGCTGGCGTTCATATACATTTAAAAAAAATCGCACATTTTCTCTTCCGAGATATTTCAGCTGTGAGGGCGTTAGACTGGGGATCTAGAGGTCCTGTGTTCAATTCCGGGTTCAGACACTTCTTTTGAACAATCTTCCAAAGATTCAAAGAACAATTCTGAGGCAAGGGGGTGTGGGTGTGGGCACGGAGGTTAGGGGAAGAGGGAGGGGGGATGGGGCAAGGAGAAAAGGCTGGGAATAAAAGTGGAAAGGGGGGGGGGGAAGAGAAGGCGGAGGGACGATGGTGAGGACAAGTGTGTGTGTGGGGGGGGGGGGGTGAGGGACGGGGAAGGGAAAAAGGGGAAACGGGGAAGACAGAGGAGAACGAGTGGGAGAAGACAGACAAAGACAGAGACAGAGACAGACAGGCAGGCAGACAGACATGCAGACGGACAGACAGACGGACGAGCAGACGGACGGGGATGGACGGACGGACGGAGAGATAGGCAGAAGGCAAGAACAGACAAAACAAAAGCAGCTTTTCTGCGAGGGTCTACATTTGATTTAACATATTACTACAGAATTAGTAGTGATTCAATGCGACTGTTTCGTGAAACAAAGCGATATCTACATTCGAAGCTAGTCAAAACATCTTTGCCGCTGGCGTTCATATACATAAAAAAAATCGCAGAAAAGAACAGGAGAAGGGGGAGTTGGGGAAGGTGGAGGAGGAGTAGGGACCGGGTTAGAAGGAGTGGCAGGGAGGGGGAGGGGAGGGAGGGAAGAGTTGCAGGTGGCAATGTTAAATAGATAACGACTTTAAAAAAATGATACCTCATCAATTGAGACGAGCAACTCACCTTTTCGGGTCCATACCTTGGGACGGCATTTAAACATTTTCAAAGATAACTGGGCTAATGATGCTTATGAAAAACAGATTACTATTTAACGATATTTATAAAACTTCTTTCCTGCTGTTGATCAGATTAAAAGGAACCTGGCTGCATAATGTCTATAACAAGTTTTGGATGTTTTACGAGGCACATGAATGGAAAATCTATTGGAATCTTTAAAGGACATTCACTTCAAAGGTCATTCTAGACAGAGTAAATAATACAGAATTCTATTCGTTTCCACCTGATCTCTGCAGAATGGACAAGCTTGATTCTTCGCTGCTTTACTATATGACGAGAGAGAGAGAGAGAGAGAGAGAGAGAGAGAGAGAGAGAGAGAGAGAGAGAGAGAGAGAGAGAGAGAGCAAAGAAGAAACAGAGCACAGGTTCATACTTTCCAAAGGCCAGGTCATGGAATCCCACCTGTTTCAAAACAACAACAACGCTGTCATTTGCCTAAGTCCACCTTTAACCCCAATACTCCTCACCCACCATAACACACACGCGCGCATTCACGCACGCACGCACGCACGCACGCACGCACGCACACACACACACACACACACACACACGCACGCACGTACGCACGACGCACACACACACACGCACACACACGCACACGCGCGCGCGCGCGCGCGCGCGCGCGCGCCGCACACACACACACACACACACACACACACACACACACACACACATACACACCGGGCTGTATGTGTGTATCAAAATGTTCTTATCTCCGTAAAACATTCACGTACAAGCATTTCCAGACAGCATTAGTCACAATCTTTTCAACCTTGCAAAGTCCGTTTTCCTAATGGTTGTTGATAAACGCGTTCTCTCTCTCTCTCTCTCTCTCCTTCTCTCTCTCTCTCTCTCTCTCTCTCTCTCTCTCTCTCTCTTTCTCTCTCTCTCTCTCTCTCTCTCTCTCTCTCTCTCTCCACTGGAAACAAACACCAGTCGTAATGTCTCTACTTTGATTTCTGAAGCTGAGGGCACGAATGGCAAGAAAAGAAGAGTGTATCCTTACAAGTGCAACAGGAGTAGTGGTCATAAAGAAAGATTTATGACTATGGCAGACTAATACCGCAATAAATAAATGAATAGATAGATAGATAGATAGATAGATAGATAGATAGATAGATAGATAGATGGATAGATAAAAATAAATAAATAAATAAATAAATAAATAAATAAATAATAAATAAATAAATAAAGTGATATCATAAGTTTACCAAAATTCCAGTACATCCTTGGGGGATGAAGTAGTTTGACGACTCAACACACAGACAGCCAAACTGATACGCATGCAGCAAGAACTCCATATATTGAAGTCTTCCTATTTGAGAATGTGAAGCAAGGACGGAAACAGGGCAGGGGATGTAGGGGGTGAGAGGGCAAGGTGGGTTCACTGGGCCTTTTCGCTAATTAGTCAACCATCTACTGTGCATAATTGACAGCCAGCGTAACGCAGGCAGGACCCAGGTGAGCATTAAAACGTCAGGTAAAACCTGCATCAACACGCCTGTCGGACTTGGTCCTCACGCAATGTGATGACCTGTGTGAACATCTCCTGGGTCCAATTCGCATTGTTCTGCAAGGCTTTCTATGGTATTCTGTTTGTGTCAAAAGTAGAGGAGGGGAAAGAAAGATGGAAGGAAGAGACAGAAAGAAAGAAAAAGAGAAAGAAAGAAAGATAGTATATAACAGTGAAGGAAAGAAAGAGAGAACAAATGTTAAAAGACAGGAAGGAACGATGAAGGAAAGAAGGAAAAAAAAGACAGAGAAAAGGAAAGTAAGATGGATCGAAAGAAAGATTGAAAATAATAAAACAAAGAAACAAACAAACAAAGAAACGATGATTAAGGAAGAAAAAAAAAGGATGGAAGGAAGAAGAAAGGAATGATTGAAAGAGAGAAAGAAGGAATGAGAGAGAAGGAAAAGGGAACTCTGTCTTTCCGAAGGAAATCTGCTGCATGATATGTTCCATTCTGTTGTTCATTGATGTGCTGGGTGATTTCTTCAGCGAACTCTCCCAACATGTTTTATAATCCTTTTAGCCTTGTTGTAGTGGCTGCAGACTTCATGGCTTCGTTTGAGTGCGCATTCTGTTCGCAGTCCTCAATATCAACACCAGCGTCGGCAGCAAACAGGAATCCTCTAAACGCCTCTTACGGATACAATAAAACGTTCACCGTGAACTCAGAAACTCTTACAAAGTGTGTTTACAGACAAGTACATGTTACACAGCGTGGCTCAATTCAAAACTGTTACATATGATAGAAATGTGCATACCAACGCTTTTCATTATTTTTAAAGGGTTCCTATTACACAAACGTATTCACACTTCTTTTTGTTACGCTACAAAACAAAACGAAACAAGAAAATCCCCAGCGTATTGCATGGGGTATATATTGTCGACATAACATTCGTAGACAAAACACTGTTCACGTACCTAAATTATACGCCTACCACCTCCATGCCCTCTCCATCCCTCCTCTTCCTTCGTCCCTCCCCCCTTCCCACACATACACCCACACCTCTTCCCCTGCCTGTGTGTGAAACACTTCAATTCACTGACGTCTGTAAATTGTCAAAAATGCTGGTCCAGATTATCCTTCAAATCGATGGCAGCCACGCTCACAATAACTGTCTTCAGTTCTTTACATGCAGAGACAAGGGAAGATCAAGGGATCAACTCCAATAACAATGTATGCATACATCTATACAGAACACGCATGCAGGGGAGAGGAAGGGTGTGGGAAAGGCCAGGAGAAAGGAGGGGAAGGGCTTGGGGGTGGGGTGGGGTTGAGATAGGAGGGAAGGGGGTGAGGGACAGAAGGGCTGGCATATATCATACCATGGCTCCAAGTCCGAGAGCCTTCTTGCTGGTCGGTCAGACTGGAGAATGGACACTGAGGAAGAGAGATGGACGAAATCATGCTGCATCTAAGTGATAACAGACAGCTGCCAAAGATTGCTGGGCATGGGATTGCTCAGTGGTCGAGTATCGAGTTCAGAACCAGACTTCTTGCGGGTTCAATTCCTGTTGGCATCCAAGGTAACAAATAAAAACAGAAAGAACACACACACACACACACACACACACACACACACACACAGCCAGCCAGAGAGAGAGAGAGAGAGAGAGAGAGAGAGAGAGAGAGCAATTTTCACTACCGATCTTAAATGTTGGTGGATCACATTATAGACTTAGGCAGGTCCCCAACTCCCAACGGTATAGGGATTATGTGCTCCTCGTCTGACGTATCACCATGGTTGGATGTGGACGCTATACCAGAGGTGCGTTTCATAGGCGGGAGAAATGACGAGGAGCTAGCAGCACTTGCTTGTCGCGAGAGGAGCGAGAGGGGGAGATATGCAAAGAAACAGACGTTAGGCGGAAGTTCTTTCTAGCAGTGCGGCTCTCTCTTCAAGTGCCTGTTGCACAGTGAAAATCCAGTCGTTTCCAGCGCTTATCAGAGGACGTTACCATTTTCAAGCACCAATCACAGGTTTGCTGCTGTGTCGGCTTGCAGAAGGGTCCCAAGACACTCCAGCGACATTCTGCTGGTGTCTCGTCCCACTCGCCGTTACAGGTCGCAAAGGAAAGGCATCAGTCGCTAAGTTCGTAGAAAGTGTAGCCTCTCTTCCCTCTGATAAGCACCTTTGCATGTAGCTAGCTAACTAAGAGGAGTCTCCCTACCACCAAGCATCCTTAGAAAATAAATTTGGAATGAAATAAAGCCTCTACGTTCCACCCTGTCAACTGGGGTCTTTGTCGAAGATCGGGGCTAAACGTATTCTTTTGGTATAGCTGTATGCATAGCATAAACAAACAAACAAAATAAATGAATAAACAAATAAATGAATAGATAAAACAAATACTGACAAAAAAATTGCTCTTTTGTCGCAGACAGTGTGTCATAGTTACACTACGTCATTTACCTACAGCTGTGGGTTGTTTGTTTGTTTGTTTGTTTTGGGGGGAAGGGAGGCTTGATTTTTTCAAATTCGGGCACGATGGTTCAGTCACTTAGTAACTGACGTGCTAGGGCGTTGATTTCGCGCCAGACTAAAACTTTTTTTTTTACCGATTTAAT
>CM065714.1:11881830-11891830 GCA_033310375.1 Conus canariensis | reverse complement strand
CCCCTCCCCCCCGAGGGCGGCACCCGGACGTCCAGTGACCGCCATCTTAGAGTTGCCAATACCGGTGACTCTGACATCACAGCAGATTTTCCTCCTCCCTCCTCTTCCTGCTCTCACTTCCCCTTTTACCTTGACTCTGAAGTTCTAATCGAAGCTAACTCTCTGCTGATAAATAAACACATAAAATGTGTTTTCAAACGTTTTCTTTCAAAGTGTGTATGATAAGTATGACCAATACAGGAACAGGAATGACTCGGCTTTGGAAGCGAAATCTTATACTGAGTCACTTTAGAAGTAAGCTTCAAAGAAGATTTACTCTTCCGCCGAAGGAAAGAGATTAACACATCTTACAAGACAAAACACGACGCGTTTCGACCTCTTTGGTCTTCTTCAGGCAAGACAAACAACATTCAAGTCAATGAAAACGAAGAGCGAACTGTCCCCTATTGGGCGCCATTTGAAGAATGTTCTTTGTAAATGAAAGCAATCTGGAGAATATTTTTTATTCAAATTATTCCTGATTCATATCGTAATTGTGCTACGGAAGTAGAGACAAAATAAGTGTTTATGCATTAGCAGATTCTGTAGTAAAAAATGGTAAGAGGTCGCAAACAAATATGCAGAGCAGAGGTCCTCCTTCTCCCTCCCCCCTCCTGGAAAGAACTGTTCCTCTAAATCTAAGCCTTACATCAGTTTCCTGTTTTTGAGTCGGGCGCCCCTCCACCCCACATCGCTCTCATAAATCATGTCATCATTCTTCTCCTTTCATGTGCAATAACAGCTTTGTGTATGGTTAGTTCAAACTAGGTTTATTCCTCCCCCCTCCCTCCCTCCCTCCCTCCCTCCCCCCCTCTCTCTCTCTCTCTCTCTCTCTCTCTAAAACAGAGATACATCGTAAACTATCGCGCCGCTGACGATAATTAAGTGCAAACAAACAAAGCCAGAGAATTGGTGATCTCTTCAAGCCAAAACAATGAGATCAGGTCAGATGGTGTTTGTACTAACTGCGAATTTCAATGACTGACTTGGCACCGCAGGTTTACTCGTAAAAGAACGCGCAAACTGTTCCAGAACGCCTCCAAAAGCCCAAGTCAGAAGACACGGCTCATCCTGAACAACTCATCCGTTCTTTCCGACTCACTAAGTCTTTCCGGTCTTAACGTCAGGGGAAGTTAAAAAAAAAAAAAGGTGCCAAGCTCAGTTTCTCGTCTCGTAGAAAACGAGACGTGTGATTGAGGCAGCAGACGGACACAATCGTTGGATGGCTTCAGCACTGCATCATCCTGGTTTTCTTTTTTTCTTTCTTTTTTGTTGTGTGGATCTTGTCATGTGCACTGCAAAACTCAGAGAGTGTGTCGCAGTCTATGTCTGTCTAAGAAATCAGACAACATGAACACACAGATAAAAGCATAAAGCATAGAGAGAGAGAGAGAGAGAGAGAGAGAGAGAGAGAGAGAGAGAGAGAGAGAGAGAGAGAGAGAGAGAGCTTGTATAGACAAGAGGACCAACCCCCAAAAGTAAGCGTGAAAAATAACAGAAAACGGAACAGAAAGAGTCAAAAACAGACTGACAGGAAAAGAGACCCCCTCCTCCTCCTCTCTCTCTCTCTCTCTCTCTCTCTCTCTCTCTCTCTCTCTCTCTCTCTCTCTTCACACACACACACACACACACACACACACACACACACACACACACACACACACACACATCACACCATCACCATCCCTTCTTCCTCTCCCCTCATCTCACCCACTTATCCACCTCTCTCCCATCGAGTGCAGAGGGAATGGCCGACCAAGTGCAGGGGAGACAACCGCCACAGGGGCGGAACTGCACCAAGCCGAGGGAGGCCCAGCCCAGCCAACATGAAGCAGCCAACAGCTGTTTTGACGGCGCGCCAGAGCGGCCATGGAGGAAGCCACTTGAAAGCAGGAGAGGAGGCGAGGAGAGCGAGGTGCTTGCTGCACTACGCGACGGCCCAGGCAGCAGAGGATGATGAAGATGAGGCCAGGCAATTACTGCAGCCGGCTTCGTCGTTTGCAATGCCCATGAAGGTGGCTGGTGCTACAGAGCACCATCTCCCTCCCTCCATCCCTCCCTCTCTTCCTCCCAAAATATAAACAACCTGCCGTTCTTTACCTATTTTGGCCACGCTAAAATGACAACCGTCGACCTCAATTACGGCACACATGCTTGTAGTGTATTTTAAAATGCCTTGCCCTGTGGGTCCTTCACTATTTCGGAAGGAACAAAAAAAGGAAAGAAAAACTCATGAGTTTGTATCAACTTGGTTATGGTAAATCTTTGCGTTCAGTAAACTTTTTTTCCCCTCAAGACGTGTCTTTCCTGGGCTATCGTGTGATTATGTCATGTCACAAGCAACTAAAAACAATTCAGCCATCCACCATTTCCCATCCCTGTTCTGTGTTCCCTCTTCCCTCACACCCACTCCACATCTTTCTCCGCCTTCTTTCTCGGTAGACTGGGATTCTGGTTAAATTGCTCTGGTGAAATTGCTGGTGAATCTGGTAATAGCTTCTCTGGTTAAATTGCTGGTGAATCTGGTAATAGCTTTTCTGGTGAAATTGCTGGTGAATCTGGTTAATAGCTTCTCTTGTTAAATTGCTGGTGGATCTGGTCAATAGCTTCTCTGGTTAAATTGCTGGTGAATCTGGTTAATAGCTTCTCTGGTTAAATTGCTGGTGAATCTGGTCAATACTTTCTCTGGTTAAATTGCTGGTGAATCTGGTTAATAGCTTCTCTGGTTTAATTGCTGGTGAATCTGGTTAATAGCTTCTCTGGTTAAATTGCTGGTGAATCTGATCAATAGCTTCTCTGGTTAAATTGCTGGTGAATCTGGTAATAGCTTCTCTGGTTTAATTGCTGGTGAATCTGGTTAATAGCTTCTCTGGTTAAATTGCTGGTGAATCTGATCAATAGCTTCTCTGGTTAAATTGCTGGTGAATCTGGTAATAGCTTCTCTGGTTAAATTGCTGGTGAATCTGGTCAATAGCTTCTCTGGTTAAATTGCTGGTGAATCTGGTAATAGCTTCTCTGGTTTAAATTGCTGGTGAATCTGGTAATAGCTTCTCTGGTTAAATTGCTGGTGAATTTGGTCAATAGCTTCAGCTTTCGGACAAAGCACATTTGTGTTAAAAGATAAGGATGACCCTCAGCCAAAATGCTGTGTTGTGGTGGTCAGTACATTTTGAAAGGGCATGGAATACCTGTTTCTTAGAGATATACAGATTCATAAATATGGCGCTAAAATGTCTTCAAGATTTGTGTTTTAACTTGACAAGCTGTAATGCATCTTGTCTTAAAATTCCATCAGCCAAGCAGAATGCAACACTTAAGTGGAGTGTGGCTCAGTGCAGTGGACCTGAGGGTGAAGCTGTAGGGACTGGCAACATCGCTCACCTCACACCCTCAACACTGGACTACCACTTCGCATAGCTGGGAACTCTAAAGAAGAAGAGGAGGAAAAGATGAAGAAGAAGGAAAAGATGAGGAAGAAGAAGAAGAAGAAGAAGAAGAACAACAACAACAAAAGCATCAACAACAAAAAAAACAACACTAACGACAATGGAGAGTGTACACCAGTGTTGTCGGTGCCCGAGTACTACGCGAAGACAAGATAAATAGTGAAATATGCTGTGGCAAAAACTGTTGAGCATTGCATGAAAGAAATATGAAATGAATTCTATTATTCATGAGTCGCTGTGAGAACAAAAACAACTCTTGATTAACATGGATCTGGTCCAGAATCCGCTTGTACAATATTTCAAAAGTTTTGAAATGTTGAACACTATCATCTGTGCGAGAGAAGCGATGGGTTTGCATTTAACATGAATCACCTCTCAACTCCTCACCGCTCAACCGCTCACTTTTCTCCCGCAACAATTCACTTCTTCCCCCTTTCCTCCTCTTTCTTCCGCCGTCTTTTCTCCAAGAACACACACACACACACACACACACACACACACACACACACACACCACGCACGCACGCACGCACGCGCGCACGCACGCGCGCACGCCACACACACACACACACACACACACACACACACACACACACACACACACACACACACACACACACACACACGACCTTTCCTCCACTGTTTAAACTCCTATGTTGTAAATGGTACGACATTGGTTGTGAATGCAGCCTTTGCTGTATCTGTATACAAGATCTCTGCCTTCATTTGTAAAGAGCATGCGCGTGAGAGCGCGCGCATACGTGTGTATGTGTATGTGTGTGTGTTGTGTGTGTGTGTGTGCTGTGTGTGTGTGTAGTATGTGTGTGTATGTGGCGCGGCGCGCGCGCGCGCGCGCGCGCGGTGTGTGTATGTGTGTGTGAGTGTGTGTGCATGCGTGTGCGTGCATGTGTGTGTGTGTGTGTGTGTGTGTGTGTGTGTGTGTGTGTGTGTGTGTCTGTGTGTCTGTGTGTGTGTGCGTATGCGTGTGTGTGTTTGTATGTGTGTGGGTGTGTGCATGCATGTGTGCATGCGCAGGTGCTCGCATATGTGTGTGCATATCTATGTGTGTGTGCGTATAAATATATATATATATATATATATATATATATATAGTGTTGTGTGGTGTGTGTGTGTGTGTGTGTGTGTGTGTGTGTGTGTGTGTGTGTGTGTGTGTGTGTGTGGTGTGCACGCCCACATGCCTCCAACTCCATCTAGAAATGACCCTCTCTATGACGCCACAACACAGAACAACACAACACCTCCCTCTCAGTTCACCCCCCTTCCACAGCTCAGTTTTCATCTCCTTTCCAATTCCTTCGTCATCAAGCCACCACCGATATGGCCGCGACGTCTCTGTTCCGCCATTGCCTAGCTTCAGACTTCCGGACAATACGTCACATCCGTTCTGGGGCGTCAGGGGGCAGAAATCCACGCGTTTTTCCCCCGACATGCGCGGATCATTGGGTGGCTTTTTTTAAACAGGAGGGATAAAGATCGCTGTAGTTTAACAACGATCGGTTACAGCTTTGTGACAGTTCTAATGCCTTTGTTGATCACTGGGGGCATTGGACATGGTCGCGGGTGTGGACAGAACGCGCACGCGCGCGCGTGTGTGTGTGTGTGTGTGTGTGTGTGTGTGTGTGTGTGTGTGTGTGTGTGTGTGTGTGTGTGTGTGTGTAAATATATATATATATATATATATATACATATATATATATACATGTGTGTGTGTGTGTGTGTGTGTGTGTGTGTGTGTGTAAATATATATATATACACATATACATATATATATAATATATATATATATATATATGTGTGTGTGTGTGTGTGTGTGTGTGTGTGTGTGTGTGTGTGTGTGTGTGTGTGTGTGTGTGTGTGTGTGTGTGTTGTGTGTGTGTGTGTGTGTGTGTGTGTGTGTGTGTGTATGTGTGTGTGTGTTTGTGTGTGTGTATGACCAAATCAGGAAAAAGAGTGACTCATTTTGCAACACAGTTTTTATAACGAGTCACTTTGGAAACGTTCATTGTTTGTAAATGACAGCAATTGAGGCATGTTTTGGATTCAAAAGATTTCTGAATTAGATCTTACTTGTGCTACAGAAGTAGAGACAAAAGAGATTATTCGGTAGCTGATAATAAAAATTATTTTTGTAATAAAAGAAGAGTAAGAGACCATGAAAAAGGGTGCTCAGTATAGCCCCTCTCTCCTGCAATTAAATGTTGCACTTACTCTGAGGCTTTCAGGAGTTTCATGTTTTCAGGTCAGGCGCCCATCCACCCCACTCACTGTCATGAATCATGCCATCTGTCTTCACCTTCCATGTACAATAACAGCTTTGTGTATGGCTAGTTCAAACCAGTTTGATTCCGTTCTCTCTCTCTCTCTCTCTCTCTCTCTCTCTCTCTCTCTCTCTCTCTCTCTCTCTCTCTCTCTCTCATGCATCGTAAAATATCGCGCCACTGACGATAATTAAGTGTAAACAAACGAAGCCAGTGAATTGACGATCTCTTCAAGTCAAAACAATAAGCTCAGATCAGACGGCGTTTGTACTAATTGCGAATTTCAATGACTGACTTGGCACCGCGTGTTTACTCGTAAAAGAACGCGCAAACTGTTCCAGAACGCCTCCAAAAGCCCAAGTCAGAAGACACGGCTCATCCTGCACACTCATCCGTTCTTTCCGACTCACTAAGTCTTTCCGGTCTGAACGTCAGGGGAAGTAAAAAAAAGGTGGCCAGCTCAGTTTCTCGTCTCGTAGAAAACGAGACGTGTGATTGAGGCAGCAGATGAACACAATCGTTGGATGGCTTAAGCACTGCATCTTAGTCTTCTTTCTTTTTGCTGCTCTGTGGATTTTGTCATGTGCACCACCGAACTCAGAGATGTGTGTCGCACACACACACTCACACTCACACACACACACACACACACACACACACACACACACACACAAGCACAGCAGAGAGAGAGAGAGAGAAGAGAGAGAGAGAGAGGAAGAGAGAGAGAGAGAAACAGAGCTTGGATTGACAAGAGGACCAAGCCCCAAAAGTTTAGCATGAAAAACAAAAGAAAACAGAATGGAAAGAGACTAAGACAGACTGACAGAAAAAAGAGACCCCCTCCCCACCACCTCTCTCTCTCCCCCCCCCCCCCCCACACACACACACATCCCCATCCCCTTTTTCCTCTCCCCTCATCTCACCCACTTCTCCACCCCTCTCCCATCAAGAGCACCGGCAATGGGCAACCAAGTGCAGGGGAGACAACCGCCACAGGGGGCGGAACTGCACCAAGCCGAGGTAGGCCCGGCCCAGCCAACATGAAGCAGCCAACAGCTGTTTTGACGGCGCGCCAGAGGGCGGCCATGGAGGAAGCCACTTGAAAGCAGGAGAGGAGGCGAGGAGAGCGAGGTGCTTGCTGCACTACGCGACGGCCCAGGCAGCAGAGGATGATGAAGATGAGGAGCCAGGTAATTACTGCAGCCGGCTTCGTCTTGTTAGATGCCCATGAAAGTGGCTGGAGCTACAGACCCCCCCCCCCCTCCTCCCTCCCACACTCTCTCCTTCTCTCCCTCCCCTCCCTCCATTTTCCAACTCTTCTCCCAAAATAAAAACAACCTGCCGTTCTTTCCCTATTTAAGTCCCGCAAAAATGACAACTGTCGCCATCAATTACAGCTCGCTCGCTTGCAGTATATTTCAGAATTCAGTGTCCAGTGGCTACTTTGCTATTTCTCAACAACAACAAAAAAGAACCTCGGTTGGTGTAAACTGGGTTACAGTAAATCTTTATACAAAGTTGTTTTTTTTTCAAAGATGTGTCCTGCCTTCATTATGGTACGATTACATGGTTGATATAAACAGCTTAAACATTTTAGCCCACCCACCCACTGCACTTCCACAACGACCCTCCACTTTACTTTCCCTCCCACCACTTCCCTCACACCCCTCTGCATCTTTCTCCATCCTCTTTTCCTTTCTATTAGACTTGGAGTGCTGCTAGAGCTGCCAGCGAATTTTGAAACTTTCTTGTTACAAAATAACACAGCCCAAAGCTGTTAAAACACAAACAGATTCAGTTTTCAGAGAAAGCACATTTGTGGTAGAAGATAAGGATGGCTTTCAGCTGAAATGCTGTTATGGTGGTCAACCAAAAAAGAGCAAATGAAGTTCCAGGAATGCCTGTTTCTTTGTAATGTAGGGTTTTATTATGTACAGATTGAAAATATAATGATGAAATGCCTCCGAAATCTGCATTTTGACTAGACGTTCTATGATGTATCTGGCCATAAAACTCCACTAGCTAA
Source organism: Conus canariensis (assembly GCA_033310375.1). NCBI lineage: Eukaryota > Metazoa > Mollusca > Gastropoda > Neogastropoda > Conidae > Conus > Conus canariensis. The sequence continues at coordinate 11,884,041 of CM065714.1, read as the reverse complement.
GCAGAAAGTAACACTAAAATGGAGAGCAGCTCAGTGCCATGGGCGTGAGGGAGAAGCCGTGGGGACCGGCAGCATCTCTCACTTCACCAACACCAGACTACCACTTAGCATGGCCAGGAACACCGAAGAAGGAGAAGAAGAAGAAGAAGAATGGAGAGTGTACACCAGTGTTGTCGGTACCTGTTATCACATGAAGACAAGATACCCAGTGAAAGAATCTATGGCAAAAAAAAGAAAAAAAAGAAAAAGAAAACCAACTGAGGAGCATGGAATCAAAGAAATGTGAAATCAGCTCAGTTAATCATGAGTCGCTGTCAGGACAAGAACAGCTCTGATCTATAATCCTGTCGTACAATATTTCAAAGATTTTCAACTGTTGAACACTATCATATGTGTGACAGAAGCGATGGGTTTTCAATTAACACGCACCCCCTCCCCCAATTTTCACTGTCGCTACATCATCCCCTATCGTCCTCCCTCAACTATGCACTTCTTCCCCTTTCTCTTCCTCTTTCCTTCATAAGATCTCCTTCTCCTCTCCAAGCACGCACACACACACACACACACACACACACACACACACACACACACACACACACACACACACACACACACACAATTCAATTCAATTCAATTCAATTCAATTCAAATTTAATCCTTTGACCCCTGTTGGGGCATGGAGGATACAAATGTAACAAAGAGAAATACGAAACTCACTCAGAACAATGTGTGAACATAGTTGCGAAATGCTGAATTCTGGTGAACTGTAATGATCTCATTAAACAATCTTCCCGTTTTTTAGAAACTTACTAATATTCAAACAAATGCGTCTTCCTTTTTGAAATAAATTACAAAAGTTGAAAACAGACTTTGGTTTTAGATATTTTTTAGGGATGAATTTTTCACGAAGTTCATTATATTTTGGACATTCCATGATGCAATGAAATTCATCTCCAATTTCACCCATTTCACAGTTACGACAAATACACAATTCTCTTGGAACATTATGGTGTCTTCCAATTTCAATTTGCAATTTATGGTTACTACATCTAAATTTAAATAAAGATATAACATAAATATCTGGTAAGGTAGAAATATAATGTTCTTTTCCAAAGACAGTCTTTACACTTTTATAGAATACACACTTGTTGCTGTTTTCAAGAGAACTGCGCCAATCACGAGCATAATTATTTTGCAACTCCTTTTTAACACACTTACATAAGTTACTTCTGTTTGTGAATGAATGAGATTCCCAAACACAATCAAAACCAGTTTCAAATAAAATGCTTTTAACATAACTAAGCCATGGTGAAACGAAAATTCCTTTTGTATATAGTTCATGTAAGATATTATATACTTTGTTTGAATACTTCTTAGAATCAGGAACAACTAAGTTAGCCCAGAACCTTATCATTCTCACTTTAATCAGTACAGATAAAGGATAGATTCCGGTTTCACCATAAATCATTGAAGTCATTGTAGTTTTATTTAATCTAAATAGATACTTTAAAAAACGTAACTGTAACTTTTCTAATATATCAACATTTTCATAACCCCAAATTTCACAACCATACAACAACACAGGTACAACTATGGAATAAAATAATTGTATGCAAACATCAATTGGCAATTTCTGTTTTCTTGCAGTTTGTAATAATGAAAACATTGCCTTGAGAGCCTGATTATAAGCACATTTTTTTGCTTTGTAAAAAGAACCTGTTCTGCTGAACTCGATGCCTAAGTATTTCATTGAATTAAGAACCTCTATTTTTTCATTCCCAAAGAAAAAAATTTCACGCATACTATTTCGACCATGAAAGACAACTATTTTTGTTTTCTTTGGATTTACTTCTAACTGCCATTGCGTGCAATATATATGTAAGGCATTAAGTTCTTTTTGCAAAGCTGATTTAGAATTTGCCAATAAAATTGTATCATCAGCATATAACAATACAAGCAATTTAATAAACTGTTCAAGTTTCAACTCTTGCGTTAAATCATATTCTAAAGTAGAACAGTTATTGTCAATAAGGAACTGTTGTAGATCATTCAAATATAATGAAAACAATAAGGGTGAAAGGTTTTCTCCTTGACGAACTCCCCTAAAACTGCCAAAGAACTCTGATTTTTGACCATTTAGAAAAATGCACGATTTTATTTGATCATACATATTGATTACAACGTGCAGTATTTTCCCAGATATGCCTTGAC
>CM065714.1:11874330-11876830 GCA_033310375.1 Conus canariensis | reverse complement strand
ATCCAGCGGACGAAAAGCCTCGGAACAGGCAATACAAATAGATGTGCCTTCCAGAGGGATTGTGATGGTTCCCTCAGGCAGCCAGTGAAGGGTTTCTCATATTTATATAATACATTCCCCATTTTCTTCAATTCTTTTTTTCTAAAAGTTCAAATCTTTGCCAAGTCATTACTATAACGACTGAAGAATTGTTAGCCTGCACTTGTTTTCCCCCACTACTTAATTATTCAGCATTATATATATATATATATATTCAATTATAAACAAAGCTTGCTCTTTTGTCTTAGATTGAAGAAATAGGGGGAGATAAGCATTCATATATATATATATATATAAGATGATGGTGGCAAGTGCCAACAGAGATTTTTTAAAAATGCTCAACCGCACTGGGAGCAACATTTGTTAAAAGGAAAGGTTTAAAATTTTACCTACAACGTTGTTTCATGCGGTTGCAATCGTCAGGATGTGGTGGGTCTGTGCTGCCGGTGTTTTATAACTGCTTGTGTTGTCTGTCATCACGTGCTGTCTGTGTTTTTCGTGTGTTTCTGATTCTTGTTCACTGATAGGAATTTCCACTTGTGCCTGCAGTTGTTAACCATTTCTATCCTGGTGTTTAAAGTTGCCATTTGTGGTTTGCATAGTATTATGTATTTTTCTGTTGAGCATAGGTTACATCTTTTTGAAATATTGTTATATGGTGCTGCTCTTTTTATGATTTTCCAGGATATATTGTAGTCTATTTTTTTCTCTTTGAGCTTCCAGATGTATTTACTCAATTCTGTTTGGTTTTTGTATCTTTCTTTGTTAAATGACTGTTTGTGGTTTGCATATCTAGTTTTAAATTGGTTTTCAGTAATACCTATATATGTTTCTTCTGCGTTCTCTGATGTTACAGTGGCTTGGTACACAATGTTGTTGTAGAGGCATTTGTTGCTCAGAGGGCACTGTTCTTTCTTGATGCAGTTGCAAGATTTCCTTTCGTCACCCTCGTTTTTCTCTATACTGCTTTTCATTTTGTTGGTTGAATCAATGATGTTTTTAAGGTTGGGCATACATGAGTATGATAATTTGATGTTACTTTTGTTAAATATCTTGGATAATTTGTGCTCTTTTGGAAATGATGATGTTAGGATTCTAAAGAATTCTTTCCCTATATTTGTTTTTACTCTTCCGTCATATGGGGGGTTGAACCATATGATCTTCCTTTTCCTGTTCTTCTTGTGTCTGCTCATGTCATTATCTGGATCATATTGTAGTTTGTAGTTGTAGCCACTTTTGTGTAACGCTTCTTGATATTCAGCTGCAGCGTTATTGAATGCTGTTTCATTACATGACAGGTTAGATAATCTCTTATTTATGCCTCTGGGTATTGTTTTTAGTATGGAAGGTGGATGGTTACTTTTGATATTTACATAGACAGGTATGTCATTTGGTTTTTTGTATGGTTTATATATGTGCTGGTTGAGGTCTAACGTTATATCTAGGTAGTTCACTATCTTTTTATTTGCTTCAATAGTGATTTTTAGATTTTGGTTTTGGAAGATTTTACACAGTTCTTTTTTCTTATTTTCAATGTTTCTAGGGCTGTCGCTCAGCGCAGCGAGGCCGTCATCTATAGATGAAGATCTTCATCTATAGATGAAGATCTACTCACCAAAGCTATAAAATTTGCCAACAAATATACTGAAATACCAGGGTCAGAAATGGAAATCATTTTCCATACAAAGAAAACTCTACTACACAGCAAAAATGAAATCTGGACCAAGAGCGCAAGCAAGAATTCAACTTTTGATGTTACAATGGGATCGTATGATGGCGCCGAAACTTGCGAACTTGTCGGACTATTCATACTATCTTACATCCAAAAAAAACTTGGAAAACAAGTCGGACTCTACAGAGATGACGGCCTCGCTGCGCTGAGCGACAGCCCTAGAAACATTGAAAATAAGAAAAAAGAACTGTGTAAAATCTTCCAAAACCAAAATCTAAAAATCACTATTGAAGCAAATAAAAAGATAGTGAACTACCTAGATATAACGTTAGACCTCAACCAGCACATATATAAACCATACAAAAAACCAAATGACATACCTGTCTATGTAAATATCAAAAGTAACCATCCACCTTCCATACTAAAAACAATACCCAGAGGCATAAATAAGAGATTATCTAACCTGTCATGTAATGAAACAGCATTCAATAACGCTGCAGCTGAATATCAAGAAGCGTTACACAAAAGTGGCTACAACTACAAACTACAATATGATCCAGATAATGACATGAGCAGACACAAGAAGAACAGGAAAAGGAAGATCATATGGTTCAACCCCCCATATGACGGAAGAGTAAAAACAAATATAGGGAAAGAATTCTTTAGAATCCTAACATCATCATTTCCAAAAGAGCACAAATTATCCAAGATATTTAACAAAAGTAACATCAAATTATCATACTCATGTATGCCCAACCTTAAAAACATCATTGATTCAACCAACAAAAT
>CM065714.1:11866830-11869330 GCA_033310375.1 Conus canariensis | reverse complement strand
CTAGTCCGCCTATACAATACCTGTCTGGATACTGTTAATGGTTTGAAGATGGTGTTTAAGGCTGAGGAAGGGAACCGTGGGTTCAGGCAGGTGTTGAGAGAGAGAGAGTGAGAGAGGAGGAAGGAAAGGGGGGAGAAGGAATGCGGGGGAGGGGTGGGGTGGGGGGCTGTTCGTGTAGCGGTCGGTGATAATGTTGTCAGGTGAGGCTTTTCTTTGGGGGTCTGTCGGCTGACAAATAACGCGCCATTGCAACGAACGAAACATTAATGGCTGTGCTGGTCATTTCTCCGGGGATGTAAAAACGAGAACGATGCTGATGACATTCACTTTTCTTACCAGAAATAGTACTTATTTTGTGTACTAACGACCGACTTTCTTTTTCCTTCTTATTTTTTCCTCTCCTTGTGCGTTTGCCCCCTCCTCCTCTCCCCCACTTCTCTTTCTTGCTCTACCCCCCCCCCTCCCCCCTATCTTCCATTCCCTCCACCAACCCGTTGTGATTCCACCCAACCACTCCACCCCCACCCCCTAACCACTCCCATAACTCCAACCCCCGCCACCCCGAAGGTAGTAAACCGTACTCGCGCGTGTACGATACACGTTAGACCGGTGTCTTCAGTCACGTCATACAAACCGATGAATGTTCAGAAATACAGAATTCTGGAATATATACAACTTGTCATCAAAGGGAAATCTTATTTCATCATTGCATACTTCAAAAGATGCTTCTGTAATAATGAAAAGGAACACAATTTCCTTGCACCCCCCCCCCCACCCTCTTAATGAGTATTTATGACGTGTATGAATAGATCTTAAATAAATGTTAGCGAACCGCCCAGGGAAACGTGGACAAACGAGTCACAAGACAAAACAAAAGTGTTTCGTCTTGTGACTCGTTTGTCCACGTTTCTCTTGGCGGTTCGCTAACATTTATTTCAGATTTGTTTAGATTTCCGCCTGCAGTCGTCTCACTTTGCAACTCGTGTATGAATAGGTTTTCAACACCTGTATATATTCATCACTAGTTCTCATTTGTTATTGTCCTATGTTTGTCTTCTGTTGGCCTTTTCAAAACGGTCTGATTTTTTTCTTCTTCTTTTTTTGTTGGACTTGAACAGGCTTACACCTCCTCTTTTTTCTAGTTTTAAGGTGAAATGAAAACAGAAAACACAGAAAAGTTGGTGTTTCTTTCGGAGTACAATTCATATTGACAGCTGCACTCATCGCCCACCATTCCTACTCTCGCAGTCTCCTCTCCCCAATACCATTTTCCTGACCCTTTGATCTTTTGTGTTTATAAATCCATTTTCTTAGCAAGTCCTTTCATACACTATGTGTGACAGGAATTCAAACATAAAAGAAAAAAAGTCACTCATCAGTCCGGGTGATGGGATGTTAATTTCGCTTTCTACGAGTCAATCATTCAAAGTAAGGGAGAGCACCTTCTGCGTGGCTGAATTGCATGATAGTAATAATCTATGTCAGAGACAGCATCCACTTGGTGGCGCGGTAATCATCTGTGACAGTGTGAAGATGATCCTGTATAGGTGTGTGTGGTGTGTGTGTGTGTGTGTGTGTGTGTGTGTGTGTGTGTGTGTGTGTGTTGTATGCGTGCATACACGCATGTGTATGTGTGTGTGTGTGTGCGCTCGCGCAGAGACAGAGAGAGAGAGAGAGAGGAGAGAGGAGAGAGTGTGTGTGTGTGTGTGTGTGTGTGTGTGTGTGTGTGTGTGTGGCGGCGCGCGCGCGCGCGCGCGAGTGCGTTTATGCTTGTGTGTGTGTGTGTGTGTGTGTGTGTGTGTGTGTGTGTGTACGCGCGCACGAGCGCGCCCGTGCGTCCATTTGTGCATGCGTGCGTGCATGCGTGTTTGTATATGTGTGTGTGGGGGGGAGGGGGGAGGGGAGAGGGGTTTTGTGAAAGGGGCAGGAGGGGTAAGGGAGAGTTGGTGATGATTGTTGTGATAGTGGTGACAGTAATGATGATGTTATTGCTTATTTCACACAGAAAATCGCATAAGCGAACTCTCTCAGCTGTCTGCGCTGTCAAAATGTTATTACTGCACTCAGTATTACGTCTGTTTAAAACGGCAACGGCGGGGAAGGGAGCCGGAAAAGCGCGAGATGCGATGCGATGCGGTCGAACGCGCAACGTTCACGCAGAACTCAACCAACCTCTCTTCCGCAAAATGTGACCTGAAACGACAGCAACCACTGTTTTGTTTTATCTCATTTATTTACTGTTGCACCCCTCACCCCCAACCCCTCCATCCCCCCCCCCCCCACCCCCACTGATTTTCTGTTTTCGCTCCATACTGCTTCTGTCAGGATTTGTTTTCCTTTTTATCTGTCAGTTGTGGGCCGCTGGTTTTGTCTTTCACTGTATTACCAGAAGTTGTTGCTCTTGAAGTCCTAGCCAAATGACGGTCTCCGGTATTCCGGTGGCACACTTCACATTCCTCGCAACAACCCTATCCTTCAAATGACACATGATAAATCAGAC
>CM065714.1:11856830-11861830 GCA_033310375.1 Conus canariensis | reverse complement strand
GTCGTGTCTTTGGGTGATGTTCAGAGGAGACTGCTGTCGTGTCTTTGGGTGATGTTCAGAGGAGACTGCTGTCGTGTCTTTGGGTGATGTTCAGAGGTGCCTGCTGTCGTGTCTTTGGGTGATGTTCAGAGGGACTGCTGTCGTGTCTTTGGGTGATGTTCAGAGGAGACTGCTGTCGTGTCTTTGGGTGATGTTCAGAGGTGCCTGCTGTCGTGTCTTTGGGTGATGTTCAGAGGTGCCTGCTGTCGTGTCTTTGGGTGATGTTCAGAGGTGACTGCTGTCGTTTCTTTGGTGATGTTCAGAGGTGACTGCTGTCGTGTCTTTGGTGATGTTCAGAGGTGCTGCTGTCGTGTCTTTGGGTGATGTTCAGAGGTGACTGCTGTCGTGTCTTTGGGTGATGTTCAGAGGTGACTGATGTCGTTTCTTTGGCTGATGTTCAGAGGTGACTGCTGTCGTGTCTTTGGGTGATGTTCAGAGGTGACTGCTGTCGTGTCTTTGGGTGATGTTCAGAGGTGACTGCTGTCGTGTCTTTGGGTGATGTTCAGAGGTGACTGCTGTCGTGTCTTTGGGTGATGTTCAGAGGAGACTGCTGTCGTGTCTTTGGGTGATGTTCAGAGGAGACTGCTGTCGTGTCTTTGGGTGATGTTCAGAGGAGACTGATATCGTGTCTTTGGGTGATGTTCAGAGGTGCCTACTGTCGTGTCTTTGGGTGATGTTCAGAGGTGCCTACTGTCGTGTCTTTGGGTGATGTTCAGAGGTGCCTGCTCTGATCTAGCATACGCAAGACCTCACCAGCTAAGCTCCTTGCTGACGCCTTGTTCATTTCGTAGTGATCCAGTTTGAGGGAGTGTCTACCGACGGAGGGTGTCACCAACGTCCATCCAACGACAGTCCCAACGAACTTGTGGATATTGAAGAATTAAACACAAACTCAATACGAGCATGAATGTGGAGAGAAAATCGAACCTAAGGTCACCACGAGAGCAGAGCATTAAAGGTCATAGAATTTAATATTTTCTTATGATGATCGTGGAGGAGGAGGACGATCTGGTCCATTGCAGGGCTATATTCCATGCTCTCCTCCATCAAATATTCCAGAATCAAGCAGACCTGAGAGATACAGCTATCTGAAGTGTTGGTAAGATAATTTGAGTAGCATTCTCATAACACCATTCTGGTTTGATGTCATAGTGCAGGGCTGTACTCTGTACGTTTTGCCGTCAAATGCTCCAGCACCAAGCAGGCCCAGGAAATACAGACACCTGCCACATTGGTCAGGAAATTTGATCAGCACTACCCGAAGACTTATTTTAAATGGATGATCTCTGTGTAGTTCCAGTCCCCCCATCTGAGCCCCTTGCTTATTTCACTCTGAGCAAAGACACTTTCCGACACCGGCTTATTCTTCTCTCTGTGTGCTCTGACTCAGAGTCTAATGAAATTTACCTGAGGGAAATTTTCGAGACTGACTGGTAGTTGTGGTGGATGCTGGTGTCCTCTGAGTTGTCATCTCTGGTGGAGTGATTGGTGTTCAGCACACACTTGTAAATATGGCTATGACCTGGAATGGCACGAGAATTACACCCATGAATTGCCTTCACGTTACGGGCATTCCGTATGCGTAATGAATGGGGAACAGCAAAGTGTGTATGTGTGCTGGGTGGTCTGAGTGAATATTGAAAAATACTTGCGGAGTTTCCGTCAAGATTGTATGATAAAAAAGAGACTTCTTTGTGTGGACTGAAAATAAGATAAATTTTATTACTGAATTATCAGGCTATGACTGTGGCCTCCTAATGATTGATCCGAGCGAGAGGCTTTATGTGTGTAGAAGGTTCCCATACGCGTCGGGCGTGATCTACCAACTAATTGTTGTAAAGTTTCTTGGAAAGCTTTTCCGTTTGAAACCCTGTATTAATTTTACGCTACTGTAACACCCTCCTGGGTCATTAGTGAAAATGTGAGTTTGACTGAAAAGGTTAATTAATATGCATTATATGCAGAATTCGTGCTGTCGATATGTGTTGCGACTTGTCTCTGGAGTGAGTGATGCACAGTGAGATTTCTGTTTCAATTCTCTCCCCTTGCTCACCAGATTGCCTGCCGTCTCCCCCCACGTGCAGACAGCCCGCCAAGCAGACAGGTCGTGACACAGACATCTTCCGCCATTCATCCAGCTTCCCCTCATTCTTTTTGAGGACTCAAGGGAAGACATTACTTTCACATTATTCCACCCTGGCGTCTATTTCCTCCTGACCCCTGACCCCCCCCCCCCCCACCCTCACACCACCCCCGCCTCCCGTCCCGACACCCACTCCCGTTTCCTTGTCTCTTCAACTCTATTAAATAAGCTTACCCTCATTCAAATGTATTCCTTTGCTTTATAGGTTATTTAAATCCTTTTTTTTTAATCTATATGTCATTGTACGTTATTGTCATTTCCTGAGTGAGTGTAGAGTACAGATATATCTGTATAATAACACACACACACTCACACACACACACACACACACACACACACACACACACACACACACACACACACACACACACATACGCAGACAGACAGATAGACAGACAGACACATGGAAAGACAGACAGACAGAAACTCACACAGACATACACCCACACATACATACGCACGCACGCATGCTATCTCTCGCTCTCTCTCTCTCTCTCTCTCTCTCTCTCTCTGTCTCTCTCTCTGTCTCTCTGTCTCTCTGTCTCTGTCTCTCTCTCTCTCTCTCTCTCTCTCTCTCTCTCTCACACACACACACACACACACACACACACACACATACACACACACACACACACACAACACACACACACACACACACACACACAAGCGCACTTACGCTCACGCATGCACACAGTGAAGGATAAACAGAGAGACACAAGTGGGAACTGAGACAGAGGTCATTGACTGAGACAGGGGAAGTGGGGAAAAAAAGGAGGACGCAAGGAAACAGGATGGGGATGGGTGGCGGAAGAGAGAGAGAGAGAGAGAGAGAGAGAGAGAGAGAGAGAGAGAGAGAGAGCACAATTTTGAAGACGCAATGTTGAAGTCGAGGTTATGGTGCCCTCCAACCCCTCCACCTCCCCTCCCCTTTCTTTGTCGACAGGACGGTTTAAGGAAAACAAATGAGAAATACTGAAATTGCAGGAGCTGATTGCCATCATCACGGCTCCCCGATGTGTGAGCAGCAGTAGGACACCCCACGATTATTTCCCCTGCCCCATACCTCGCCGCTGAAGTTCACTGTTTTTGGTTCGCAGACGTACATAATCAGCATTCTCTTTCTCTCTCTCTCTCTCTCTCTCTCCTCTCTCTCTCTCTCTCTCTCTCTCTCTCTCTCTCTCTCTTTTGATCTTTTCTGTTTCCGCCGTGCCTTTTCATGTCTGTATGTGCGTGTGTGTATGTTTTCTCTTCAAATTTCATCAAGGCCGGTAATTCTTTTCGTCTGTTGTTGCTCCGGATCAGGCAAATGGCTGCCTCTCTTGCCATCAGCCATCTGGGGAGCACTTTTTTCTGTGCGTTCTTTACGTCTGTTATTTGTGACATCTCGAGAAGAACATTTTTGTTGAAATAACAGTCGGCTGGTTTTTGTATAGTGTGTTAAATAAGCGTCATTCTGCAAGGTGTGCGCGTATCTTGCTTTCTTTTTAGTAACGCAGCTCGTCTTCAGCCTTTTTCGTAGCATTGATAGGTAACATTATATGCAAAACTTGAATGCTGCACCATTTGATGTTGTGTTCTCTTTGTTGTTGTTTTCGTATGCTCTTCATCTCTCTCTCTCTCTCTCTCTCTCTCTCTCTCTCTCTCCTCTCTCTCTCTCTCTCTCTCCCCTCTGTGCGTATATACATATTATGTATGCATGTTTTTTTTGTTGTTTTTGTGTTTGTGGTTGGGTTTTTTTTTTCATGTTAATCATTACGTCGTTTAGGATTTGTTTTGTCCCAAAAGAGAAGACATGGCGTAATCTAGCACTTTTGTTTTTTGCATTTTTTTTTCTTCTTTTTTCAGGCACATTATTTTGAGTGTCTTCGTTACTTGCAAAGCTTGGATACTTTTTCTCGCATAACTTTCATTCTCCATTCTTAGGATTAGCCTTTGAATACGCCATCATCTAAAGCTCTTTGAATCTTATTTTCCTTTGATTTGTTGGAAAGATGATTAGAATTATCCATCAGAGATAATGTCTCATAAAACATATGCAATTCCGAATTACTTCGTCATTTGATGTAGTCTGGAAATACTGGTTCCGCGAAAATTCTGAATCATGTTGAATTCACTTCTCATCGAATTGTTGATAAACGTGCACAACGTCTTCCCCCAAAAGATTCGTCTGTGTCTAAAAAGGTAGGTAAAGTCCTCTCTATCAATTGTCTTTCTTTAGGGATTGATCACTAGAAAGTTCTGTTGACATTACGAATGCTTATTTGATTTGACTGTGATCCAAATAACCCAGTGCCATTACATGTCTGGCAATGACACATACACCAACTTTGCCAGTCATAGCCGTTTTACACTTAATTCTGTTCGTTATAACTTTACATAAACATACCCAAGCATTTTCATCTGAATCCATCTTACCCTCTGACTCCTTCCTCCCATAGGTTTCTTCCTATTTACTGTTATCATTTTTCCCTTTCTCTGTCTCCTTCCTTCCTTCTCTCTCTCTCTCTCTCTCTCTCTCTCTCTCTCTCTCTCTCTCTCTCTCTCTCTCTCTCTCTCCCTCCTCTGCCTCTTTCTCCTCCTGCTCTTCTTCCCTCATCTCTTCTTTTACCTTCTTCTCTCCCTCCTCACAGAGACTTCACCAACCTCTTTGCCTTTCCACTCGCTCTCCACCTTCTTGTAACCTTCCTCCTCCTCTGCTCCTCCTGCTGCTGCTCCTCCTCCTCCTGTCTGTTTATTTTTGAATAGCTAACCAAAGCAGTAAGGCAGAGAGAGCGAGATACCTCCACTGGTTGACTATGCTAGTCACAGACCCTTGTCG
>CM065714.1:11851830-11854330 GCA_033310375.1 Conus canariensis | reverse complement strand
GTGTGTGTGTGTGTGTGTGTGTTCAGATGACAAAACAACTCACCGAAATTTGTGCTTCGAAGAACAATGAAAGCGAGGAAACTTGCGTAACAAACTATAAATGAGGGATACCAGTGTGTAGGACGTTATGTTTGTAATACCTGAAGGAGACAGGCTAAATAACATTTTACTTGTCTTTTTTCTTTAGAGTATTAAAACAAGCGTGATTTTGCATCTGGCCTTGCGTATTTTGGTTTGTTTTCAGTGACGTTGCAGTCAGTTTTAGTCTTTGGATTTATTTCAGCAACGCTGCAGTCAGTTTTAGTCTAAAGGTTTATTTCAGTAACGCTGCGGTCAGTTTTAGCTATTAGTCTTATTCAACACTTCAGTCAGTTTAGTCTAAGGATCTATTTAAATAACGCTGCAGTCAGTTCTAGTCTTTGGATGTATTTCTGTAACGTTGAGTCAGTTTTAGTCTTAGGATTTATTTCAGTAACGCTGCGGTCACTTTTAGTCTAAGGGTTTATTTCAGTAACGCTGCAGTCGGTTTTAGTCGTTGGGTTTATTTAATGCTTCAGTCAGTTTTAGTCGTTGGATTTTTTTCATGCTTCAGTCAGTTTTAGTCGTTGGGTTTATTTCTGTAACGCTGAGTCTGCTTTAGTCTTATAATTTATTTCAGTAACACTGCAGTCACTTTTAGTCATTAGATTTCAAAAAATAACGCTGCATTCAGTTTCAGTCGTTGGATTTATTTCTGTAACATTGCAGTCAGTTTTAGTCGTAGGATTTATTTCAGTAACGCTGCTAACGTTATAGTCTGAGGGTTTATTTCAGTAACGCTGCAGTCAGTGTTAGTCTTAGGATTTATTTCGCTAACGCTGCATCAGTTTTAGTATTCAGATTTATTTCAGTAACACTGCAGTCAGCTTTAGTCTTAGAATCTATTTCAGTAACGCTGCGGTCAGTTTTTAGTCTTAGAATTTATTTCAGTAACGCTTCAATCAGTCTTAGGATTTATTTGGGTAACGCTGCGTCAATTTTAGTATAGGATTTATTTCAGAAACGCAGCAGTCAGTTTTAATTTTTAGATTTATTTCGAGTAACGTTGCGTCAGTCTTAGTCATTAGATGTATTTCAGTACCGTTGCAGTCAGTTTTCAAGTCTTAGGATTTATTTCAGTAATACTGCAGTCAGTTTTAAGTCTTAGGATTTATTTCAGTAACGTTGCAGTCAGTTTTAAGTCTTAGGATTTATTTCTGTAACGCTGCCGTCAGTTTGAGTCTTCTTAGTAACGCTTCAGTTAGCTTTAGTGTTTGGGTTTATTTCAATAACGCTGCATCAGTTTTAGTATTAGGATTTATTTTAGTAACGCTGCAGTCAGTTTTAGTCTTTGGGTTTATTTCAGTGACGCTGCAGTCAGTCAGTTTTAGTTTCTAAAATTATTTCAGTAACGCTGCAGTCAGTTTTAGTCTTTGGATTTATTTCAGTGACGCTGCAGTCAGTCAGTTTTAGTCTCTAAAATTATTTCAGTAACGCTGCAGTCATTTTTAGTCTTTGGATTTATTTCAGTAACGCTACAGCCGGTTTAGTCTTTGGGTTTATTTCAGTAACGCTCTAGTCCGTTTTAAGTCTTAGGATTTCTTTCAGCAACGCTTCAGTCAGTTTTAGTCTTAGATTTATTTTAGTAACGTTTCAGTCAGTTTTAGCCTTGGGGCGTATTTCAGTAATGCTGCAGTCAGCTTTAGTGCCTGGAATTATTTCAGTAACGCTGCAGTCAGCTTTAGTGTCTGGAATTATTTCAGTAACGCTACAGTCAGCTTTAGTGTCTGGAATTATTTCAGTAACGCTGCAGTCAGTTTTAGTGTCTGGAATTATTTCAGTAACGCTGCAGTCGGTTTAAGTCTTTTGATTTTTTTTTTTCAGTAACGCTTCAGTCCGTTTCAGTCTAACTGGTGGAAAAGAGGCCCTGCCAGTCACAAGTATTTTGGCTTGCTTTCTGCAACGCTCGAGTCCAGGTTGTTTTGTGTGTAACAAGTATTGTAACTCGTTTCCAGTAACGCGGCAGTCTATGTCCATTTTCGAAGTGGTGAAGTAGCCCTGTAGGTGACAAGACTTGATTTGTGTCCAGTACCGCTGCGGTCAGATTCAATGTCCTGACTAAGAAAAGGTGGCCCCTGGCGTAACGTCATAGTCATAGAAGAAAGAGATTCCAGGCTCCAGGATTCCATTCTCACTCGGCGCCGTTTCACACACCCCCCCCCCCCCCCCCCCCCCCCGCCACACCTCCCTCTCCTATTCCACTAGACTATAAATGATGATCTGGATACTTTCGGTTTTGACGATAGTCCGAGGTCGCTTGTGTAGCATGCGTCTAGCTACAAGAACCCATAGCAACGAGAGAGTTATCCCTGGTCAATTGCTGTAGAAAATATCCACTGGTGATGAATAGAAGGAAACGAACGTACGCGGGCATACAAACAGAAAGTGCGTGCGCTCTCCCCATACAGTGATCAGCCTGAAG
>CM065714.1:11844330-11846830 GCA_033310375.1 Conus canariensis | reverse complement strand
GTTTTGTGATGCATGTGGTGTAGTGTGTCTCATCCTGCACGTGGTGTAGAGTGTGTCTCATGCTGCATGTGGTGTAGAGTGTGTCTCATGCTGCACCGGGTGTAGAGTGTGTCTCATGCTGCACGTGGTGTAGAGTGTGTTTTGTGATGCATGTGGTGTAGTGTGTCTCATCCTGCACGTGGTGTAGAGTGTGTCTCATGCTGCATGTGGTATAGAGTGTGTCTCATGCTGCACCGGGTGTAGAGTGTGGCTCATGCTGCACGTGGTGTAGAATGTGTCTTGTGATGCATGTGGTGTAGTGTGTCTCATCCTGCACGTGGTGTAGAGTGTGTCTCATGTTGCACATGGTGTAGAATGTGTCACGTTCTGCGAGTGGTGTAGAGTGTTTGGCATCCTGCACGTTGTGTAAAGATTGTCTCATCCTGAACGTGGTATATATTGTGCATCATTCTGCACTTGGTGTAGAGTGTCTCATCCTGCATATAGTATAGAGTGTGTCTCATTTGGCGTAGAGTGTGTCTCATTCTATACTTGGTATAGAGTATGTCTCATCGTGCACGTGGAGCTGAGTGTGTCTCATCCTACCCATGGTGCAGAGTGTCACGTCTTAGAGGCTGCCAAGAGAGTCCAGGAAACAGTCCAACAAGACCTACATGGGCAGTGAACTACTTGGGCAAACTCACTCTAAAGAAGCCTCAGCAGGGTTGGCATTAGCACATTTCACCTCGCAGAATCAGCTCAACCCCAGACCTCCTGCTCTCCAATTCAAATCTGGTGAAATTGGGAAAATCAGATAACTCTATGTGTCCGCTATGTCAGGGCTAACAAACTGTGGAACATGTTTTTGAGTTCATGCGAAGTAGCACTAAGCCAGGGAAGGTGCACAGAGAGACAAACCCAACTGCACACACAGTTAACACTTCCAGGGGAAACACCACGATACCTGAGGCTCCAACAACGCCGTTCTGTATGACATGAAGCCACTAATTATGGCGTGGAACAGCTGCAACATCAAGAGCATGGAAGCGGGATTTACTGAATGGAGTGGATGACTTGGAATGCACAGCAAACCTTCCAGAATCGGAAGAAATTCCAGACACAATCAGGAAGAGTGGCATGAGACCTGAGATTGTATACCATTCAGATTCATCGAAATAACTGATTCTTATTGAACTCATTGAATCATGTGAAAGCATAATGGAGTGAACTCACATCATTCTACAAGACACAAAGAAGTGCCGAGGGAGTGAAAATTCCGATCGTCTTGTGACCAATCAGAGGACGGGAATATTTTGTGATGCACGGGAAAAAAGAGGTGCGGTACATAATTAGATCACACACACACACACACACACGCATACACGCACGCACGCACGCACGCACGCACACACGCACGCACGCACGCACACACACACACACACACACACACACACACACACACACACACACACACACACTGACCTTTAGCCCATACAGACACCATTATCTGTTTTCTTTGGACGAGGAAGTGGATTCTAAGTGGAAAGAGGCAGAATCAGAGATTAAGCTGGTATACTGTTGTTTTTGTTTCTCCTCTTCATCTCTGTTATAGTGACAGATGTGTGAGGCTGCGCCATTTGCTGGAGTCTTGCAGTTGGTAACAATCTGCTTAGCCCATTTTTTTTCTGTTGCTACAACTGGCTATGAAACACAAAAGCCTTGCAATTAACCACAAACGTGCTTGAAATTTATGTAAGCATATTGATACCACGCCTGCTCAATACTCCCGAGCTCAATACTTCATCCCTTACTCGATAATTCATGTGGTTGTCACTGCTCCATGATGATCTGCTGTTCGATGCTCATTCACCCACAATGAAAAGAGGCTTCTCTTTTGAAAAGAAGGTATAAAAAGATAGCTTTCCAATACCGCAGCTAAGGGCTAAACACACACACACACACACACACACACACACACACACACACACACACGCACGCACGCACGCACGCACGCACGCGCGCGCACGCTCGCCATAGCCAAGCAGGAGGGGGAGGAGGGGCATAAAACAGGGGGAGTATGGAGCGAATGCAGAATCAAGCACCAGCTTCTTCTGTGCCTGACTGTCAGAGCGTGTCGAGCTCGTGCAACTTGCAAAAGACCCACGTAGCAGACGAGCTGTTACGTAACCATGACAGACACTCACAGACCCTGCAAAAAGCTCTTCAATCAAACTGTGCGGAAGGAAGGGTTGTCCCGTTTAGCTCGCAAACTGCGCACGTCCTTTAGATAGTGTGACTGCTGCGCGGGCATGCTAGACAGACGGTAATGCGGAAGCGACGTTTTTGGCCTTCAAGAATTAGGCAAAAAACAAACAGACAGACAAACCAAAAAATGCGAGGAGGAGGTGCTAAGGTAACGCCCTTCATGATGGCAAGCACTTGTGACACTCTTCAACACAAAGCATTCATTTTTCTGTCTCGATCTTTACCTTTGAGAAACAAATCCAGTTTGTGTTTTTAC
>CM065714.1:11816830-11839330 GCA_033310375.1 Conus canariensis | reverse complement strand
TCCTTTCTGTCCCCTTCGCCTGTTCCCTGTCCTCCCACCTTCGCCTCCTCCTCTTTCCTCGTCCTTTACGATTGTTTTTTTTTTTTTTTTCAAGTTGACACCCCCTCCCTCCCCCCCCCCCCTTTTTTTTTTTTTTTCTTTTAGTTTCAGCCTCGTAATGGAAAAAAAAGGAACTGTGTTTCCGCATTTCAATCTTCATTTTCAGGATGATTTGTTTGTCCTCGGGGACGTTTAGCAATGTCTTTGAGAGCGTTTGGTTGTCAGTTGTTGTTGCTGTTGCTACTGCTGTTGTTGGTGTTCTTGTTGCTGTTGTTCTTGTTGTCGTTGTCGTTGCATCGTAGTTGTTGCAGTTGTTGTTGTTGTTGTTGTTGTTGAAGCAATGAAATGTGATTTCAGTTTTCAAGGCTGGAGAATTGTGTGTTTGTGTATGAGTCTTATTGTCCGTGTGCGCGTGTGCGTGCGTGTGCATGTGCGCGTGCGCGTTCGTGTGTGTGTGTGTGTGTGTGTGTGTGTGGTGTGTGTGTGTGTGTGTGTGTGTGTGTGTGTGGTGTGTGGTGACTGACCAATTGCTGATGCTGTTGTTTCATTTGCCAGAAATAATAATTGTTTCAGAACATGGTAGGATAATTTATAACAGTAGGAAAAGCATCTTGAAAGTATTAGCATTGCTACTGTTCGTAATGAACTGCACACTTTCTGTCCTAATAGGTGTGGTGATGAATGTCCCAGTGGTTCTCTCTCTCTCTCTCTCTCTCTCTCTCTCTTCTCTCTCTCTCTCTCCTCTCTCTCCTCTCTCTTATTTAACCAAGTGAACATTGTGAGACTGAGGACAGGGCACTCCAGACTGAGACATCACATGTTCACAAAGTTCCACATTGGCGAGTCTTAAAGTTGCCCATGCGGTACAGCCCCAGTGACAGTGGAACACTTCCTGCAGGACTGTCCCACACATGAAACGCTGAGGACAGAGACCTGGCCTGCCAACACACCAATGAGGGAAAAGCTTTATGGATCACTGGAGGGCCTCTGCCGTACAGCAGCCTTCGCCAATGCCTCTGGGTTTCCTGTCTGAGTGAACGAAGGAGACGGAGAAATTTAACCCTCATTTTCATCTCACACTTTACGCCCTAACCCCCTCCCCCCTCCCCCCAACACACACACACATCCACCCTGCCCCACAGTTTTCCCTTCCCTTTCCATACGCACTCACTTCTTTCCCTTGATTTCTTCCGCTGTGCATCCTTCCTTCCAGTTCACGTCTCTGTGTACGTCATTGTGACATGCCCATAGGCGTAAACGTGAGAGGGAGGGCACCGGGGGTGAAATAGAGGCCAGAGGGTAGGGAAGGCGTTGGGGAGGATGCGATGGTAGTGCATGAAGAGTAATGAAGTGACATGCAGTTTTGCTCCACTGTAAAACATTTGAGGTGATGTGCCGCACTGACTTTGGCCTGAAGTCTGTTGATCCCATCAGCTTTTTGCAGAAGCCAAACCTCTTCTATGAAGCACTCAGGAGTTCTTCCAGAACTCAGTTCTGGTCTACAGAGAGAAGGGGGGACCTGTCTGCTTCTACCATAAAATGCTTTCACCACAGGAAGTTTGCAGGCACAATTGCCTTCTATCCCTACTTGCATCGCAATACCATATGCTCTTTCTCCTCCCATAGTACTTCATGTAACTTTGTGCACATAATGACTGAAAATACAGACCCCTTGATCTACACGTCACAGACGCTTACTGTCTCTGGTGCTTGGGAAACAAATCGATGGCTGAAACAGATCAGAGAGAATTTCCTTATGGACTTGTAGTCCTTAAAAGACAACAATCGACCTGGTTTGTGTTAAGCACGAAAAGGATTTTCGAAGAGAAATTAAAGCTGAACTAGATACTAAGTTGTTTAAAATTCGCCTGTGCTTTTCATAGCTGTTACTTTTATTCATCGTGTACATACATATACAACTACATACATACATACATACATACATACATACATACATACATACATACATAATACATACTACATACATACATACATACATAGCCGTGTCTCCCTGATGAGTCCGATCCAGCAGACAAAACGCCTAGGAACAGGCAATGTGAACAGATCTGTCTTCAAGAGGGATTAAAATGGTTCCCATATGGTGCTTGTGAAATGAATAACATTGATAATATATATTTTCCTAATTTTATGTTCTCAATTTATTCTCCTCCCTCCCGCCCCCCCCCCCCCCCCCCCCACACACACACACACACTCCTTTTTTTCTTTCTTCCATTAAAATCTTTGCCAAGTCATTAATATAAAGAAGGAAGAATTGTTAGCCTGCACTTGTTTTCCCTCACTACTAAATTATTGAGCATAAGATATATGTATGTATATATATATATATATATATATATATATATGTGTGTGTGTGTGTGTGTGTGTGTGTGTGTGTGTGTGTGTGTGTGTGTGTGTGTGTGTGTGTGTGTGTGTGTGTGTTGGACTACCTGATTTGCCTAATTGTGTAAAGTTCCTTGTGACATGCAGCTGATGAAATCATAATTCAGCTGACGGTCTTCGGCCTTCTCTCTTTTTCCTCCACCCCAACAAGTCATTTCCTGCCTTCCCCTTTTCTCTGCGTGTGTGTGTGTGTGTGTGTGTGTGTGTGTGTGTGTGTGTGTGTGTGTGTGTGTGTGTGTGTGTGTGTGTGTGTGTGACTGACCAATTGCTGATGCTGTTGTTTCATTTGCCAGAAATAATAATTGTTTCAGAACATGGTAGGATAATTTATAACAGTAGGAAAAGCATCTTGAAAGTATTAGCATTGCTACTGTTCGTAATGAACTGCACACTTTCTGTCCTAATAGGTGTGGTGATGAATGTCCCAGTGGTTCTCTCTCTCTCTCTCTCTCTCTCTCTCTCTCTCTCTCTCTCTCTCTCTCTCTCTCTCTCTCTCAATTTAACCAAGTGAACATTGTGAGACTGAGGACAGGGCACTCCAGACTGAGACATCACATGTTCACAAAGTTCCACATTGGCGAGTCTTAAAGTTGCCCATGCGGTACAGCCCCAGTGACAGTGGAACACTTCCTGCAGGACTGTCCCACACATGAAACGCTGAGGACAGAGACCTGGCCTGCCAACACACCAATGAGGGAAAAGCTTTATGGATCACTGGAGGGCCTCTGCCGTACAGCAGCCTTCGCCAATGCCTCTGGGTTTCCTGTCTGAGTGAACGAAGGAGACGGAGAAATTTAACCCTCATTTTCATCTCACACTTTACGCCCTAACCCCCTCCCCCCTCCCCCCAACACACACACACATCCACCCTGCCCCACAGTTTTCCCTTCCCTTTCCATACGCACTCACTTCTTTCCCTTGATTTCTTCCGCTGTGCATCCTTCCTTCCAGTTCACGTCTCTGTGTACGTCATTGTGACATGCCCATAGGCGTAAACGTGAGAGGGAGGGCACCGGGGTGAAATAGAGGCCAGAGGGTAGGGAAGGCGTTGGGGAGGATGCGATGGTAGTGCATGAAGAGTAATGAAGTGACATGCAGTTTTGCTCCACTGTAAAACATTTGAGGTGATGTGCCGCACTGACTTTGGCCTGAAGTCTGTTGATCCCATCAGCTTTTTGCAGAAGCCAAACCTCTTCTATGAAGCACTCGGGAGTTCTTCCAGAACTCAGTCTCTGGTCTACAGAGAGAAGGGGGGGACCTGTCTGCTTCTACCATAAAATGCTTTCACCACAGGAAGTTTGCAGGCACAATTGCCTTCTATCCCTACTTGCATCGCAATACCATATGCTCTTTCTCCTCCCATAGTACTTCATGTAACTTTGTGCACATAATGACTGAAAATACAGACCCCTTGATCTACACGTCACAGACGCTTACTGTCTCTGGTGCTTGGGAAACAAATCGATGGCTGAAACAGATCAGAGAGAATTTCCTTATGGACTTGTAGTCCTTAAAAGACAACAATCGACCTGGTTTGTGTTAAGCACGAAAAGGATTTTCGAAGAGAAATTAAAGCTGAACTAGATACTAAGTTGTTTAAAATTCGCCTGTGCTTTTCATAGCTGTTACTTTTATTCATCGTGTACATACATACATACATACATACATACATACATACATACATACATACATACATACATACATACATATATATACTACATACATGCATACATACATAGCCGTGCCTCCCTGATGAGTCCGATCCAGCAGACAAAACGCCTAGGAACAGGCAATGTGAACAGATCTGTCTTCAAGAGGGATTAAAATGGTTCCCATATGGTGCTTGTGAAATGAATAACATTGATAATATATATTTTCCTAATTTTATGTTCTCAATTTATTCTCCTCCCTCCCGCCTCCCCCCCCCCCCCCCCCCCACACACACACACACACTCCTTTTTTTCTTTCTTCCATTAAAATCTTTGCCAAGTCATTAATATAAAGAAGGAAGAATTGTTAGCCTGCACTTGTTTTCCCTCACTACTAAATTATTGAGCATAAGATATATGTATGTATATATATATATAATATATATATATATATATATATGTGTGTGTGTGTGTGTGTGTGTGTGTGTGTGTGTGTGTGTGTGTGTGTGTGTGTGTGTGTGTGTGTGTGTGTGTGTGTGTTGGACTACCTGATTTGCCTAATTGTGTAAAGTTCCTTGTGACATGCAGCTGATGAAATCATAATTCAGCTGACGGTCTTCGGCCTTCTCTCTTTTTCCTCCACCCCAACAAGTCATTTCCTGCCTTCCCCTTTTCTCTGCGTGTGTGTATGTGTGTGTGTGTGTGTGTGGCGCGCGCGCGCGCGCGCGCGCGTGCGTGCGTGCGTGCGTGCGTGCGTGCGTGCGTGCGTGCGTGCGTGCGTGGTGTGTGTGTGTGTGTGTGTGTGTGTGTGTGTGTGTGTGTGTGTGTGTGTGTGTGTGTGTGTGTGCTCATCTACTCTTCCTTACCCTGACTCGACGAAACCTCCCCCCCCCCCTCCGTTTCCAGTTTTTGATGATTATCTCCTTCCCTGTCCTGTTCCCCACTCTTTGTAGCTCATCGTCAAAGACCAAAGGCGTGTACTGTATAGTACAGTCATGAGGTGACATGCTGTTTCCCTCCATTACAAAATACTTGAGGTTCTGTGCCTCAGTGACTTGACCCTGGAGTCTGTTGATTCCATCAGCACTTGCAACCAAGGTAGGTGTGCTCTTTTCCTGTGGCTTCTGGTGAAGGACAGAAGGGAGGTCTTCTGAAGTGGTGGATTTGTCGGCTGGCACCACGTTACACTCTCTCAATAGATAGTCTGCAGATCTCTCTCTGTTCTGTCTCTGTCTCTCTCTGTCTCTCTCTGTCTGTCTCTCTGTCACTCTCTGTGCGTGCGTGTGTGTGAGTGTGTGTGAGTGTGTGTGTGTGTGTGTGTGTGCGTGCGTGCGTGTGTGTGTGTGTGTGTGTGTGTGTGTGTGTGTGTGTGTCTCTCTCTCTCTCTCTCTCTCTCTCTCTCTCTCTCTCTCTCTCTCTCTCTCCGCACTGCAATAAGAAAGCTTTTCTTTGGTTCTGGCAATGCTTTGTTCACTCGTCTGTTGCCTTCCTTCCCTCCCCATCAGTTCTCTCCTCCCACTCTCCCATTCCTTTCACCCTCCACCTCCATAATTTTATTTTCATCCTGAATTTCTCATCTGTTCTCAGTTCTTGTCTCCCCCCCCCCTCCCTCTTCTCTACCCTCCTTTTTTAATCTGTCTATTCATTTTATACTTGTCACCTCTTTAATCCTCCCCCCATCCCCTTCTCTCTTTTCTTTAAACTTTCTGACTTGCACTGGAAAAGATTCAGTTTTTCTCAGATTTCAATCTTCATTTTCAATGAGATTTATTCGTTGTTGGGGATGTTTGACAAAGCCTTTTAAAGCATTTGTTGTTGTTGTTGTTGTTGTTGTTGTTGTTGTTGTTGCTGCTGCTGCTGCTGCTGCTGCTGCTGCTGCTGCTGCTGCTGCTGCTGCTAGATTTTTGTGATGTCGCTATTGAGTGTGCTTTTAGTTTTCGAGGGAGGAAGATATTTTTGTTTTGTGTCTTGCCAATTTCTAACATTGCTGTTCGTTTGGCTGAATTAATAGTTACAGAACACAATAGGTTATAAAAGGAATTATCTGACTATATTAGCACCATCGTTGATGGTTATGAAATGCACATGTTCTTCCCTATAGTCAGTCAGTCATTCCCCTGACTGCTGGGGTCGTTGGAGGGACGTGATGAGGCAGCCGCCGTTTCTCTCCAGGCTCTTCTGTTGGTGGCTGTCGTGAGGAGATCTGGCATGGTCATTTTGGTCCAGTCCTTTATATTGTCGGACCAGCTCTTCCTCTGCCGTCCTCGTCTGCGCCCTCCTTCCCTTTTGTATTGGCAACAAATGTAGAATTCTGAATTGCAGTGATTCTCTCTCTCTCTCTCTCTCTCTCTCTCTCTCTCTCTCTCTCTCTCTCTCTCTCTCTCTCTCTCTCTCTCTCTTTGTTGGGGGGCGTTGAACTGTATTCATTCGGTACGGCTGTGTTTTGGTTAAGCTCCAACAAATTGCTTAATTATTACTTGTTGTGGCCGAGTATTGACTTCAGATTTTGTAGAGAAGTCTGTGTAGTGCCATGCCTTCTGGACATCTCGATTTCCGGCCACGTTGTGGCTCCTTTGTGCCGGTATT
Organism: Conus canariensis; assembly: GCA_033310375.1. NCBI lineage: Eukaryota > Metazoa > Mollusca > Gastropoda > Neogastropoda > Conidae > Conus > Conus canariensis. The sequence continues at coordinate 11,832,655 of CM065714.1, read as the reverse complement.
TGTGGCTTTTATGTTGAAAAGGGCCAGAAATCGAGCCGCCATGAGAGTAAAAACAGTGAGACTCAAGACTGTTGTGGACGGTGTCATTTTTGGTTCCCTCCTGTCGCTCTTGTTCTGGGGCAATTTTTTATTGCAGTGTGGCGATGTGGAGCAGAACCCTGGACCACCGAAGAGTTCCCTGCGACAGACCAATCTGTCGAGTGGTGACCGCAGGGATAGCGTGGACAAGCCCCGTACTTCTTCCAGCACACCGGGAGCTACATCAACGACCCAGCATCCCTCAAATCTTGATTTAATGTCCATGCTTCAGACTTTGAATACGAAGTTTGACGAGATGAAAGGCGACATGAAGGATTTGCGGGATGGATACGCTGCACTGCATGAGGAATTGAAATCCCTGGGACGGGAGGTGACGGAGCTGCGACGGGAAAACGAAGACCTCCGAAACAGCAATGACGCCCTGAAGAAAAGAATGGATTCTTTGGAACGGAAGACGGACGACTTAGAAGGCCGATCGAAACGGAACAACTTGATTTTTCACGGACTTGCTCGAAAACCCAACGAAACTCAGCAGGAGTGTGAAGCCGTGGTCCATGACGTCATTACAGACACTCTGGAGCTTGCTGGTGATTTCTCTTTCGATCGTGTGCACCGCCTGAATTCGAGACCCGACTCTCCAGTGATAGGTTGTTGCACGTTCTTCAAGGACAAAGAAAGGATTCTGAAAGCAAGATACAAACTGAAAGGGTCACAGGTGTTTTTAGGTGAGGACTTTCCTTTCAGAGTGAGAGAGGTGAGGAGGAAATTAACGCCTCATTTGAAAAAAGCCAGAAGTGAAGGAAAGCGTGCAACCATGGTCTTTGATCACCTGCGTATTGACGGCAAGAAGTACGGTCTTGACGGTGGGGACGGATCCAGCCTCAGGGAAATTGTATAGGGGGGAGGCCGCCCTGCAGTGACACCGGTTGCGTTTCACGGGTGCAGGCAAACTTCCCGTGCGGAGCAGGTTGTGTGCGACACTGACAGTGACCCGACCCCGGTGAGCGATCTCTTTGGTTGTGACATTGTAAACATTGGTTCCGCGGGTGCTCGGGGAGATGACTGTGTTCGTATTATAACAGAAGAGAATAATCGCATTAATCAGATTTCAGATAATAACTCTTTTGATCATGACGTGATTTGTGTTAATGATATCGAACAATTAACATGTATACCATTGTGTGTTGATTATGTCACTCCTCCATCGGAAAACAGGGACACTTTATATTTAGAACAGAGGCAGTTATCAACAGAAGCACGTGGCACTGACGAGGATAAAGATAGGGGGCTGTCTCAAAAGAACAATTGTAACGAAGATGACTGTGTTTTTGATAATGTTAATTTGCATGTGAGAAATCCGTCAGTCTATGTACACGAAAGTGGTGATGAAAATTGTAATGAAAGTACACCTGCTCTGTATGTTGATGAAATTCATGTTGATGAAATGCATGTTGATGAAATTCATGGAAATAATAGATATTCAAAATCTTTTACATTTTTGCACTGGAATATAAATGGGATTCTTTCTAAAATTCACAATAAAAGGTTTCTCTCATATTTGTTTCACTTTGACTTCATCTGTCTCGTTGAGACGTTTGTGGAAAATCTTGAATTCAGCGTGTTTACAGGCTATACTGTGTTTCATAAGCCTGCTATCAAGTTTTCAAGTCAAGGCAGACGTTCAGGGGGCTTGTTATGTCTGATTAAGAATGATTTTGTGCCTTATGTTAGAGAGCTCCAAATGAATTGTTCTAATGCTCTTTTTGTTTTGATTGACAAGAATTTGTTTGGTTTAACAGAGGATGTGTTATATGTTTGTTCATATGTGCCACCTGATGGTTCACCATATTATGCTTATTTTGACGTTGATAATGGTATTCTTTCTCTTGAAGAATGTCTTACTGATTGTATGCTTGATTTGAATGATGTGCATATAATCTTGTCTGGTGATCTGAACAGCAGAACAGCTAATGTTTCTCAAGATATTTATGACATGTATGATACTTACAATTTTGAATTTGATAGTTGCTCAGATTATTTAGAAAGGAAATCTTCAGACAATGTACTTAATAATTATGGAAAATGTTTGTTAAATATGTGTACCTCGCTGGGATTGTATATACTAAATGGAGTATGTAATGGTGATCTTGATGGGCACTATACGTATATTTCAGACTCTGGGTGTAGTGTAAACGACTATTTTCTGATTTCTCGAAATCTACTTTCAGTTGTTTTGCCTTCTTGTAATTTAGTTGTTTCAGAGAGATTAGAATCTGACCATTTACCTGTCGAATTTCATTTTGGAATGCATAAACTTAACGCTGTGTCTTTAAGTGTTGAAAATGACTGTGAGGTGATTGAAAAGTTTGTGTGGAACCCTTCTTTTGAACCAACGTACGTCCATACAATGCAGTCGGTTGAAGTATTATCATTACTCGATGATGCTATAAATATGATTGATCGTGATTGTAATGAAGCCTTGAATATGTTTGTTGCATGTCTTAAAACTCACGCTGGTTGTCTGAAGAAGCGAATTTGTTTGAACAAAATGAGTGAAAAAAGTGATTGGTACGATGATGACTGTAAAATAAGTAAATCAAAAGCTAAAGGATTGCTGAGTACATTTCTGCGGACGAAGGATGCTACTGATCGCGTTGCCTACTGTATAGCCAGGAGGGAGTATAAAAATCTTCTAAAATTTAAAGAAAAACAACATAATGATTCATTGTTAGGATCGCTAATTGCATCAGTTAATGATCAAAAACAGTTTTGGGAAAATGTGCATAGAGTCTCCTTTAAAAGAAAGCAGCCATATAACAATATAACAATGGTTGACTGGTATAATCACTTTAAAAAATTACTGGAAACAAACTTACAAACAGAAGATTCTTGTATAATTGATAACTGCGATGATGACACCAGTGATACTAGTGACGCTAATGATAATAATGACGAGAATGACGATGGCGGTTCCATGAACCGCCCAATATCTAGAGAAGAAGTGTCATTAGCGATAAGGAAGTTAAAGAATGGTAAATCGGCTGGTCCAGACGGAATTATTGGGGAGATGTTAAAGCACTCTGGGAATCGCGTTGTTGACTTCTTTGTTAAACTTTTTAATACTTTGTTTGATAAGGGAATCTTCCCAGATAAGTGGACGGAAAGTATTGTACTACCTTTATTCAAAAAAGGTGATAAAGATGATCCTAATAATTACAGAGGAATATCGCTATCAGATACAAGCAGTAAACTCTATAGTTCTATTGTAAACAACAGGATTCAGGAATGGATTGAGTTGCATAATATTACTGGGGAACAACAAGCGGGATTTAAAAGAGGTTACTCTACTACTGATCATATGTACACATTATTAGCTTTAGTACAAAAGCAGTTTTGTCTTAACCGCAAACTCTATGTTGCTTTTATTGATTTTGAAAAAGCATTTGACTCTATCGAAAGAAACTTATTATGGCCTATTCTTTTGAAAAATGGAATCAAAGGAAAACTTTTCCGATGTATCCACAGCATGTATGTTACAGTCAGAACTAGAATTCGTTCCGGCTCAAAACTGACAGACTTTATAAATTGTACCCGAGGGGTAAAACAAGGCGATGTTACTAGTCCAGTGTTGTTCACTTTATTTATAAATGAATTAGCGTTGGAAGTGATCAGAAATGGGAAACATGGTGCTACATTTACGTGTGATTACTTTGAATTATTTATATTACTTTTGGCAGATGATGTGGCTCTCTTGTCTGAAACAATAGTTGGGTTACAGACACAATTAAACAGCCTATATAGAGCAGCATCAGGACTCCATCTAAAGCTGAATATGAATAAAAGCAATATAGTCGTTTTCAGGAAAGGTGGATACCTAGCAGCGAGAGAACATTGGTCTTACAATGGAATCCCTATACCCGTTGTTAATGTTTATAAGTATTTAGGTATTCATTTTTCAACAAGATTGAGTTTTACTGTGTCGTGTCAAAATCTTGCCAGCAGAGCTAAACATGCGATGCTAAGTATATTGCAAAAATTATTTAAACTAAACTGTAGTTCCCTTGTTGTATATCTTAAATTATTTGACACACAAATACAACCAATTGTTCAATATGGGGCTGAATTGTGGGGATTAAGTAGTGCAGCTCGACACTGTGAAAAGGTACACTTGTTTGCTCTTAAAAAGTTCCTAGGTGTTCAAATGCAAACACCAAATGATTTGATATATGGAGAAACAAATAGATACCCCATTTACATAAATTCTGCAGTCAGGTGTGTTCGGTACTGGCTAAAATTGACAAGAATGGATGAGACAAGATTACTACGAAAAGCATATTGTACGTTGTTCGATTTGGATTCTCGTGACAAAACCAACTGGGTATCCGATATTCGTTGTAAATTGTATTCATTTGGTTTTGGGTATGTATGGCTAAACCAAGGTGCTGAGGGAATAAATCAGTTCCTTACTGCTTTTAAGGAAAGATTGGTTCTTTGTAGATGGCAAGAATGGGACTTTCATATTAAGAACAGTGAAAGATTTAGTTTCTATAATACTTTTTGCACAATAGCTGCTGATAAGACGCATTTGAAATTGAACTTAGACAGGCACCTGAAAATCATTACGACAAAATTTAGACTTGGCGTTTCGGAAATCGCTGTCCATAAGTTTCGTTACAAACAACACACGCCTGTTGATTTAATTTGTCCATTGTGCAAACAAGCGACAGAAGATGAGGTGCATTTTGTTTTGTGCTGTCCCGTTCTAAAGGATTTAAGAGTAAGGTATATACATCTAAAGTACTATAAATATCCGAATCTGTTTCGTCTTGGATTACTTCTAGCATCAAATAACGAAAGAACAACTAAAAATCTGTCCATTTATCTATATAAAGCGTTTAAGATACGTTCTGTGTGTGTTTCTTAGTGTACCAATTTTGATCAGTTATATTGTATTATATTTCTTTTGGAACGATTTTTTTTGTTGCACCCCCTTCAATAGGGGCAATGGCCTATTATTGAATAAACTATCCGTATCCGTATCCGTATCTTTGTTGTCCCATGTTCCAGGCCACCTCAGTGGCTTTACCCTTGGGCTGCTCATTCCCACCCACGGTCACATTCTGGCTTTCCCCACCACAGCCTTGGCACGGGCCATCTGCAAGAAGCAGTCAACGGTAAGTCGTTATGAGGCAACTCATTACAGTAGAGAACTGCTCGCTGCTGAGTCACTTCGATTGTGTTTAGTGGTTTCTGTTCTGATTGAACACATGGAAGGCACCACCTACTGAGGCCCCTACAGATGACAATGATTGCCCCTCATAGAACCAGCGTGAGTGAACGTCCCCCTCTGGAGGGCGCCACGTCCATCCAGCGACAGTTCTCATGAACTGGCCAATAGCAGCGACCTCCACACGAACTCACCAAAGGCATAAACGTTGAAGGGGAACTGAAAGTTATGTCGTCCTGACAGCAGGATATGAGGGGTCACAGTTTTAGAGATTTTTGTATGCTGATCGATGAGGATGAAGATGGTGCTATGAAGTTCCATTTCAATCTGAGACAGCATGATAAGTCAGTACTCAACGCTTACTCCATAACCTATCCTGGCGTTGACTAGACAAGAGAGATACAAACACCTGCAGTATTGATCACAAAATTGGAGCAACACTATCAGAGAAGCATCTGTTATGTGGATGAAACTCAACTGTATGGTTTCAGTCTTTCCAAATACTGACCACAGAAAACTCGACTGCAGGTAGGAGCTGGTCTATGTAGAAAAATCCCACAAACAAATGGCTCTGATAGGAATCAAACCCACAACTTCCAACCCAGACGCTTCTCTCTCTCTCTCTCTCTCTCTCTCTCTCTCTCTCTCTCTCTCTCTCTCTCTCTCTCTCTCTCTCTCTCTGGTTTGTTCAGTTATATCATCATTTTCATTTTACACGTTACCCCCTTAAACCCTGCCACACCACTTCTCCACCTCCCCTCCACACACACACACACACACACACACACACGCACGCACGCACACACCTCTTTCCCTTGATTTCTCCTTTCCAGTTCACTACTCTGCACGTCATTGTGACAGGCCCAGAGGGGTAAAAAGAAAGAAAAAAAAAAAACGGAGGGAGTTGACGAAGACAGGGAGGGGAGGGGTGTCTCAAGAAGAAAGGGAGGGGAGGGGTGTCTCCAGAAGAAAGGGAGGGGAGGGGTGTCTCAAGGGGACGGTAGCAAGGATGAGATGGTGCTGCGTAAAGAGTAATGAAGTGACATGCAGTTTTGCTCCACTGTAAACCACTTGAGGTGATGTGCGCCAGTGACTGGCTAGGAGCCTGTTGATCCATCAGCTTTTTGCAGAAGCCAGATCTCTCCCCTGAGGCTCCTGGGAATTCTACCAGAAATCAGAGTCTGGTCTACAGAGAGAGAGAAACTTATCTACTGGTGCCATGAAACGTTCTTTCCTCAAAACGTTTACCAGCATCATTCCCCTTTCTACTTACATGCATCGCAACTCTGGATGGTTCGTCTTACTCCCTTTGTACTTCATGTAACTGTGCACCTGTTGGAAGAGGTTTCAGAGCACGTCATCTGCCAGTGAGAGGCCCTACATTCTCCAGTGTGTGAGAAACAAAACGATGGTTGAACGTGACTTGGAATGATTTCCTTTTCGACCAGTAGCCTCTAAAGACAGCATGTTTCTTGTTTTGGTTGAACAAAGAGCGGGTTCTAAACGGAAAGGAAATAAGTCAGAGATGAGGTCGCTTACACTTCATCGTTGTTTTCCATTTCTGTCTCTTTCACTAACACAAGTCGATCTTTCTGCCGTGCATCATGATTCGCAGAATAATGTACAGTTTCTTTCGACTGGTAGCTGATGAGACCTTGATTGACCTGTTGGACTTCAGCTTTCTCCCTCCTCTCCACACCATCATTTCCTTTCTATTCTCTGCTGCCTTTTCCTGCCTCTCACCATCTTCTCCATCTCTATTTCTCGTCTTCCATTCATTTCTCCTCGGTTTGTTTTGTGTTTTACACTTTGCATCAGAATAAGAACTCCAGAGGTTTTCTAACTTGAACCTTTATGTTCAGGGTGGTTTCTAAATCATCAATGCGGTTTACAGGAATTCTGTTGCTCTTGCTTGATTGACGCGCTACTGTTGAATCTGGTTTGTTCTGAGGATGGGGTGAATTTGGTTCTGTGTATTAAACCAAGTGCTTCTGACATTCGTTCTTGTCTTCTACTTTACATGTCTCCAAGTGGTATTGTTCCGACACCACTCATTCCAGCTCCCCAATACGCAGACACACCTTGGTTAGTCATTTCGCTTGGAATCGTTGTGTAGCAATAGCAAGGAAACAGAAAATGGCAATTGAAAAACACGTATCAATCAAAGCAAAAGTATTGTCACTATGTCAGCGCCTACCATTGCTGTCATTAACAGCACATTGCTTTACAAGGTGTTGATGACGAATGTACTGTTCTTAACTTCAGTGATTTTCTCTGACTCTCAGACTGTCTGTCTGTCTGTATAAATGTCTGTCTGTCTGTGTGTCTGTGTGTCTGTCTGTCTGTCTGTCTTCTCTCTCTCTCTCTCTCTCTCTCTCTCTCTCTCTCGTTTCTTCTTCTCTCTCTTTCTGTCTCTCTCTGTCTCTGTCTCTCTGTCTGTCTCTCTGTCTGTCTCTGTCTCTCTGTCTCTGTCTGTCTGTCTGTCTGTCTGTCTCTCTCTCTCTCTCTCTCTCTCTCTCTCTCTCTCTCTCTCGCCCTTTGACTTTAACACTCATCTTCATGTGAGAGTTCAACACTGACTACATGCCTTCTCCTGTCCTGTTCCCTGTTGTCTACAGATCATCGTCACAGACCAGAGACGCGTGCTGTAAAAGAGTACTGATGTGACATGGAGTTCACCCTAAACACTTGAGGTTTATTCAAACTACAGAACTTTGGCCTTCAGAGAGAGAGAGAGAGAGAGAGAGATCTTCCTACCTATGTCTGGCGCCTCAGTACAGTCCTTGGCAGTCTGCATATGTCACCTCTTTCTCTCACTGCTTGCAACGCAACACGGATACTCTCCTTGTATTGCACGTGCTTCGTGCACCTGTTTTCCACCTCGCACCCCAACGATCTCACCTCTTTCTCCTCCTAACCACCACCAGAACCATTCTTTTTTTTTCATAAACCTCCCTCTAGTCTCTGTTCTTGCCTTCTCCCCCCCCCCTCCCCCCCCTCCCCCCCACCTCCAACACTTTACCTCCCCATTTGCTATTTATTTGTTTCTCCACCCGTTTACATGGTTTGCCCAGAGTACAGAAATAACAGCTGAGGTCTGCAGACTTCAATCTTCGTGTTCAGGATGGTTTAGTAGTCATCAGTGGTGTTTGACAAAGCCTTTATCACCATTTTGTTGCTGTTTCTTGACAGATCCACCGCCAGCACTGTGGGTGCTTTGCGGTTTTTTCCGCTCAGCTTCATGCAACTCATTGCGCTTGTTTTCTACCCCCACCCACTCCATTAGCTGCATTTCCTTTCTGCCCTTCTTACGTCCACCACGTACAACCCCTTCACTTCTCTCTAGTAGCACTCCTCCCGCTGACCCCTATCCCTTCCCCCTTGCACTTCTCATGATCTCTTTTTTTTCTTTCTCCTATTTGATTTTGTCTCCTTTTCTGTGGTCACTTCTATATTTTATTGACTGAATATCTCCAGAAGGTTTTAAAAGCATTTCTTCATGTTCAGAATGGTTTATCAGTCCTTTGGAATATTTGACGAGCTTTTAACGTCATTCTGCTGCTGACGCTGGCGTAGTTTGCTGCCCTCGAAATCGGTTACAGTTTTCAAAGATGGAATTATTTTTGTTTTTATGTGAGTATCAACGATCGCGTTGGTTGTGCGTTGGGCAAACATAATAACAACTATGAAACATAATACTGTATTCTGAAAACAAAACCCAGCAACGGTAAAAACCACAAAAGCGGTCACAGAAGGTCATTTGTGTTGATCAGAAATGTAGCCTTCAAAACAACAATGATAATAACTTTCTCTAAGCGTCACTTTGTCTAATACCTGTGCCTGTCTATCTGTCTCTCACTCTCTGTTTCTCGCTGTCTTTGTCTCTGTCTTTGTCTCTCTCTCTCTCTCTCTCTCTCTCTCTCTCTCTCTCTCTCTCTCTCTCTCTCTCTCTGTGTCTGTTTCTGTCTGTCTGTCTGTCTGTCTGTCCGTCTCTCTCTCTCTCTCTCTCTCTCTCTCTCTCTCTCTCTCTCTCTCTCTCTCTCTCTCTTCTTCGTTTCTCCTTCCTCTCTCTGTCTCTACCCCCCTCCATTTTGCATACCCCCCTTTTTTTTCTTTCCACTTGATCCTCAATTTTTACTCGCAATGTAATCCCCCCCTCCCCCTGCCGATTTCAGTCGCCAACCCCCTTGTCCTTTTCTTGACTTCTCATGATGCGCATTTTTCCTTCTTGTTCACTGCCCTCCTCAAATCATAATGACACGCTCGCAAGGGAGAAGAAGTAGGTGGTGGGACGGGAAGGGGAGAGAGGAAGGAAGCCTGTTGTAGACAGAGTTATGAGGTGGCATGCAGTTCTTGCTCCATTGTCAGACACTTGAGGTTCTGTGCCCCAGTCACTCTGGTCCTGCGGCCTGTTGAATCCATCAGCACTTGTGGAAGTGAAGTCCTGCCCGCAAGGACTCCTGAAATATTGTTCCAGAGCTCATGTGACACTCTGGTCTGCAAACATAGGGAGCGTGCCTGCTGATGCTGCGTAACATGATCTGTTCATAAGGTCTGATGGCATCATTTCCTTTTCGCTGTTTGCATGGCACCGCAGACGCTTCCTGTTCTCATTCTGCTTATGCATTTCTCTTATCTGCCTGTCTCCTCCATTCACCTTCTCCACCTTCCCCTTCCCTCCCCCCTCCCCCATCATCACCTATCACGTTCCTGTCATTGTCTTGTCTATTCTTCAGCTTTTTAGGTTATGCGTGTTTGCAAAGTTCCTCTCATCTTTGTTGTTATTTTTTATGTTTCCAACTTCTCTTTTCATTTCATGGGTAGCAGTTTCTTTTATATACTGTAAAAGGTACAACATTTAAAGTGACCCGACAGGTGTATTAATGTAAACTTCAGGTTAGTTGATACAGAAACTGTTTTCAGTTTTCAATACTGGACTAACTCATATTCGCAAAAATCAAGTATTGCCAGTAATGTTTACTTCTTTGGATTGTAGTTGATACTGGCAGACAACAAAAGGCCAGCTTTGAAAAACTGTTTTCAGTTTACAAGAATGGAATGATTTATATTCCCAATATCACGTACTATTCACACCATTAATTTGTTCAGAAGGTTTACAATATGCAAGGACACATCGGTGTAATTCAAGTAATAGAGTGTAGAATAAAGTTAAGAATATTGGTATCAGTACCGCGATCACCATCATAAAAATCACGATATTGAGGAAATCTGGCGTCCAAGCCACAGTTCTCACCATAGAAGTCGGAGCAAGGAAATTTGTAAGCTCATTGGCCTATGATCTCATTAACAGCTCGTGATTACAGAACCTTAAGGGCAATGACTGTGGCAGCTAAAAAGAGTTCCGGCTGGACTAGGTCGAGGACGCACAAAAGAGAATTTTCAAAGCTTAAATTTATGATTTTTCCATAGTGGTATGCATGGGTAAGACATCCATCTGTCTAAAAAGGCAATACCTTGAAAACCCATCCGTCGAGAGGTTGCTGGTTTGAATCCCAGCAGCGCCAGGATAAAAACTGATGGCAGAAGGGCATCACGGACGCATTTTCAGGATGCAGCCCGACCCCCTTAGAGTGCAAGAAGTTTAAGGCCGAAACACTTGCCTGTGGGACGGGAAAGGTGGAGTTCTTCTCTGAAGAACCTCTGCTGTCAGGCCCTTCCTTGAGTTTATTCTTGGAAGGGTACAGTGAGCAGAGCATATTTCCTCTCAAGCCCCTAATGTTTAAATATATATAATATTTAAACATCGCAGATTAAAGAGATTAAACACAGAAACAAGCTGAATCACAGACGGTTATTTTTAATCTGTCTTTCCTATTTTTGCAGTCCTGAATAGATGTGTCCATCGATACAAATCACCGAATTATGTACAATCTTTCACGACAGGCTCGATCAAAGATGTAGAGCGAGAAGGATGGGTATCTGGCTCCACTTTCCCCACTGCGCAGTTTTTATCAGAGTTCCACAGAGACCTAACCATGTGAGATAACTGTTAATTTGGCTGGGTGCCTTCTACAATAAGCATGTATGCCAACTTCCTTGTGCGCTGTTCAGCGACGACAGCCAATTGCCTGCACGTGGCCTTCACCGGACAAGTGAACCAGAATGTGTATGCTTCAAACTGGACATGTTGACGCTTGCAGCGGTGAGCTGTGGTGAACAGACCACTAACACCGGAACAAAAGCCAGGCACAGAGTTAGTCAGACCGACAGCAGGGGGCACATGCCTTTAAAGTGCACAATGGTATTCTGAACGATAAGCGAAAGTACTGACACTGTCTCCTTCTCATCTTTGGTATGATTTACAGTAGGGCCTGCTTACCTGCTGCTATTAGTGCATGAGTCACCACAAAGGTACAAGAGCACGAAAGAAATGCCGAGTGAGTGAACATTGCGATTGTCTCGTGACCAATCAGAGGACGTGACTTTTTGGTGTATGGGAAAAAATAAGCGTGGTTTATTATAAGATAAAAGAAGAAAAAAAAACTCTCCACATCCACACGCACCCCTCCTCTGATCTTTAGCCCATACAGACAACAGTATCTGGTTTCTATGGACGAGTGGCAGAACTTAAACATAAAGAGACAGAATCAGAGACGAGACTTTTGCACCGCGTCTTTGTCTCTCCTGCTGATCTCTGTTACTGTGACAGATGTGTCAGGATGCAGTTGGTTATAATCTGTTGAGTGGGTGTTTTTTTCTGTTGCAACTCTTGGCCATGAAACACAAAAGCCTTGCAACTAGCACACACTCATTGCTTGAAATTGATGGAAGCATATTAATACCGCCCCTACTCAATACTCCCTCCATTCGATATTCCCCTGCTTGATAATTCATGTGGTTGTTGCTGCTTGATAATCTACTCTTCAATACTCCTTCACACAGAATAGAATAAAGCTTCTGTTTGGAAAATGGGGTACAAAAGGTAACCTTTCCATTATTACAGCTAAGGGTTAAACACACACACACACACACACACACACACACACACACACACACACACACACACACTTAGACACGCGCGCGCGCGCACACACACACACACACACACACACACACACACACACACACACTTACACTCACACACACACAAACACACACACACACGCGCGCGCGCGCGTGAGCTCGCCTTAGGCAAGCTGGAGGAGCATCAAACAGGGAGAGTCCTGAGCTGCATTCAACTTTTCCCAACCTATTCCACAATTGCCTATGAAACACAAAAGCCGTGCAACTACACGCACACATGCTTGAAATTGATGGCAACGAATTGATACTGCCCCTGCTCAATACACCTCAGCCCAATACTCTCTCTGCTCAATATTCCCCTGCTCGATAATCCACGTGGCTATTGCTGCTTGACATTCCACTGTTTGATATTTCTTCACCTACAACAGACAGAAGCGTCTGTTTGGAAAAGAGGTACAAAACAAAATCTTTCCAATACGACTTCTATGGGCTAACACACACACACACACACACACACACACACACACACACACACACACACACATACACACACACTCTCTCTCTCTCTTTCTCTCTCTCTCTCTCTCCACACACACACACACACACACACACACACACACACACACACACACACACACACGTGCGTGCGCGCACTCTCCTTAAGCAAGCAGGGGAGCATCAAGCAAAGGGAGTACGGAGGAAGGGCAGAATCGAGCAGGGGTTATATCCAAATCCCCCAAATCAAGCATCAGCTTCTTCTGTGCCTGACTGTCAGAGCGTGTGGAGCACGTGCAACTTGCAAAAGACCCGCGTGGCTACGGGCTGTTACGTAACCATGACAGCACTCACAGACCTTGCGAAAAGCTTTGCAATAAAACTGTGCGGTAGGAACGGTTGTCCCGTTTTGCTCGCAAACTGCGCACGTCCTTTAGATAGTGTGAGTGCTGCGCGTGCATGCTAGACAGACAGTAATGCAGAAGCGACGTTTTTGGCCTTCAAGGCTTAGTGAAAGATAAAATAGAAAGAAAAAACAAGATGCAAAGCATATAAACGTACTCCCAGTAAGTAGTACAACAAAAAGAAAAACAAATTATATAAATCAGTCACTATTGCACTTTCTCCCCTTTTGGTGGCAGAAATTTTGTATGTAAGAGAAAAGAAAAAAAACAACTGCTCTCCCTGGCGGGGAAATGAACTCGGGTCTCCCGCGCAGCAGGTGGGGACACTATCCACTATAGTACCGAGGCGCTTACAAACTTTGGTTACATTAAAGCTTATAAACCGTCACTGCTTAAACTGTACATCACAAAATTATCATTTATAGCCGCTATTCTGGTACAATAAAATATTGGGCATCATCCATGACCCATAATGAACATATCTACAAATTTTCAGAAAGATCGGTCCAGCAACTTTGTCTGGAACGTGTGGAAGACATTTTGACCTCGGACAGACAGACACACAGACAGCATTTCTTCATTCCCATTGTAAAGTACTCCCTGTTCTATAAGAACTGGGAGTACAAAAAGAAAGAAAGAAAATGCAGGGAGGCAGCGTTATGGTAACGCCCTCCGTGATGGCAATTACTTGTGACACTCTTCAACACAAAGCATTCATTTTTCTGTCTCCATCTTTACCTCAGAGAAACAAATCCAGTTTGTGTTTTTACATTGTGAGTGCAGCCGTCTAGTCTAATCTTATGGAAAGAGACGCCATTTTTCACCGGTTTAACGAAGGAAAGCTCCTAGAGATCGCGTGAAAATTACTTCCTCTCTCGGGATTTGATGATTCATACAGTAGATCGGACACGCAGCAATTTGTTCTCTGTAATTTCTTTACCTTGTTTCTTTCTTTCTTTTGTTTTTCTTCTTTTTCATTGACAAAAATATCAAGACTGGAAAAAATAAGGTTGTTGGTTTACTGGAATCACACCTTTTTGTTCTTTATTTCTTTTTTGTTTTAACCTAATTTAGCTCTTTCAACGTGGCCAGTGTATCAGTCACACTATCCATCTGTGCTTCATTTCTGCGCTGACTCAAACGATGTTGGACGATTAATGAGTCACTACAGGGCGAAGGGGAGAAATCTTGATGCAAAGATTTAACAACGATTATTTGCCTTTTGTCTTTTATGTAGCTGGAAAATGATTCCTTCAGACACAAACAGTTACTGTTACGATTTGATGCGTATCTATGTGGTAATCCATTTTCATTGAATATTAAAAACCTCCAGCGATAAAAACGATGACATTTCGTATTCCCATATACTCTTACAAACAAACAAAAATAAAAAGAGGGATGGTAACTCTTTCAGTCCGTTTCCACTATTATTTTCACAGGCGGGAAAACGTTCTTTTCATCTTTGACCTGACACAAAGGGCGGATTCATGATCCACCCGACATTTACGCACGTCTGCACACTCCCCAGTGTTCCCCTAGTTTGATTATAACATTGGAGCATTGGACTACAGCTCACCGCCTATAATGAGGTTTGTGAGTGAACTAATATATTGCAAGACGAAGAAACCTTTCCGGGGAAAAAATCCCTCAGACATTAAAAGAGTGACTATAAATTCACTTTAATAGAGTGACTGAATACCAACTGGCGCTGGATGACGTTGCCCTCCAAGAAAGTCAATGCGTAAAGGGTTCGGAAGAGAAGACATCACAAAATATTGATCTGTTAGACAAAACCAAATACAAAAACAAACAAATGGCCTAAATTCAGGTTGCTGCCGGCACACAACCATAAAAATGCTAATCATTGGAATTTTTCTGTTGTGTATCTCTAGAGAACTTACAAACAAAAAAGCAGCAAATTAGCATGCTTTAAAGACATGTTGTTGATATTTTGTGGCTTCTCTAAATGTCAGTCCTGTGCTGCACTCCACTTTTCCCGACATTTTCCCTCCTAATTTCTACTATGAAGTTTTTGTTTCTGAACGAAGGAAATATTGCCTATCTTCGCTAGCGTCAGGATGCCAGACGGGAGAGGGAGGTGACAAGGATGGGGTACATACTGGGAGGGAGGCTATCTTTCAGTGTAACTTGTATCCCTATCTTGTGGAAATTCTGTTCTATCAGAAATTATATTCACTGTTTTCCATACTGCCTTTTCACTTTCACCAAGGAGGTGAGATCTTCTCACGCGTATGATGGTCTGTTTGTTTCTTTGTCTGTCTGTCCATCTGCAAGATTACGCAAAACACTACAGAACCTATCTTTAACAACTTTACGGACACATGGAATGCGGCTTAACGACGGATCCATTAAATTGTGATACGGATCCGGATCGAAAATGGATGCAGTGTTAGGAATTCCGCGAGATTATTACAGAATTTCACCTGAACACGAACACTGGCAACTGTCTTTCCAGAACTTATAGATATTTCCGAAATGAAAGAGCAAAATGAAGGTTATTGCACCGCCAAACGAATTGATCTAAATAAAGAGAGAGGTTATTGGTCCGCCGAACAGATAGTGTTTTTTTTTTCTCATACGTTTGATGTAAGCCTTTAACATATTAGTTTTGTTCTGTTGCTTCAGTTACAGCTTGCAGACTCCCTACTTTGAAAC
>CM065714.1:11794330-11806830 GCA_033310375.1 Conus canariensis | reverse complement strand
TTTCTTTGTTGTTGTACTCCCAGTTCAAACAGGGAGTACTTTACAATTGGAACGAAGAAATGCTCTGTGTGTGTGTGTGTGTGTGTGTGGTGTGTGCGTGCGTGCGTGCGTGCGTGCGTGCGTACGTGCGTGCGTGCGTGCGTGCGTGCGTGCGTGTGTGTGTGTGTGTGTGTGTGTGTGTGTGTGTGTGTGTGTGTGTGTGTGTGTCGCCGTCCGTCAGTGGTCAAAATGTGTTCCACTCGTTCCAGACAAAACTACTGGGCCGATCTTTCTGACAATTTGTAGGTATGTTCATTATGGGTCGCGGATGATGCCCGATGCTTTATTTTACCGTTATAGCCGTAACTAACGGCTATAACGGCCCATAACGGTTTTCCTTCTTTATGGAATATCTCAGAAAGTACGTGGCCGATCTTTCTGAAAATTTGTAGATATGTTCATTATGGGTCACGGATGATGCCCGATGTTTTGTTTTATCTTTATAGACGTTACTAACGGCTATAACGGCCCATAACGGTTTTTCTTCTTTATGGAATATCTCAAAAAGTACTTGGCCGATCTTTCTTAAAATTTGTAGGTATGTACATTATGGGTCAGGGATGATGCTTGATGTTTACCAGAATAGCCGTTACTAACGGCTATAACGGCCCAAAACGGGTTTCCCTCTTTATGGAACATCTCACGCGTATTCAAGATAAACTGGGAGTACGTTTATATGCTTTAAAGCTTGTTACATTTTGCATCTGACAAAGAACTCCAGAGGTTTTCTGCATCGAACCTTTAGGTTCTGGGTGGTTTTAAATCATCAATGTGGTTTAGAAGAATTTTGTTGCTTTTGCTTGTTCAATGCACCACTGTTGAATCTAGATTGTTTCAAGGGTGGGGTGAATTTTGTTCTGTGCATTAAACCAACTGCTTCCTCCATTGTTGTTTTTTTCTGTCTCACCTTTCCATGTCTCCAGGAGGCATTGCTCCCGCACTGCTCATAGCAGCTCATTGATACACAGACACACCTTGGTTGGTTGTTTCACATGGAATCTTTGTATAGCAATAGCAAAGAAATACAAAATGGCAATTCGAAAACATGTAACAATCATAGCAAAAGTAACAATCAAAGCGAAAGTAACAATCAAAGCGAAAGTACTGTCACTATGTCATTACCCGTGCATTGTACTGGAAGGTGTGGATGACGAACTTACAGTTCTCAACCTCAGTGATTATCTCTGACTCTCTGTTTCCGTCTTTGTCTTTGTATCTGTTTGTCTGTTTGTCTGTCTGTCTGTCTGTCTGTCTGTCTGTCTGTCTGTCTCTCTCTCTCTCTCTCTCTCTCTCTCTCTCTGTCTGACTCTCTGTCTGTCTGTCTAGCTGGCTGGCTGGCTCTCTCTCTCTCTCTCTCTCTCTCTCTCTCTCTCTCTCTCTCTCTCTCTCTTGAGCTATTTCACATTAACACTCATCTTCATCTGAGAATTCCCCATTCTCTCTGTGCCTTCTCCTGTCCTGTTCTTTTTTGTCTACAGATCAAATTCATAGACCAGAGAATCGTGCTGCAATAAGAGTACTGAGGTGACGTACAGTTCTACCCGAATCACTCGAGGTCTATGTAAACTACAGAACTTTGGTCTTCAGAGAGGGGGGGGGGGTGCTTTTTTACATGCTGGCGTCTCAGTACAATCATTTAACAGTCTGCATATGTCATCTTCACTCTCACTGCTTGCATCACAATACCAATACTCTCCTTATACTGCATGTGCTTCAAGCGCCTGTTTCCCACCTCTCACCCCCACAATCTCACCCCTAATAACTGTAGAGGTTTTCAGAAGGCAGTCTTCATGTTCAGAATGATTTTGTAGTCGATAAACAGTAAACAAGTTGGGTATTTTTTGCTCCCATAAGAAAACCTAACACAGAGTAACTTTTATTCAAGACTGGCACAGCCTTTTAAACTTGAATAAAGTCAGACAAATACATAGACAAACAATCTAATAGTGGGGGGAAAAAACAAGCGCAGGCCAACGTTTACTGTTCCCTGCCTCATTTCATTTCCGATTTTGTAGTCATCAATGGCGTTTGACGAAGCCTTGATTACCATTCTGATGCCCTTTCTTGACCACATGATTGTAGTTGCTCAGCTTCTTACAAACCTGTGCGCTTGTTTTCTACCCACTCCCAGCGCCATTAGCTGCATTTCCTTTCTGCCGCTTTTCTTGCCTCCTCCATCTATAAGTCGCTCCCATTCATTCTATCCCCACTGCTCCCCCCAACCCCATTTCGCTCCTTTCCCTTTTCCATCATCTCTTTTGTTCTTTCTCTGTTGCTTTTGTCTTCTTCCTTTCGTTTGCAAAAACGTTTCCAGAAGGTTTCAAATTTACATCTTTGTGTTAAAAATGGATTAATACTCGTTGGGAATATTTGACGAAGCTTTTAATGTAATTCTGGTGCTGATGTTAGTGTTTCCTGTCCTTAAATCTGGTTTCAATTTTCAAAAAAGGAATGATTGTGTGCGTGTCTCTGTCTCTGTCTCTGTCTGTCTGTCTGTCTGTCTGTCTTCTTCTCTCTCTTCTCTCTCTCTCTCTCTCTCTCTCTCTCTCTCCCCCTTCCCTCCTCTCTCTTCTCCTTCTCTCCACCTGCCCTCCATACCTTGTTCCTTCCACTTAATCTCATTTTCATCACACTGTAATTCACCCTCTCACTCCACTTCAATTACCCATCTCTTTTTCTTGACTTGGCTTTTTTTCTTTCCTGTTCATCGCTCTTTGCCAATCGTAGCGACAGGCCCGCGGATGAGGATTTAGCGACAGCCGTGGGGATGAGGAAAGGTAGCGACAGGCCCGTGGGGATGGGGGAAGGTAGCGACAGGCCCGCGGGGATGGAGGAAGGTAGCGACAGGCCCGCGGGGATGAGGAGGAGGAAGCCGGGGGATGGAGGAGTAGGAGGGGGGGGGGGGGGGGGGGGGGGGGGGGGGAGACATGCTATGGAGATAGCATGCAGTTTTTTGCTCCATTGTCAAAACTTAGGCATTGCACGCCGGTGACTTTGGCCTTGGAGCCTTTTTGATTCCATCAGCACTTGGGGGAGTCCTGCCGGCAAGGACTCGTGAAAATTGTTCCAGAGCTCAAGTGACACTCTGGTCTGCAAACGTAGGGAACGTGTCTGCTGGTGCTGCGTAACACTATCTCTTATAAGGTCTGATGGCATCATTTCCATTTTTGTACTCCCAGTTCTTATAGAACAGGGAGTACTTTACGATGGGAACGAAGAAATGATGTCTGTGTGTCTGTCTGTGTGTCTGTCCGTGGTCAAAATGTGTTCCACTCGCTCCAGACAAAACTTCTGGGCCGATCTTTCTGAAAATGTGTAGGTATGTTCATTATGAGTCACGGATGATGCCCGATGTTTATTTTTACCAGAATAACCGTTACTAACGGCTATAACGGCCCCAAATGGTTTTTCTTCTTTATGGCTCAGTGACGAAATACATTATGACGCATGTTTGATTGTGACGTTTTTCAGCTACCTTTCTCCTCCCCCTTTTGACGAATTTGACGGATTTTGAAATAGCTTTAGATCTAAGAACTGACTGGTAGATCATGGGTATTTTCATAGTAAACATGCTCTTGATATGTACACGCGTATTCAAGATAAACTGGGAGTACGTTTATATGCTTTGCATCTTGTTTGCTGTTTGCATGGAACTACTGAGCTTTCCTGCTCTGGTTCTGCTTTGTGCATTTCTTGTATGTGCCTGTCTCCATTCACCTTCTCCACTTTCCTCTTCCCTCTGCCTCTCACCATCACCCCTCAAGTTCCTAGTCATTATCTTTTCTACTCTTCAGCTTTCAAGGTTACGTGTTGGTCTTGTCTTCGTTATTTTCTTATGTTTCCAACTCCTTTTTTTCTTCTTGTATTTAAGTTTTTCATTTCATGAGCAGCGTGTTGTTTTATATGCTATGTGAGGAGCTAAATTTAAAGTCACCTGACATACAGCCTATGTATCAATATAAACTCTTCAGATCAGCTGATACAGAAACTGTTTTCAACGTACAAGACTGGAAAAATTCATATTCGCAAAAATTACGTATTGCTCATAATTTGATTTGTTCGGATGGTTCCCAATACCTGCAAACAAAAAGGCCTGCTGTGAAAAACTGTTTTAAGTGTACAAGAATGGAAGGATTTATATTGCCATATCAAGTGCTGTTCACACTGATAATTCGTTCAGAAGCGTTCCGTTCAGAAGGTGTACGGTATGCACGGAAACGAATACTGTAACTAAAACCGATAGAGTTAAGAATAAAGTCAAGAATATTGGTATTAGTATCGTTATCACCATCATAAGAATCACTTTATCAGTATTACCAACACAACAGTAATCGTCATGAGGTCAGTACTACCATCAGCATAATAATCATCCCCATATCAGTATCAGAATCAGAATCATGACTACATCAGTGCCGCCGTTACAATTATTACTATATCCTTATAACGTCATACTCATCAGAAGCTGTCACCATCATATGCATTGTTATATCATTACCACATCTGCCATCACAAGCATAACAGGAGATAGTGACTGGGGAAAAAAGTTATTGTGGTTATCGTAATTCCTTTTTTTAACCTGCCGACCCTTTTTCCTTTTTTATGGTAATAAAAGATAAGAAAGAAAAGCAAGCACACAAACAATTCTTTTTGATCGTAGGTATTCATAGAGAACGAATTTCTCACCGTCTCATCTTCCATATGAGCCATTGAATCCCGAATCACAATAGAGTAGGTGTATGTCATACATTTCCAAAAAAAAAACTTTCCTTACTTGAACCGGCGCAAAATGGTGTCTTCAGCCTTAAGAGGAGACTAGACTGCTGCGTTCACACTGTGTAAATACAAACCGGTTGTGTTTGACTAATGGTACGGATCCAGACATCAAAGTCAACACTGTGCATTATGCGATGTCAGCTAACATGAGTCTGTTGTCATATGTTCTTGTTTGTTTTCTTGTTTTAAGTTCTCTAACTACCCACCCCAATTTTCATATTACCATATTCCAGGCCTCATTACAAAAGCAAAATTCTGAACACAGACAGTAATTCTGATACACAATGACGACATGCTGACTCCTTTCTGAACGTCGTTGGAACGGTTCGAGAAAATGTGCTGACTAAAGAATGAAGAGGTGACAAGCAGATTCGCTCCCTTCTGAAACACTTGAGGTGATGCGATGTGATTCTGCAGCGTGTTTCTTCCATCAGCCTTTCCAGAAGCCAAGGTTCCAGAAAAGGTCTTCCACTGCTCTGAACTGTCATCTCCAAAGAGGAGGAAGACTGCAGCTGCAGTGTCACGTTCTGTCATCAAGGTTCTGCTGGTTTCATTCCTTTCTCGATGCTTCCATCGTGTTTCTCCAGCTCTCCCCGTTCTCGCACGACCCACACGTCATCTCCTTCCAATTCCATCCCGTCCTTAAAAAAATAAAAGAAATAAAATTCTGTTCCTTTTCTTCCTCTACCCTTCGCCTTTCAACTGTATATATTTTTTTTCTTTCTGCTGGTTTCTCTTTTTTTCATTTATTTTCTTCTTTCGACGGCTTTTTTTCTTTAAGTATCATTAATTTCAACTTCCAGGAAGTAATAATTTATTTTGTTGATATTGCCGATCGATGACACTGATAGTTTCTATTTTGTAACAGGTAGAAGATTCTATGAAAATGGTTTGAAAACAGGAATTTTTTTTTTTAAACACCAGACTGCAGCGTAACTGGAAAACAGGCCAAAATTCGAATAACACACAAAACAACGCATGAAATAAAGCAGCTTTAGGTACAATACAAACCAGACACGTACATCTTCGATACATTTGTCTTTTTTGGTGTTACAAACAGTAAATGAAAATGCACAAAATGGCACTCGCCTGATAGAAGTCAGCATGAAGTGGACATGATTGTCAAAACTGTACACGTCTGTTTTGTATTGTACATGAAATCTACCTTACTTCACACTTTGTTTTGTGTGTTTAAAAGAAATGAAAACAAAATAAAATATCACTGCAATAGTATCATCACCTGCAGATTTTCTGTGTTGGGGCATGCTGGGTGCATATAATATTCGGGATTAGAGTGGTGTTCTCTCTCTCTCTCTCTCTCTCTCTCTCTCTCTCTCTCTAGGTATGTATGTAAGTATGGGTCTATCTATCTATACATTATAAGAGATATCTGAATGAATAGTATCATTCATCGCATGTGGAAGAGATCAGTAAAATACAATGTCATCATTTGATCGAGTGGATGGTCGAGTCAGTCTTAAGTTGTTTTTGTTTTTTATTGTTTTTTTTTACCTTACTGCATTACTCCTGTGCGTGAGGTGAGGACATAACGAAATGTTACGAATTTATTTGTTTTTGTTAACTTTGGATTAGATACACACTAGGAATGAAAGTGTACTATTTGTTTGCAGGAAAGGAAGAGGGAAATGTTTTTGTTCTGTTACCTCTCCCCCCTTGTCAAAAGACCTCTTTGGTAATGACAATAAAACATCAAAGCGTCAAGCGTCAAAAGCGTCTCTCTCTCTCTCTCTCTCTCTCTCTCTCTCTCTCTCTCTCTCTCTCTCTCTCTCTCTCTCGGTATGTATGTATGAATCTATCTATCTATCTATCTATCTATCTATCTATCTATCTATCTATCTATCTATTCTATCTATATGTATGCATGTATGTCCATCTATCTATCCATCTATCTATGTGTCTGTTGTCTGTCTGCCTGCCTGTCTGTCTGTCTGTCTGTCTGTCTGTCTATATCCAGCTTCTCTCTCCTTCCCCCACCCTTCCCTTAATTTCTTGAAAGCATCATCTCACAGTCTGTCTTGTTCCTTGCTCTATGCAAACCATCGTCACAGACAGAGGAATATGTTATGTGAAGAGTAAGGAGGGGACATGCAGTCTTCCTCTGTAAAACATTTGATGTTTGTTCAAAGTAAAGAACACTGGTCTTCAGAGAGAGAAGAGAGAGAGAGAGAGGAGACGGGGGGACGGGGGAGGGAGGAAGGGAGGGAGGTGGGTGTACCTACTGTCTGCTGAGGACACATTTCATTCTCTCCACAGACAGTCTGCAGATCACACCCCCTTCTCCCCTTGCTTGCATTTCACAACACAGACTCTCCCAGTAGTGACTGTGCTTTGTGTGCCCGTCTTCTGCCTCTCACCCTTGCAACCTCTTCCATCTCCTCTCCTCACCATCACCCGTACTGCTAGAGCTTCTTCTTGTCCTTCCTCTCTGGTCCTCTTCTTGGATCCCTTCCTTCGACTACCCCTGTCCCCCCCCCCCCCCCCCCCCCCCCCCCCCCCCCGGCCTTCCCTGTGTTTTTACTCCCTGGCGTGTCTCCATTTCAGAAAGAACATTAGAGGATTTCAGATTACTATCTCTGCGTTCAGGATGGCTCAGCAGTCATCAGCGGTGTTTGACAAAGCCTTTAACGCCATTCTGTTGCTGTTTGTTGAGAGATCAGCCGCCATCACAGCTGTGCATACTCTGCTGTTCTCCCCTGTGCTTCATGCAGCTCTGTGGGTCTGTGTCTCTCCTTCATAGCTCCGAGTTTATTTCCTTTCTGTCCCGCTTTTCTTCTTCTTTCAACCTTTGTTTTCACTTTATCAATTATTTTCTGGTATTTGTTGGAAAGACCTTCAATGTTTCAGACTTTCAGTCTTTATATTCAGGATGGTTCGTGAGTCAGATGGGATGTTTGACAAAGCCTTCAAACCATTCTGCTGTTGTTGTTGGCATGATCTGCTGACATTGAATATGGTTTCAGTTTTCAAAGAAACAGGAAGAGGGGTTTGTTGCAAATCATTCCAATGGCTCGATCATATGATTCGTTTGGGAAACATTAGTAACAACTATGGAACAATACCGGAATAAAAAAAAAAAGCAAACCGTCATTGCTAATACGAAACATGACATATCTTCATCACAAATGGACCACTTAGAACTACAGTACCGATATCTCTGTGTATGAGCCTGTCTGACTGTCTGTCTGTATGTTTCTCTCTCTCTCTCTCTCTCTCTCTCTCTCTCTCTCTCTCTCTCTCTCTCTCTCTCTCTAATCCTCTTTGCAACGCACCCCCAGCCTTTTTGTCTAGACTTCTCTTGTCATGCATCTTTCATGGTGTATGTGAAGATGAGGAATGTTGGGAGAAGGAAGGAAACGTGCTGTGTAAAGAGTCATGAGGTGACATGCACTTCTCACTCACTCCATGATAAAACACTTAAAGTTCTTTGCCCTGGCCACTTCGGCCATGGAGTCTGTAAACGCCATCAGTACTCGTAGAAGCGAAGTCCTGCCCTTAAAGGATCCTGGGAACTTGTTCCAGAGGTCCTCTGAGATGCAAACAGGGGAACGTGTCCGCCAATGCTGTGTGAGAGTATCGCCACAGAAGGTCTGGTGGTGCCATTTCCTTCTTGCCGTTTACATTGCGCTGCTTACGCTCACTCTTCAGTCCCCACCGGTCTTCTTCCTTCACCTTCTAGACTTTTCCTTTTTGGTACCGTCCACCTTTCACCTTCCCGCCTCACATTCCTAGTCAATATCTCGTCTTGTTTTTCAGCTTTCTAGCTCGCTTATGTCAAACAAGGTTGGTTATTATTATTATTATATTGGGTATTTATATAGCGCCTATCCTCGGTCACAGACCAAGCTCTAAGCGCTTTACAATAAACACACTACCTCACTCACTCAACGGGCTGCCTACCCGGGTAGAGCCGGCCGAAGAGCAGCCTACTGGCGCTCATTCAGTCGTTTCCCGTACCATTCAAATATCAGTCACTCATTTTCATTTATCTCATTTATTCCTCCAGTTTCTCACATAGGATGCATGCGATGTTTATACGTGTCCTCCACTTCCACCGGTACACGATGGCACACGATAACAGTAGGCCCTAAGTGACAATTTTTGTGGCTTGGTAAGAAATACTAGGCGGCTATCTTCAGTCTACATCAATTTTGCCAGGGCAGCGGGGAACCCCCCTGCTCTTTTTGATTTTCAACTGCCGTGGATTCTTTAACGTGTGCAGGGGGCCAGGAAGGCACACGGGTCCGACTCGCTTATAGTCCCCATCCGATGGACTTGACGTTCAGTTCGATTTGTCTTTACAAACTGGGAAAGAAAGGGCGAGAAAGGCAGGGTTCGAACCCACGCACTTCTCACACGTTGGATTGGCAGGCGAACGTCTTAACCACTCTGCCACCTCTGGTTACATTTTTGTTGTCATTTTCCATGTTGCCCACTTATATTTCTTCTTGTACTGAAGCCCTTCTTTTTCAATGAAAGTCAACCTTTTTTTTACATACCATATGACTTCAAAGATGCAAAGTCACCTGATGCAACATACCATATAACTTCAAAGATGCAAAGTCACCTGATGCAAAGTCATGTGTTCTGGTCAGCTGAGGGGAAAACTGTTTTTAATTTATGAGTGAACTGTTTATTTTCAGAAAAATCACGCATTGCTTACACTGTCAACTTGGTTGGAAAGGTTATGATGGCTGCAGAAATGATGGTATGGTTAAATCCGAAAGAACGCAATTGGAAGATCAAATTGTTTAGGTCTGTCCCATCATCACAGGATCATTGTATAAATGCCACCAAAAACGTATCATTCATCATTATATCACTACCACCATCCTCATCTGAATCTGCGTGATATCCGTACCATATGATGTTTGCAGTACCACAGCAGCACCATAATCACAATTACGTCAGAACCATCATATCATCATAACCATCAGTAAGTCGGTATCGATCACCACTATCATAATCAACATAGTATGAGAACCACCATCACTATTATAAGCGTTATTGTGTCTGTAACATAATCAATGTTCATAATCATCAAATATTAGTACCACCATCACCATCATCAATACCACATATCATCATAATCATCACTATATCAGTGCAGACCATCACCATCGTAATCACCACGATATTAGCATCACCATCACCATTACAATATTTTTTTTTTGTTAGTTCACTGTCATCATCTTAAACCTTGTTATATCAGTTTCATCATCACCATCATAATCGTCACCATATGAATACAGTCACCGTCACATGCATCCCTGCTTGGGTTTACAGATCAAATGTCTTAATGACCAAGGGGAGAAGCAATTCTCCATGTGGTTACCTTCTGCCTACAGCAGTGGTATCTTCTGTCAGGGGGAGGAGGAAGCTGAAATAGATATATTAGTGTGTGTGTGTGTGTGTGTGTGTGTGTGTGTGTGTGTGTGTGTGTGTGTGTGTGTGTGTGTGTGTGTGCAATCGGATATGATTGATCTTGCTTGGCATTGTGTACTCATATAAAAGGGTAGAAGTTTCCCTTCTATATTTGAGAAGTTTCCTACCGTACGATTATTTTTTTAACTTATTGTCTTTGAATGAGGCACATCCATACTAAATAGTGATCGAAAACGTGTACATGGTCTATGATGAACCGGTAGAATTGGTCAAGACTGCAGTACTAATATTGTAGGTGTAATACCAAACTTCTTCAAATGACGTAGAGAATACAGCCTGTGCGTTGTGCCTGAATGCAGGATGATGTGATGCTGTCATCCCAGCTGAACGTTTCAGAGATATGCCCACCTAGAAACTTGAATAATTCAACATATTCGGTGTCTTGTTCTTTGCTAGGTTTGGTGCAAGAGGAGTTTGTTCCTTTTTTTTCCCGAAAATCAGTAATTATTTACTTGGTTTTTAAATACATTGAGCTCAAGTTTATTCGTGGAAAACTAGTTAACCATTTTCCAACTTCTGTCATACATGCCGTTTCATAACAATTAGATTCGAGGCCCCGATATCGATATCATCAGAGACCTTAAGAGCAGCAACTCATCGGCTATTAGAACAAAAAGCATCAGTGAACATTTTGAATAGCAAGGGAGTTGACACACTTCCTTAGGAAGCTCCAATGTTTAAAAAGATCTTGTCGGACATTTGGTTTCCTATTCAAACCATCTTGTAGAAACGAAATTTCACTTTACCTCCATGCGTCGGAAGTTCTTCCAGAACAGCTCTCTACAGAAGTCTCCTGGTGCAGTGTAAGGTTCTGTCATTAACGGTCTGTTGGTGTCATTGTCTTCTCGTTGGCTGCATCGTTCATCTCCAACTCTCTCCATTCTCACCCGACCCCTGTGTCACCACCTTCTCACCATATCCACTCCCACTTTTGCTCCTTCCTTGCCCTTCCCCTCCCCTCTTCTTCTTCTTCTTCTTCTTCTTCTTCTTCTTCTTCTTCTCTATCCCTTTCTCCATTTTTCTCTCGTTTTACCTCATCTTTCTCTTTACTTTCTGCAGGTGTATGTTTTCTTCAGCCATCATCGATTTTAATTACCACGAAAGAATATTCTATATTGTTGCATTTTGCCGATCGCTGACACTGCTAGTTTCTGTTCCATGATAGGTAATTAAATGCGGAGTTATTTGAAAACAGAAGGGAAAAAATCGCCGTGATCGTATGAGGACCAGTGGTGCCATCTTCAACAGTACACCTTCTGTTGTTGGAAATGCTCACAACAGATGTAATACTTGGAATAAAAGTGTCCTCTCTCTCTCTCTCTCTCTCTCTCTCTCTCTCTCTCTCTCTCTCTCTCTCTCTCTCTCTCTCTCTCTCTCTCTCTCCACATTTTTCCCACTGCGTTCGTTTGACAGTGGTGTTGACAGCAGTTTATTTGTACTGAATTTTGTACTGTCATGTTATTTCTCTGTTTATTTGTTCTTGTTCTTCTTATGCGTATTTGCCTTGATTTGCTATGAATTACTTCTTTCCTTTTACCCCAGGGCTGGGTGGAAAAAAGCCTTTATGTTGCTTATCTCATTACCCTGGTTAAATAAAATTTCGTTTCGCTTCGTTTCGTTTCGTTTCGTCTCTCTCTCTCTCTCTCTCTCTCTCTCTCTCTCTCTCTCTCTCTCTCTCTCTCTCTCTCTCTCTCTCTCTCTCTCTCCGCTCTCTTCTTCTCTCTACGCCATTGGTTCTTCTATTTCTTCTTCATCATCATCATCTTCTTCTTCTTCTTCTTCTTCTTCTTCTTCTTCTTCTTCTTCTTCTTCTTCTTCTTCTTCTTCTTCTCTCTGGCTCTCTCTTTTCACTATTTGCATCGCATCACACATACTCCATTTGTTCTCATTGGGCTTTTATGTGCTGTCTTTCCCTTTCCTTTCTCTTTTCCTCTTTCCTAACCTACCTCCCTGTTCCCCCAACCTTCCTCCTCTCTCACCTATCACCCACATCATTTCATTTCCTTCCTGTCCATCTCGACCTTGGTGTCCTTCTCCTTTCTTTTCCTCTGTCTCTACTTTTTCATTTATTTCTTCTCCCTTCCACAATCCTTGCCCCCTCCCTTCCTCTCCTCCTCCTTTTGAATTAAAGAAGCACCTCTATTTTTTTTAATTCAATCTCCATTTTCAGGATGATGTACTTGCCGTTGAGGATGTTTGACAAAGCCTTTGAGAGCGTTTGACTG
>CM065714.1:11764330-11789330 GCA_033310375.1 Conus canariensis | reverse complement strand
CTTTTCTATTTGTTTGTTTCACCGCCTTTACCTTTACTTTTACCCTCTGGCCAGCGCCTGGTGCAGAAAGAGGTTTTCAGATTTCAATCTCTGTATTTAGGAGGGTTTAGTAGTCATCAGCGGTGTTTGACAAAGTCTTTAAAGCCATGCTATTGCCGTGTTTTCAGAGATAATCCGCCTCAGCCTCTGTGGAAGCTTTGCATCTTCTTGTTGTGCTTTGTGAAACTCCATGCAAATGGTTTCTGCCTCCACTCTACCAGCCAACTTCATTTCCTTTCCTGTCATTTATCTTCTTGCCCCCCCCCCCCTCCCCAACTTACATTTCCCTTCCCCTCCACTGCATCCCTTCTCCAACTTAGAGAAAGAGGAGAGAGAGAAGGCAGAGAAAGAGAGAGAAGGCAGAGAAAGAGAGAGAGAGGGGGAGAGAGAGAGAGAGGCAGACAGACAGACAGACAACAGACAGACAGGCAAGCAGACAGACAGACAGACAGACAGAGAGGTGTAATTCCAATTATTCCACATATAATGAGCAAGCTCCTTGACAGAAAATGTGCTGCTGGTGAAGACGCCACTAGTGCTGGCATCACGACAATTATAATGGTTTATTTCTCTTGTTTTCTCTTCTGTTTTCAAACTGACGATTTCTTACCTTGAACAAAATGACCAGTGCCAGCGATCCGCAAACTAAAAAAAAAAATAAAACAATCCTCCGTGAAACATGAAACGATAATAACTAAAAACAAAAAACCCAAAGCTGGGGATTGAAGAAAGAAAACCGAAACGTAAAAGGAGGGATAAAGGGATAGAAGAGAGAGGAAAGAGGAGGAAGGAGACAAAAAACAGAAGTGGAGGGAGAAAGGGTAATACGAAGGTGACGTGGGAGACGGGTAAGAATGGGAGAGCATGAGAAAAGCCATGCAGCCAGCAAGGAGAGAATGACATGAGCAGAATTTTGATGACAGAATTACACTGCACAATCAGACCACATTTCTCTGCTCTGGAAGGATGCCATGGAGCCCCAAGGCTGAGAGAGGCTTGGAATGACTTCATTCCAGGATCAATTAGCTGTGGTACATCAAGTCAAGCGTTCTGCACTGGGTGGTACTGCTTGTCACTTCACAACCCTGTATACAGCACACTTCTCTGAATTGCCACAGTGACATAGAGCAAGTGGTCAAATTTTCATTAGTGTAATGGTGATGGTGGTACTAATTGAGATGGTGGCTCTGATATCAACATTCTGAACTTTAGATTAACTTTCAAGGTTTCTAATTAACCAATTTTGTAGCTGTCACAAACCTACCAATCAACTTAAAATTGTAGCAGTACGTGATTTACGAAAATGGAACAGTCCACCCTTGTAAATTGAAAACTACTCCTTTGCCACCTGAACTAAACAATTGACATCGTTCGTTCCATGCACATATGTTAGGTGACTTTGGCTATTCTTAGTCATTGTATGTAAAATGCGCGTAATGTTTATACAATGCCCATGAGAGCAGGTAATGCAAAGGGAAAAAAGCTAGCAACATGAAAAATAACAACAAATAGTGAATCAGTCTTGCAACACAAGCAAGCTAGAGAGCTGGAGAACAGAGAAGATGATGATCAGGATGCTTAGAGGTGGGGAGGGGGGGGGGGACGTGAGACGTGCAGAGTGCAGAGAAGGAAAGGGGAGAGAAGTTGAAGGAAGAAGGCATGAAGGAGATGCACAAACTGGAATCAGAACAGGAACCATCGATAGTGCACAGTAAACTGAAAGAGGGAAATGGCACAACCAGACCTTATGTCGAGGTAATGTTACACAGCACTGTCAGACACGTTCCCTCTATTTGCAGACCAGAAAGTCACGTGAGCTCTGGAACAACTTGTCAGAAGCAGAAGCCCCTGCGGGCAGGACTTGACTTCTACACGTGCTGATGTAATCCACGGGCTCCGAAGCCAAAGTCACTGGGGCACAGAACCTCTAATGTTTACAATGGAGCAGGAACTGCATGTCACCTCATTATTCTTTACACAACGTGCCTCCTTCCTCCTCCTTTCCCCCTCCATCCACTGTCTCCATCCTCCAAGCCCTTCACGGTGATGTGTAGAGAGCAGTGAAGGGGAAAGGAAGATGCACATCAAGAGAAGTCAAGCAAAGGGGAGAGAGG
Organism: Conus canariensis; assembly: GCA_033310375.1. Taxonomy (NCBI): domain Eukaryota; kingdom Metazoa; phylum Mollusca; class Gastropoda; order Neogastropoda; family Conidae; genus Conus; species Conus canariensis. Next base: position 11,787,177 of record CM065714.1, on the reverse strand, counting down.
CTGATGGTAGGTGTGTGCATTACCGTGGGAGTGAAAATAAGACATACTGAAGGACGGAGAGGTGGAAAGAAACGGAGAGAGGGAAGGGGAGAGTGGGGAGGGAGGAGAGGGGTGGAGAGACAGACAGAGGGGTAGAAAAGAAGGGGATGATGAGGAAAGGAGAGAGAGAGAGAGAGAGAGAGAGAGAGAGAGAGAGAGAGAGAGAGAGAGAGAGAGAGAGAGAGAGAGAGAGAGAGAGAGGAGAGAGAGAGTGTATCAACACCATAATTCTCAATGCTTCATTTGCTTTCAATCGAACTTTTCTGACAGTAATGATTGTGGTTTGCACTTCGTTGTCGTTTGTTTTCAAATTTCATCGTTGCTTGTGCTTTGTGGCTATCATTGGTTTTGCCAAACAAACAACCAGGGCGAACAGTTGGTGATACCCACCCACATGACCAACGATCATTCTTCCCTGAAACCTGACACCAGACTCAGCGGCGACAGATGACACCACCAACTGCAGCAGAATGGCGTTTAAGACTTCATCAAACTTCCCCGATGACTAATAAACCATTCTGAACATGAATATGGAAATCTGAAACCTCCAGAGACCTTTTTTTCCAACACGAGACAGAAAGTGAACAAAGAGGGGATAAAAGCAAATACAAAGGGAAAAGAATTTGGGGGTAACGGGAAAATGGGTAGAGGTGCAGGAGGAAAATATAGGACAGACAGAAAGAAGTGTGTGTGGATATGTGTGTGTGTGTGTGTGTGTGTGTGTGTGTGTGTGTGTGTGTGTGTGGTGTGCGTCGTGCGTGCGTGCGTGTGTGTGTGTGTGTGTGTGTGTGTGTGTCGGGGGAGGAGGAGGGAGAAGGCAGGTGCATGAAGCTCTGTAGGAGGAAAAGGCAGAGTATCCACAGCTACGAGACAGCTGATATCTACAAATGACAACAAAATGGTATTAAAGGCTTCATCAAAATACTACTCATGACTGCTGAACCTTCCTGAGCACGAAGAAAAAAACAACTGAAAATCTCTTGTCTTCGTTCTACAGCTGGCACAAGGCAGAAAGTCAAAATACTAGGGTGCAACAAATGCATTGAAGGAAGGGAACGTGGGTGCGAACCAAATGCATTGAAAGGAGAGAACGATGGTGCGAACAATGCATGAAAGAGGACGTGGTGCGAACCAAATGCATTGAAAGGAAGGAGAACGATGGGTGCGAACCAAATGCATTGAAGGAAGGAGAACGATGGGTGCGAAACAAGTGCATGAAAGGAAGAGAACGTCGAACCAAGAAAAAGAGAACGATGGTGCCAAACAATGCATTGAAAGGAAGGAGAACGATGGGTGCGAACCAAATGAATTGAAAGGAAGGAGAACGATGGGTGAGAAACAATGAATTGAAAGGAAGGAGAACGATGGGTGCGAACCAAATGCATTGAAAGGAAGGAGAACGATGGGTGAGAAACAAATGAATTGAAAGGAAGGAGAAGGAGGTGAGAACATGATGAAGGAGGAGACGATGGGTGCGAACCAAATGCATTGAAAGGAAGGAGAACGATGGGTGAGAAACAAATGAATTGAAAGGAAGGAGAACGATGGGTGGAAACAAATGCATTGAAAGGAAGGAGAACGATGGGTGTGAAACAAATGAATTGAAAGGAAGGAGAACGATGGGTGTGAAACAAGTGCATGAAGGAAGAGAACGAGGTGTGAAACAATGCATGAAGGAAAGGGGAACGATGGGTGGAACAAATGAATGAAAGGAAGGAGAAGGATGGGTGTGAAACAAATGAATTGAAAGGAAGGAGAACGATGGGTGCCAAACAAATGCATGGGAAAGGAAGGAGAACGATGTAGAGGAAAGTGGTATAGGACGGGCCAGAAGAAGGACCAGAGGGGAAGGATAGGAAGAAAACGAAATGGTTGGAGTGGTAGTGAGAAGAAGCAGCGGGAGAGGTTGTGGGGGTGAGAGGTGGAAGACAGGCACAAAAGGCACAATCAGTACTAGGAGAATCTGCTTTGCGAGATGCAAGCAAAGCGAGAGAGAGAGAGAGAGGTGTGATGTCTGCAGACCGTCTATTGAGGACATGAAATGTGGCGCCAGCAGACAGGTGGATACTCTCCCCCAGCTTCCTACTACTCCCCATTTCCCTGCCTCACTCTGAAAACCAAAGTTTTGTGGTTTGAAGGAACCTCCACTGTTTGACAATGGAGCAAAACAGCATGTCATTTCACAATCTCTTTCTATAGCGCACTTCTCTGCTGTGCGACATTGACCTGCAGAGAACAGGGGCCAGGACAAACAGAGAAATGACCTTCAGCAGAAAGGAAGGTGAAAGGAAGAAGAAGGTCATGCAGGACGGACATAGATAGATAGATAGATCGATAGAGAGATAGATAGAAATATGGATGGTTGGATGGATGGATGGATAGATAGATAGATAGATAGACATATAAATCAATAGGCAATGACCCTGGGAGAGAGAGAGAGAGAGAGAGAGAGAGAAGAGAGATAACGATAACGATAACGATAACGATATTTTATTTTTTTAAAAAGGCCAAAGCCCCATTTGAAGGGGAATATGCAATGCTAAATGAGAACTTTTCACGCACTTTGGTGTACAAAATCAGTATAAACAGATGCCTTGTGTTTATATGAGTTACAATATCATCATATTATAGTGCTCCTCCGCTTAAACGACTTATACAGATATATAGAAAAATGATTCATAACACCCTCATTTCTCGACGACAAAAGTAAGACTAAGCTAAATAATGATGGTCTGCTATAATACTTGGCAGGGATATATTTTGCTCTCAAATCATTTAGTGCTGGGCAACGCAAAGCAAAGTGGACTTCATCCTCTACACTGAATCCACACATAGGGCACAGCAAAGACCTGTTACCTAGAGAGAGAGAGAGAGAGAGAGAGAGAGAGAGAGAGAGAGAGAGAGAGAGAGAGAGAGAGAGAGATTCTACATAGTAGTAGTCAATGGTACATTTGCGACTGACACGAGTGAGCTCTAGTGTAGGATCAATGATTGTGGTTTTCTCTTTGCTGTTTCCTTTCTAATTCCACTGTTGTGTTTTACAGCTGCCATTGTTTTTATCAAACAAACAACCAGGGCGAACAATCGATGATGCCCACATGACAAAAGATCGTTCCTCTCTTGAAACTGACACCAAGTTCAACGGTCGCAGATTGTGCTGGCAATGGTAGCAGAATGGCTTTAAAGGCTTCGTCGAACATCCCCGATGACGTGTAAACTACTTTGAACATGAAGGTGGAAATCTGAAACCCGCTGGAGACCTTTTTCCAACTCAAAACAGAAAGTGAGGGGAAAAAAGCAAAAGGATGGAGAAAGAGAGATAATGGGGGAAACGAGAGGGGTGGGTGTGAATAGGGAAGAAGAAGTAGGTCAGAAAGAGGAGGAGATGGGGGGGGGGGGGAGAGAAGGCAGGTACATGGAGTTGCGCAGCAAAGAAGAGGCAGAGCATCCACAGCCATTGACAGTTGATCTTTCCACAAATGGCAACAGGATGGTGTTAAAGGCTTCGTCAAACACCACTGATGACTGCTGAACTATCCTGAACACGAAGATTGAAATCTGTAAGCCTCTTGTGTTTCTTCCGCACCTGGCACAGGCCAGGAAGTAAAAGTAATGGGGTGGAATGAGGTAGAGAAGGGGAGGGAGTGTGCAGGGTGTGCAAGAAGATGGAACAGAGGTGAAGGACAAGAAGAAAATGAAGTGGTCGGTGTGGTGGTGAGAAGATGCAAAGGGGGAGGTTCTCGGGGCGGGAGACAGAAGACGGGCGTACAAAGCACGGTCAGTAAGAGGAGAGTCTGTATTGCGAAATGCAAGCGACGAGAGATGGATGTGTTTTGTCTGCAGACTGTCTGTTGAGAGAATGAAATGTGGCCTTTATATACAGGTAAGTACCCTCCAACATCACCCCCCCCCCCCCCCTCCTTCAATTCTTCATTTCCATACTTCCCTCTGAAAACCGATATTCTGTAGTTTGAATGTACAGACAGATAGATAGAAAAACAGACAGACAGATGGACAGATAGATAGATAGAAAGACAGACACACAGACAGATAGATAGATAGATAGATGGATGTATGGTTGGATGGATAGATAAATAGATAGATATCTTAATAGCTAGAAAGTGAAACAGTTATGAACAGAGAGGGAGAGAAAGAACCATACACACACTCACTCACTCTCTCTCTCTCACACACACACACACACACACACGCGCGCGCGCGCGCGCGCGCGCACGCACGCGACGCACGCACGCACGCGCACGCACGCACGCACGCACGCACGCACGCAACGCACGCACATATACACACATACACAACACAACACACACACACATGTGTAGGAACACATACACATACAAGAGAGAGAGAGAGAGAGAGAGAGAGAGAGAGAGAGAGAAAGAGAGAGAGAGAGAGTGGGGGATTGTAATCAATCCCTCTCTGACTGCTGAATACAATGGCGGCTGCTAAAGAAACCATGAAGGAAGGAAAAAGTAAGGGTAAGGATAAGAGAAACTTGTAGAAAAAAAATTGGAGGGATAAAAAGAAATAGGGAAGAGTTGTAGCAGGCCATTGGCTAGGAAGAAGGGAAGGCAGGGATGTGGGTGTGTAGTGGAGGGGGAAGATGGAGACATGGACAGCCTGAGAGGAACAATGCAACCAGTGAGAAGAGAATGACACCAGCAGAACTTTGATGGCAGAACGTTTGCACTGCACCCACTTTGGAGACCAGACTTCTGACTACTGAAAGGACTCCCAGGCCCTTGGGGCCGAGGTAGGCTAGATGTTTACAAATGCTGATGAAATAAACACGCTCCACATTCAAAGCTCAGGTGCAAGTCGCCTCAAGTGTGATGCGAAATTTCATGTCATCTCATCACTGTATACAGCACACTTCTCTATTTGCGACAACAACGTAGAGAAAGCAGTAATCGGAGCGTCACTGTAGTTCAGGATTAGCTCGCTCCCATGAAGACATCCAGTGCATCACAGATCGCTTTGCAAGGGCCTGTCAACGCTTTGGACTTACAATCAGTCTTAGTAAGACTGAGGCCATGTTCCAACCTTCACCGTCCGGAGCTGGCAGTGCTCCACCACCACCTGTCGTCATCAACACACAGATCAAATCCGTGGACAAGTTCTGCTCTTTGGGCAGCACTGTAAACAGCAATGAATCTCAGGATGCAGAAGTGATGTTGCCTATCTCAAAAGGCCAGCTCTGCCTTTGGCAGACTCTCAAAGAGTCTGTGGCAAGACCATGGCATCAAACTGCGTACAAAGCTGCCGTGTAGAGCTGTGTTTCTGAGTGCTCTCCTCTACAGTTGTGAGACTTGGACCACGTACCGCCAACACATCCCAAAACTCGAACATTTCCAGCAACGATGTTTGCGCAAGATCTGCAGCATCAAATGGCAAGAGAGATGCTGCTCTATGGACAACTGAAGGAAGGACAATGTGACCAAGGAAGGCCTCTCAAGAGATAAAAAGACACCTTGAAGGCCAGCCTCAGAAGCTGCAACATCAACACTTCTTCCTGGGAATATGTCGCCCATGACAGAACACAGTGGAAGCAACGGTGCACCCAGGGCACAGAGGCATATGAGCGCAACACATCAGCCGCCATCCAGGAAAAGAGTAATCGGAGAAAACGGGGCCCATCCTTGCAGGACTCCATTCCATGCAGCGGCTGTGGACGACTTTGCGCCTCAAGAATTGGTCTTCATTCCCACATGAGGACCCACATCAGCAGATGACCTGCTTGCATACTCATCCGTCGGAAATGACGGGAGAATCCATCATCATAGTCAATACAAAAGTGGCACTGATCTCATAGTTTTAGTAATGGCTATAGTGGTACTGCTACAATTATGTTTGTGATGATATCAGTGATACTGATGTAATAATGTTTGTTACGGCAATTATACTGTTAATCCAACAATGAATATGATGCTATTAGTGGTACTGATCTAATAATAATTGTGATAGTGTCAGTGACACTGATATGATAATGTGTGTGATGGCAGTAGTGGTACTTATATAGTTATCTTAAAAATTTTAAGTACTATACCCACCAGGCATGATCAAACGAATGATAAGACAAAACACTCTTGTGTTTCGTTTGTTCATTTTTTGGTGGATAAAACTTTTTTAACATTTGGTTAGATTTCCGCTTGCAGTCGTCTCACTTTGCAACTGATAGAGATAAATGTGTGATGGTAGTAATGATACTGATGTAGTTATGTTTGTGATGGTATCAACGGTACTGAAATCATAACGTTTGTGATGGCAATAGCCGTATTGATATAATCATGTTTGTAATAGCAATAGTGGTACTGATCTAATAATGTTTGTGATAGCAACCAATGTACTGATATAACAAAATATGAGACAGCAATAGTGGTAGTGGCAGCAGAATTGGTACTGGAATTATAAAGTTTAGGAAGACAACTGTGGTACTGTTACAGTAATGTTTGTGATAGCAACGAATATAGCAATGATAATGATCACGGTGAGGGTATAGTGATAGTTATGATCGTTACTGTGGTACTACTGATACAATGATAAGTATGTTCGCAATTGTGAAGCCACCACAGTGATTATTATGATGATGATTTTGATACCGGCAAAGTGATGATTGTGATGGTAATTGTGGTGCCGATATTATAACGATTATAAGGTGATGGTGGTACTAATGCACATAAGCAAGCTAAAGAAGCCAAGGACAGACAAGATAATGACATCACAAGTAAGACGGGAGGGAAAGAGATGGTGGGTGCACATAAAGGAGGATAGGAAGAGAATGTGAAAAAGGGAGACGGGAGAGAAGAAGAAATATCAAAGGCGCTCAGTCAGGACGAGAACAGGAAGAGTCAGTGGTGCCATGCAAACAGTGACAGGGGATTGGCACCACCACATCTTAGGCAGAGATAAGGCTACGCAGTATCGGTAGACATGTTCGCTCTCTTGCAGAAAAAAAATGTCACGTGAGCACTGGAACAACTTGCCAGGAGCCCTTGAAGGCAGCACTTGGCTTCTAAGAGTGCTGATGGAACCACCAGGCTGCAGGCCACAAGGGCACAGAACCTCAAGTGTTTTACAATGGAGCAAAAACTGCATGTCACCTCACTACTCTTTATGCAGCATGCTCCCTTCCTTCCTCCCTCCCTTCGTTCTTTTCTATTTCTCCCCCTATCATTCCCTCTTTCCATTTCCCCAGGTCTGCCATTATAATAAGTAGAAGGCAGTAAACAGAAAAGGAAGATGCACATCAGGAGCAGTCAGAAATGGGAACTGCAGGTGAGTGTGGGTAGGCTACAACCTGAACGAAAATGACGGTTTAAACTAAAGGAGAGAGAGAGAGAGAGAGAGAGAGAGAGAGAGAGAGAGAGAGAGAGAGAGAGAGAGACAGACAGACAGACAGACAGCGACCGACGGACGGAGAGAGAGAGAGAGAGGAGAGAGAGAGAGAGAGAGAGAGAGAGAGAGAGAGAGAGAGAGAGAGTGCAAGCCTGGGTGTTCATTGTACATTAACCATTGGCCATAATACAAACACGAAAAAAGGGGATGAAGGGGACATTGGAAATGAGAATGGTGGATGTAAAAAAAGATATTACAAACACATTGTCTGGTGTTTGATTGGTGTAAGTCAAAGGTCTGATATAACTTACACCATAAGTGGGAACGAACAGTTACATCTCTGCATGATACATTAACTTACGCCATAAGTGGGAACGAACAGTTACATCTCTGCGTGATACATTAAACGATTTCTGCTGTGCATAGCACAGTCCTTTTATCATCCTACATTTAAACGTCATACGGAATTCATACAACACATCTTTGTTTGTCATACTATAACCAAAAATACTGAGTACCTCAATAAATGAATATATTTTGGTAACTAATATCAGACAACAACAAAACATATGATTATGCCAGAGTTCTTCCAATGAAAACAGGAGTAAATGTTTCAGTTTCCACTTGCAGTCACCCTACTTTGAAATCAAACTGAGAACGCCGAATCGCATTGTGACTTAGCTACTCTGATGCAGTATGTGTCATTTTTTTCTTCGAACACAGTTTTAAAAGACTTCTTAGATTCATATCTATCCCCTTCAATGATAGTACCTGACCATCCTTAAAGAAACATCAGTAAGTCTTTGAGCAGATATTTTTTTAAACTCGCCAACATTACCGATAGACTGGTAAAGCCGTGCAAAAGAGAAAGCCTTTTGCCTAACACTTGTCTTATTTTATTTTTTCACTATTGAGAGAGACAGACAGACAGACAGACAGACAGACACAGACAGACAGACAGGTGGACGGAGAGCGAGAAAGAGAGAGAGAGAGAGAGAGAGAGAGAGAGAGAGAGAGAAAGAGAGAGAGAGAGAGAGAGAGAGAAACAGTCAGGTACAGACAAACAGACAGACAGACGTGTCGAGTTATCATAATTGTAGTTATGAAAGCTTTATTTCTGATCAACAAAAATGAATGTTTGTAATAGTATTATTGTCCTCAATTTGCTTCTTTTCCTTTCTTTTTTTTTTTTTTTTTTTTTTTGCTGTCCCAACCTCTGCGCCACCTCAGAGGCGGTGCACCCACGCCGCTCATTCCGACACCCCGTCCACAGCCACAGCCCGGCCGGTCCCGCCGCAGCCCCGGCACCGGCAATCCACAGGGACCAGTCAATGTCAAGTCGTCGAGAGGCAACCCACCGGAGGAGACACTGCACTGCTGCCGAGTCACTTCGGTGGTGTTCAGTGGCGCCTGTTCTGATCTAACATACGCAGGACACCACCTACTAAGCCCCCTACTGACGACAATAATTGCTTAGTCGCGGAGCCGGCGTGAGTGAGCTCTCCCTCCGGAGGGCGCCACCACGTCCGTTCAACGACAGCCCCCATGGATTCACCGATACCGGTGACCCCGACGGAACCAAACCAAAGCCACAGACGTGGAAAGGGCACCGAAACTGAGGTCACCATGAGAGCAGGGCATGAAGGGCCACAGAATTTGACTTTTTTTTTTTTTTTTTTTTTTAATGCTGATTGATGAGAATGATGATGATTAAGATGATGCTACGGATTTCCATTTCGGTCTGAGACTACATGACAGGGCTGTACTCTACGCTTCCTTTCATAATATATCCCAGCGTCAACCAGGCCCGAGAGATACAGGCACCTGCAGTGTTGGTCAGGAAATTTGAGCAACACTCTCAGAAACGCATCCATTAAGTGGATGAAACTCGACTGTGTGGTCCCAGTCTTCCCAACTGAGTCCGCAGCAAACTCAACTCTGGGTAGGAGCCGGTCGGGGCAGAAAAACCCACATGACTCTGATGGGATTCGAACCCACGACCTCCCAGCCGGGAGTCGGCGACGCTAACCACTTCGCCACGGCGGCTGGTGCTTCTTTTCCTTTCTAAATCAGTCTGTTGTGTTGTCTAACTATTCTCTTTTTTTTCTGAAATGAAGAACCAGTGCAAGCGATGGGGACACACTCAACAAAAACCATTCAGCCCTTGAAACCTGACACCAGATTGAATGGCGGCAGATTGCACCAACAACGGCAGCAGAATGGTGTTAAAAGCTTCATCAAATATCCCCCATCATTAATAAACCAACCTGAACCTGAAGCTGGAAATCTGAAACCCTCTGAGGTCTTTTTTTTGTAGAGCAAAGCAGAAAGCGACAAAAACAAAAGTCGAGAAAAACAAAAGAAGGGAACAAGAAACAGAGATGATGGGGAAGGGGAAGCCTTGCTTTCTGCAGGTCATCGTGACAGAGCAGAGAAGCGTGCTGTATAACAAGTCATAAGGTGACCTGCTGTTTTTGCCTTCTTGTAAAACACTTGAGCTTCTGTGCCCCGTGACCCGGCCTGAGCGTCTGTTGATATTATGATTCCATCGTCTGTTGATATTATGATTCCATCGTCTGTTGATATTATGATTCCATCGTCTGTTGATATTATGATTCCATCGTCTGTTGATATTATGATTCCATCGTCTGTTGATATTATGATTCCATCGTCTGTTGATATTATGATTCCATCGGCGCTTGTGAAGACAAGTTCCCTATCCCCATCCCCCACCTCCACCCTCCCCTCTCTCTCTCTCTCTCTCTCTCTCTCTCTCTCTCTCTCTCTCTCTCTCTCTCTCTCTCTCTCTTCAGAAGTTTAGCTAGTGACGTTGGTAATGTGAAAACTTGTATGAGTTTTTCAGACAAAGAATGTGTGAGTTTTACCAACAAATCTGGAAAATCATTTAAGTTCAAACGATTGCTTTCAATAAACTGGCGATTCGAATCATTGGATAATCTTTCCGAATTTCGTTTTTTAAGTTGCTTTCTTGCAAACTCAAGCGCATCCAATACGTTTAAAACGAACAATTTCAGAATACATTCTGCAAAATCCTGATTCGGATTAACTGACGTAAAAATTAACAACATCTATGGTGAAAATGAAATGTTCTTGTCATTTCTTCAATGTTCTTCAATCAAGTAAAGAATTAACTGCACTCTCCTAAAAAGTTATTTTAACATTCCTTTTAGAGAAAAGTATATCTCTCAACATACACAATTCTGTCATGATCACTCTGTCGACTGAAGCACCTGCTCTGAAAAGAGAATATTTTGAAGCAAAGAAATGTTGTCATGTATATTTATCACATTTAAAAAGAAGACGATTAATTATGAGTTTTACGTAAACAAATGCGCGTCTCTGATTTTTAAATAATGCATGTCTGTCTAAAACAAGGAAAAAACATTTTCCCTTTCATTATCTATTATTATTAACTATCTATTATCATCTATTATTAGTTACTATACATTACCTACCTAACTACTTAGCTATCCATCTGTCTGTCCGTGTGTCGGTGTGACTGCCTCTCTGTCTGTCTGTCTGTCTGTCTGTCTATGTCCTTCTTCATCATCTTCCTCCTCCCTTCCCTTTTCTACTCTTCTCCTGATGATCTCCCCTGTCTGTCCTGTGCCCTGAGATCAGAAGAAACAGGCGATCATCATCACAGACCAGAGCTGCGTGCTGTAAAAAGAGTCATGAGGTGACACGCTGTTTTGATCAATTGCAGATACCTGAGATTCTGTGCCCCAGTGACTTTGGCCCCGCAGTCTGTTGATAGGTATATTATGATTCTATTACTATTTGTAGCCGAGGTAAGACGTCCCCTTTCCAAAACTTACAACCTCAGAGAGGGGTAGTTACCTGTCAGCTGGCGCCACCTTAACCTTTCTCTGCAGACAGGTTACAGACGTCGCCTCTGCCTCTCTCTCTCTCTCTCTCTCTCTCTCTCTCTCTCTCTCTCTCTCTCTCTCTCTCTCTTTTCACCATTTGCATCGCACCATGGATACTCTCTTTGTTCTCACTGTGCTTTTTATGTGCAGCCTCTCTCTTTTTTTTCTTCTCTAACTTACCTCCTGCTCCCCCACCTTCCTCCCCTCTCCCCTCTCAGCCACATCATTTCATTTCCTTGCTGTCCATCTCGTCTGTTCGAAGATATTGGTCCCTTCTCTTTTCTTTTCCCTTTTCTCTGCTTTTCTGTTTGTCTCTTCCATCCATCACCATCCTCCACCCCCAGCACTCCTTTCTTCCCATCCCCCTTTTTGCTTTAGAAAAACACGTCTATTTTCTTTTTTCAGATTTCAATCTTCATTTTCAGGTTCATGTATTTGCCGTCGAGGATGTTTGACAAAGCTTTGAGAGCATTTCACTGCCGTTGTTTGTTTAGTTTTAGCGATCTGCCATTCAGTGTCGTTTCAGTTTTCAAGAGAGGAATGATTTTTGCTTTGTACATTAGCAGTTGTTGACCTTGTTTGTTCGTTTGGGAAAAAATAATATAATCTGCTGAGCATAGAGGGTAATTTACACACACGCACAAACCCACCCTACTCCTTGTTGGTTACAATGAGCACACTTTCTGTTTCAGTGGGTTTTGTGAGACGTAGAAATCTGAGCTGCACTGATGCTCTCTCTCCGTCTCATTCTGTCTCTGTCTGTCTGTCTTCTGTCTGTCTGTCTGTCTGTCTGTCTGTCTCTGTCTGTCTCTGTCTCTGTTTCTGTCTGTTCTGTCTGTCTGTCTGTCTGTCTGTCTGTCTGTCTGTCTGTCTCTCTCTCTCTCTCTCTCTCTTCTCTCTCTCTCTCTCTTTCTTGTTTGTTCAATTTAACCCTTAATCTTAATGGTCTCAAAGTGGGGTGACTGAAAGTGGAGAAGCGAAAATAGAGTTGTTAAGCCGCCAAACAGAGGAACCAAAAAAAATTACAAAACAGAAGCAACGCGTTTTGACCTATTGGGTCTTTTGCAGGCAGCAAAACAACACTAAAAGCATTGAAAACAAAAAACGAACAGTCTGCTCCAGATCCGACAGATAACCGACTTTTTTTTTTCATTGTTTGTTTCCAATGTTTTGAATGCTGTGTGTCCTACCTGAAGGAAGACCACTTACGTTAAAATGCATTGTATTCCTTTTGTAATATGTTTATGCTATTTTTGCTCTTATTTTGATGTTAAACTTGACGAACGCACCCCTTTCCCCCGATTTCTCCTGATGCGCATCTTTTTTTTTTCCAAGTCAGTATTGTCTCCACGTCATTACGCCGGGTCCATGGAGGTGAAATGGGAGAACTGGCAAGATACGAGGGAGGGCGGGAGGGGGGAAAGGGGAGGGGGTAGAGGGGTTTGAGGGTGAGGGGATGGGGACAAGAAGGGATGAGAGGTGCTGGATAAAGAGTAATGAAATGGCATGCAGGTTGGCTGTACTGGAAAACGCTTGAGTGATAAGCACCACTGACCTTGGCAAGGAACCTGTTGGTCCCATCAGATTCTTGTAAAAACCAGACCTGTCCTCTGAGGCTCCTGGGAATTCTACCAGAACTCAGGATTCTGGACTACGTAGAGGGATGAAACTTATCTGCTGGTGCCATGAAACGCTTTCTTCTTCTCAGAAAAGGGTTGACGCATCGTTCTCCCTATTTGCATTGCAATTCTGGATACTCTCCTTAATCTTATTGCTCTTTGTGCAGTTTGTATGCCTGTCGAAGTGTGATTTCACAATGTTTCATCTACCAAGCACATGACGTTGCTGTTTCTGGGGCATGGGAAAAAAACGATGGATGGATGTAAATAAAAAAAGAACGATTTTCTTTGCGACTTCTAGCCCTGAGACATGACATTCATCTGCTGGTATCAAAGATGAAACGGTTTTTAAATGGAAAGATGCTGAGGAAGAAATTCGACGACGTATACTTCGTCTTTTTCTTTCATCTCTGTCGGTTCTATCAGTCTATCTATCTATCCTTCCTTCTGTTTATCTCTCTCTCTCTCTCTCTCTCTCTCTCTCTCTCTCTCTCTCTCTCTCTCTCTCTCTCTCTCTCTCTCATTTGTCTATCAACCTATCTATCTGTCTATGTATTCATCGACTTGTCTCTCTATCGACTTATCTCTCCAAATATCTATCAAATCAACCTATTTTTCTATCTACCTATCTATCTACCTGTCAGTCTGTCTGTCTCTCCGTCTGTCAGTCTGTTCATCTATCTATCTGTCTGTCTGTCTGACATTGATTTCTCCCTGTCTCATATGTTCTTGTTCCCTAGAGTTATTGCTCCAGTGCCGCTCATTCCAGCTTCCCTGTTCCACGCCACACCTGGTTGGTCTTCTTGTATTGGATCCTGGAATAACGATGGTTAAGAAACACATACAGGTGCTATCTAAGCATTGAACAACAAAGTCATAAACATCGCCACTGATATCGGTTCCACCACTGCTGTCATGAACAGTACATTTTCTGTCATAGAAGGTGTTGGTGACAACTTGAAGTACCATTCTGAGCTACGATGATGATCTCTCTCTCTCTCTCTCTCTCTCTCTCTCTCTCTCTCTCTCCTGCATGTCTGTCTGTCTGTCTGTCTGTCTGTCTGTCTGTCTCTCTCTCTCTCTCTCTCTCTCTCTCTCTCTCTCTCTCTCCTCGCCCAGAACTCCCCATCCAGCGATCTTGATGTGAGAGTCCCCCATCCCCATCCCATTCTCTGTTGTCTGCAGGTGCAGGTCATCCTCACAGACCAGAGAAGCATGCTGTGCAAGGAGAACCGAGGTGACGCACAGTTCCATCCCCTTATCAGACACTTGAGCTTTGTTCAAACAAGAGAAGTTTGGTCTTCAGAGAAGAGGACACCAACCTGTGTGCTGACGCCTCACTACACTTTCTCAAAAGGCTGTTTGCTTATGTCACGCTCCCTGTTTCTGTTTTCATCGCAACATGGATACTCTTGTTCTGCGTATGCTTTGTGCGCCTGCCTCCCTCCCCTTATCCCCTCAACCTCTCCCCTTTCCTCCCCCCCCCACCACCCCATTTCTGTAATGTCCCCCACCCCCTCTTCTCCCTCTCTGGCCTTCCCTCCTCTCCTCTACCTCAATCTACCCTCTTCTCTCCTCTACCTCAATCTACCCCTTTCTATTCGTTTCTTTCTCTATCTTTACTTTCACTCTCTTGCTAACGCCTGATGCAGAAAGAACATTGGAGGTGTTCAGATTTCAATCTGTGTTCTGGATGGTTTTAGCAGTCATCAGTGGTGTTTGACGACGCCTTAAACACCATTCTGTTGCCATTTGTGGAAAGATAACTGCCAACGGTTGTGGATGCTCTGCCTCTTCTTGTTGCACAACTCCATGTACCTGCCTTCTCCCCCTCCCCGTCCCTTCCTTCCTGACCTACTTTTTCTTCCCTCTCCACCTCGATCCAACTCGATTTCCCATGGCCTTTTTTCACACACTTGCTTTTTTTTTAAACACTTTATCTCTTTCTGCCTTGTGTTGGGAAAAGGACTCCGGAGGCTGTCAGATTTCCATCGTCATGTTCCATCTAGTTTAGCAGTCTTTAGCGGTATTTGATTAAGTCTTTAATGCCATTCTGATGTTTGTTGAGAGATCAGCCGCCTCTGCATCTGTGGAAACTCTGCATCTTCTACCTGTGCTTTGTGAGACTCTATGCACATGTCTTCTACCTCTACTCCACCCACCAACTACATTTCTTTTCCTGTCATTTTTTTTTCTGCCCCGTCCATCTACCTTCCCTTCTCCCGCTACTCTATCCCTTCTTCAGCTTAGAGACAGACAGACAGACAGAGAATAGTAATTTGATTATTACACTGAGAGAGAGAGAGAGAGAGAGAGAGAGAGAGAGAGAGAGACAGGGACAGAGAGACTGAGACAGAGAGACAGACACAGAGAGAGAAAGAGAGAGAGAGAATTGTAATTTCAGACATTACGCATATAATCAGCACGCCTCTTGACAGAAAATGTGCTGGCAGTAAGGACGCCGCCGGTGCTGATATCACAACAATTATAATGTTTTATTTTTCATGCTTTTTTCTTCCCTTTTCAAATCGTTCCTATTGAGCGATGTCTTACCTCACATTGAACAAAATCGACCAGTGTCAGCGATCTGCAAAACACAACAAAATGAACCAATCCTCCATGAAAATTGAAACCGATGATGACTAAAGAAAACCAAAGCTGGTGATAGAAAGAAAGAAAAGGGAAAAGTAAGAGGAGAAGCTTGTAAAGAAAAGGTATAAAGGGATAGAAGAGAGAGAGAGAGGAGGAGGAGGAGGGAGGGAGGCAGGGAACAGAAGTGGGAGGGGGAGGGAGTAAGAAGAAAGTGAGGTGGCAGTCAGGTAGGAATGGGGAGCATGAGAAAGCGATGCCACCAGTGGGAGGAAAATGACATCAGCAGAACTTTGATGGCACCATGGTATACTGCAATAACAATCTGAATACTCAGCTCTAGAAGAATGTCACAGAGCCCCTGTGCTGAGAGAGGCTTGGAATGACTTCATTCCAGGATCAGTTAACTGTGGTACATCAAGTTAAGCGTTCTGCAATGGGTGATACTGCTTGTCACCTCATAACTCTATATACAGCACGCTTATCTTAATTGTCACAAGGACATAAAGAAAGTAGTCAAAAATTTCCTTTTACAATGATGATGATGGTACTAATACAGTGATGCTTGTAACTGCGATGGTGGTTCTGATATAAACATTTTGAACTTTAGACTTTCTATTGTTTTTAATTGTATTATTTTTGTGGCTGTCAGAAACCTTCTAATCAAGTCAAAACTGTGAGCAGTACGCGATTTTACGAACACGCTTGTAAAATGAAAACATTTTCTCTACCATCTGAGCTAAACAGTTGACATTGTTAGTTCAATACACATGTATTAGGTGACTTTAGATATTCTTAGTTATGTTGAATGCAAAGTATCTGGAATGTTCGTACAATGCTCATGAAACAGACAATGCAATGGAAAAAAAGAAGTTGACAGCATAGAAATGCACCAAACACTAAATCAGCCACGCAACACAAGCAAGCTAGAGAGCTGAACAATAGAGAAGATGACCAGAATGGTGAGGGACAAGGTGAGAAGCACAGAGTGCAAGGAAAGGAGACAGCGGGAGAAGATGAAAGGAAGGAGACAGGAAGGAGATGCACAAACTGGAATCAGAGCAGGAACTGTCAATAGTGCAATGCAAGCTGAAAGAGGGAAATGGCACAACCACATTTTACGTTAAGGTAATGTACACAGCACTGTCATTTCTTTCTTTCTTTCTGCATACTCAGGCTGATACTCCTGCGGACACTGCCTGTATAGACAGGCAGTGGAGTTTTGTGTGTATGACCGTTTTTTTTTTATCTCGCCATTAAGGCAGCCATACTCCATCTTCGGGGAAGGTGCATACTATGTGGAACGTGTCATCCATACCAACGGCCAAACTGGCTTTCTCTTCCGAAAGTTGGTGATGGGATTTTACGTGTGTGCAAGATGTTATGCGTGCGTTCACACACGGAATCTCGGTTTATAGTCTCATTCGAAGGACTGTATGGGGAATGGAGTCAGAACCAATGTTAACTCCGAGGGAAAAATCCCCCTGTACCAAAATTCGAACTCGCAACCCCAGGATCACGAGTCCGGCGCTACACCAACTGAGCTATTCCGGCCCCCACACAGCACTGTCAAACACGTTCCCTCTCTTTACAGACCAGAAAGTCACGTGAACTCTGGAACAACTAGTCAGAAGCCCCTGCATGCAGGACTTGACTTCTACACGTGCTGATGTAATCCACAGGCTCCGAGGCCAAAGTCACTGGGGCACAGAACCTCTAGTGTTTACAATGGAGCAAGAACTGCATGCCACATCATTATTCTTTACACAACATGCCTCCTTCCTCCTCCTTTCCCCCTCCATCCACTGTCTCCATCCTCCAAGCCCTTCACGGTGATGTGTAGAGAGCAGTGAAGGGGAAAGGAAGGTGCACATCAAGAGAAGTCAAGCAAAGGGGAGAGAGGCTGATGGTAGGTGTGTGCATTACCGTGGGAGTGAAAATGAGATTATACGAAAGAAAGAGGGGGGGGGACAAGAAAGGGACAGTGGGAAGGGGAGAGAGGGGGAAGGAAGAGAGGGATGGAGAGACAGACAGAGAGGTAGAACGGAAAGGGAGAGGAGGGAAGGGGAGAGAAAGAGAAGGGAAGATGGAGAAGACAGACGACAGACAGACAGACAGACAGACAGACAGACAGACAGACAGACAGAGACAGAGAGAGACAGAGAAAGAGAGAGGGAGAATCAACACCATAATTCTGAATGCTTTATTCGTGATCAACACACATAAGCTTTTGTAACAGTAATGACTGTGGTTTGCACTTTGATGTCTTTTGTTTTTACAGTTCATTGTTGAGTTTTATAATTATCGTTTTCGTCAAACAAACAACCAGGGCGAACAGTCAGTGATACCCACATAACAAACTATCATTCTTCCCTTAAAAACTGATGCCAGTTTCAATGGTGACAGACTGCACCAACAGCGGCAGCAGAATGACATTTAAGGCTTCACAAACATCCTCAATGACCAATAAATCATCCTAAGATGAAGATGGAAATTTGAAACCCCCTGGAGACCTTTTCCCAGCACACAAGCAGAAAGTGATAAACAAAAGAGAAAAAAAAGCAAATACAAAGACAAAGGAATGGGGGAATTGGAAAATGGGTGGAGGTGGAGATAGAGCAGGAGGAAAACAATTACAACAGACAGAAGGAAGTGGGGATGGTGAGGGGAGAAGGCAGGTGCATGGAGTTCTGCAGAAGGAAAAGGCAGAGTTTTCACAGCTACAAGACAGCTGATCTCACTACAAACGGCAACAAAATGGTGCTGAAGGTTTGATCAAAATACCACTAATGACTATTGAACCATCCTGAACACGACGACAGAAATCTGAAAACCTCTTGTGTTCCTTCTGCAACTTGCGCAAGCCAGAAAGTAAAAGTAATGGGATGAGAAAGAAGCGAACTGAAAGGGAGGAGAACGATGTAGGGATGGGCATGAAGAGGGACCAGAGAAGAAGGGTAGGAAGAAAATGAAATGGTTGGGGTGATAGTGAGAAGAGGCAAGGGGAGAGGTTGTGGGAGTGAGAGGTGGAAGACAGACGCAAAAGGCACAATCAGGACTAGGAGAGTCTGCATTGCGAGATGCAAGCAAAGAGAGAGAGGTGTGTGATGTCTGCAGACGTTCCGTTGACAGAATAAAATGTGGCGCCAGCAGACATGTAGATACCATAACCCCCCCCCCCCCCCTCCTCTTCTACCTCCACTTCCCTTCCTCACTCTGAATAGCAAAGTTCTGTAGTTTGAGTGAACCTTCAGTGTCTGACAATAGAGCAAGAACAGCATGTCATTTCATGCTGTCTGTCTACACTACATTTCTCTGCCCTGTGACGACCTGCAGAGTACAGGGATCAAAACAACCAGGGAGATGACCTTCAGGAGAAAGGATGATGAATGGAGAAAGAAGGCCAGGGAGGGCGAACATTGATAGATAGACAGATACATGCATACATACATACATACATACATACATACATACATACATACATACATACATACATACATACATTGATACATAAAAAAATTGTACGTATAGATAGATTCATAGATACAAAGAGAGAATAGACAGATAGGTAGATGCAGACATAACATACAAAGATACATGCATACATACATAAGTATATATACATACATACATACATACATACATACATACATACATACATACATACATACATACGTACATATATAGCTTGATAAATAGATACATAGATAGATAGATAGATAGACAGACAAACAGATAGGCAGATCCCTGGAGAGAGAGAGAGAGAGAGAGAGAGAGAGAGAGAGAGAGAGAGAGAGAGAGAGAGAGAGAAGAGAGATAGAGAGACAGAGAGATTCTTCAAAGTAGTAGTCAATGCTACATTTGTGATTGACACGAGTGAATTTTAGTGTACGATCACTGATTGTGGTTTACTCTTTGCTGTTTCTTTTTTTCAAAGTTCAACGGTGGCAGATTGTGCTGACAATGGTAGCAGAACGGCATTAAAAGCGTTGTCAAACATCCTCGATGACTTGTAAACTACTTTGAACATGAAGGTGGCGATCTGAAACCCTCTGCAGACCTTTTCCCAACACAAAGTGTTAAAGAGACAAAGTTATTAAAAAAAGCAAGAAAAAGCAAATGTATGGGGATAGAGACGTAATGGAGAAAGCGAGAGGGGTGGGGATGGACAGGGAAGAAGAAGTAGGTCAGAAAGAAGGAGAGGAGGAGAGGGGGAGGGGGCAGGTACATGGAGTTGTGCAGCACGAAGAGGCAGAGCATCCACAGCCATTGACAGTTGATCTTTCCACAAATGGCAACAGGATGGTGTTAAAGGCTTCGTCAAACACCACTAATGACTGCTGAACTATCCTGAACACGAAGATTGAAATCTGCAAACCTCTTGTGTTTCGTCTGCGCCTGGCACAAGCCAGAAGGTCAAAGTAATGGGGTGAGTAACAAAAGAATTGAAAGGGAGGGGAGTGAGGGAGAGAAGGGTGTGCATGGTGGGCAAGAACACTAAAGAGAGGTGAAGGATAAGAAGGAAATGAAACGGTTGGTTGGTGGTGAAAAGAGGCAAGGGGGAGGTTGTGGTGGCGTGAGACGGAAGACAAGCGTTCAAAGCACAATCAACAGTAGACAGTCTGTATTGCGAAATGCGAACGACGAGAGAGGGGCATATGTTGTTTGCAGACTGTCTGTTGACGCAGTGAAACGTGGCGCTCGTAAACAGGTAGATACCCTCTCCCATCTCAGCTTCTATTCCCTACTTCCATTCGTCCCTCTGAAAGCCAAAGCTCTGCAGTTTGAATGAACCTCAAATATTCAACAATGTGGCAAAACGACATACCACCTCATGACTCTTTATACAGCACGCTCCTCTAGTCTGTGACAATGACCTGCAGAGAACAGGGGATTAGTAAAGGAAGAAGAAGGAGGGAGGGGGAGTAGGTAAGGGAGGACTGACATAGATAAATAGGTATACAGACAGACAGATAGATAGATAGATAGATAGATAGATAATGATAGATAGATACTAGATACATAGATACATAGATAGATAGATGCATAGTCATTTTGGTAACTAGATCGACAGATAGACAGTTATGAAAGAGAGAGAGAGAGAGAGAGAGAGAGGTAGGGAGGGAGAATCACACACACACACACACACACACACACACACACACACACACACACACACACACACACACACACACACACACACACACACACACACACACACACACACACACACACACACACACACACACACACACACACCACACATATATATATATATATAATATATCACACACACGGCGCGCGCAGTGTAGCGCACAGAGAAGAGAAGAGAAGAGAGAGAGAGAGAGAGAGAGAGAGAGAGAGAGAGAGCATTGCACTTATGAATTTTGCACATGTAATATCAGCATGCCCTGACAGACAACATAGCATGAGGATGGTACCACTGGCGCTGATACCATGACAGAGATGTTTACCACTTTTCTCTCGTGTTTTCAAATCACTTGCATGGAATTTCAGTTAACTGTCATGGAAGAGGAGCTACTGTTGTCAGCAACTGGCAACATACAACAAAATGAACCATTCCTCTCTGACCACTCAATCTACTGACGGCGGCGAAAGGAAAGAAAAAAGGAGATATTATGGGAAAGGGTGAGAGAAGCTTGGAGAAAGAGGAGAGATAAAAGAGGGGCGCTGAGGGAACAGGGAAGAGTTGCAGGAGGGGACGGGATGGGAGGAAGAAGGGAAGGTGGGGATGTGGGTGCATGATGGAGGGAGCAGGGGGGTAGAATGGGGACAGCCTGAGAAGGGCAATGCAACCAGTGAAACAGGAATGACTCCAGCAGAACTTTGTTGACAGAACGTTTACACTGCACCAGCAGACTTCCCCTTCTTTTGGAGACCAGAGTTCTGACAGCGGACAGTACTTTCCGGGCCCTGGGACTATAGCAGCCTAGGATTTGACAAACACTGATGAAAGACACACGCTCCAGATTCAAATCGCAGGTACGTACACATCGCCTCAAGTGTGAAGTGAAACTTCATGTCCTTTTTACTGTTTGTAAACAGCACACTTCCCCCCTGATTTGTTACAACCTACAGAAAGCAGTCATCGCGTCGTCACTCTAGCTCAGAATTATACTCAGTGTTCCGAATGCGCTTTAGTAACGATATTTACTTCCTAATTCTGCTTGTGGTGGTTAATTGCTACCATGATGTTAGTGATAGCAATAGTGGGGCTGATGTAATCTTTGTGATGGCAGTTGTAATTTTGATATAGTAATAACAAAAGTGGTACTGATATGACAATATTGGTTGTGGCAGTAGTGGTACTGATATAGTTATGTTTGTGATGGCGGTAGTGATACTGATGATGTATGTCATGGCAATAACAGTACTGGTATAATAATGTTTCTGATGGCATCGGTTGTACAATTTAATAACATCAGTGATTCTGATAAAATAATGTTTGTGATGGTGATAATGGTACTGACACAATCATGTTTGTAATGGCGAAAGTGGTACTGATCTGAAAAATCCTCGTGTGGTAGTACAAATGTAGCAATGATTATGTTGATGGTGATGGTACTGACATAGTGAAAATTATGATGGTGAAGATGTACTGATATAGTGATGTTTATGATAATAGTTGTGGTACTGATACAGTGATAAATATGCTAGCGATTGCAGCACTCATCTGGTGAAAGGAATGATAATTGTGACACCAATATAGTAATGAATGTGAGGTGAGGGTTGTACTGATATACATAAGCAGGCTAGAACTCAAAATAGAGTCAAGATAATGACATCACAAGTGATGTAGAAACAAATGGCGGTTGCAAAGAAAGGAGCCAGAAAGAGAATGTGAAAAAGGGAGACAGGAGAGAAAGAAGAAATATCAAAGGCGCTCAGTCAGGACGAGAACAGGAAGAGTCAGTGGTGCCATGCAAACAGTGACAGGGGATTGGCACCACCACATCTTAGGCAGAGATAAGGCTGCGCAGCATCGGTAGACATGTACGCTCTCTTGCAGGAAAAACAATGTCACGTAAGCACTGGAACAACTTGCCAGGAGCCCTTGAAGGCAGCACTTGGCTTCTAAGAGTGCTGATGGAACCAACAGGCTGCAGGCCACAAGGGCACAGAACCTCAAGTGTTTTACAATGGAGCAAAAACTGCATGTCACCTCATTACTCTTTATGCAGCATGCTTCCATCGTTCCAACTGTTCTTTTCTCCACCCCTTTCTCGTTCCCTCATTCCATTTCTCAAGGTCTGCCCTCGTAATGTGTAGAAGGCAGTAAACAGGAAAGCAAGATGCATATCAGAAGCAGTCAGAAAAAGGGGACTGGGGATGAGTG
>CM065714.1:11756830-11759330 GCA_033310375.1 Conus canariensis | reverse complement strand
TCTATCCTGAGAGGTGCTGATGACAAACATGCTGAACTACAACAATTCTCTCTCTCTCTCTCTCTCTCTCTCTCTCTCTCTCTCTCCTCTCTCTCTCTCTCTCTCTCTTCTCTCTCTCTCTCTCTCTCTCTCTCTCTCTCTCTGTACAAACTAGAAAGTTAAGAAAATGATTTGACGTTTAAAATTATTTGCAATGAAAACAGATAACACCTCCTGATGCTCGAATGCTTTTCAATTATTTCTGCCTGCGGTTGACACTGGGGCACTGCACGTGCATCTTTGATGAAATTGGACAGACGACAGAGAGTAAAAAGGCCAACTGATTGTTGTCTGAAAGTGCACTACACAATAGAAATACTTACCCCATTTATCGAAAACTGAGATTAACCTTTTAGTTTCTGGACAGAAGAGAGAGAGAGAGAGAGAAGAGAGAAGAGAGAGAGAGAGAGAACGCTTCAGACGCTTCAGACACGTTTTTATTGACAATGGCCTACATAGCCTTTATGTCAAGAGGGTATACATGAATATTTGCAGCGCCGAAAAAACAAAGTTTATGATGCAAAGAAGCAAAATCGTTACGGATTACGTAAATGTAAATGATGAGGCTCGAAGCCATATGGAAGAAAAAGAAAATGATATCTTGCTTTTTCGTCACTCAAAATGAATAAGAGAGAGAGAGAGAGAGAGAGAGAGAGAGAGAGAGAGAGAGAGAGAGAGAAGAGAGAGAGAGAGGAGAGAAATTCTGTTCTGCTTTGTCTTGCCAAGAGGTACCGGATGTGTTTGAATTTCTTTCCCTTTCATCTTCCTTCCCTTCTTTCCATTTTTATACTCCTTCTTTCGGGGCCTTTTTAACCTGGGAGAGGGAACATTGTTCCCTGGATCCAGGTTTCATAGATTTGATGTGCGATTGAGACATGCACACATAGAGGATATTTTTTTCCTTAAAGTCACCTTCTGTACAGATGCTGACTGTCATCACATCAAACTTTAAACTGAGAGCGATACATGAGCACAAGCATTATAGAAAAATAATTAAACAATGCAAACAAACAAAAACTTGCAAGTGTTGAATTCCAAATCCCAATGTGTTCCATTGAGACAGGAGGATAGAATCATTCCTGAAATGGCACTGGTGTCATGTGCAGATTTTATCACCTACTCTGGAATATGATTGCCGAGAAGAAACTGCAGGTGGAGCTGGAGAGAAAAAATGCCCTCAGTCAAGTGTTTTGGTCGTGAACTGCTTGCATCTAAAGGGACCAGGCTGTAGGCAGGTCATACGTTCTAGTTGCCCTTCTGCAGCGAGGCTTTTGTGTGTGTGTGTGGGGGGGGGGGGTGCAGGGAGGGGGGGGGGCTATCTTGATAGTGAGATTAAAACAGTAATAGAAAAGAAAAGGAAAAAGAAAGAAATTTCTTGGGAGAAACTCAGTATTTTTTTTTTTTGGTTTCCATTGCAAATTTCTTTCTTTCTTTCCTTCTTTCTTTTGATCACTTTTCTTCATTCTTGTCCATTTCTCCAGATATTTTCCTTTCTGGATTTTTTTTTAATTTTTTGTCTATTTTGGAGGGGCCTCTTTGTTTATATATATATGTCATGTTACTGTTTGTCCATTTGTGATGCTTTCGTTCATGATATGGACACATCTTTTCTCGCTCACTTTATTCATCTTATTCATTTACTCTTGCATGCCATAGACATGTAACTATCTGCAAGCGCAGAAACCAAATCATAGACAAACATGTCCCATCCCAACTGGTTTTTTTTTTCTTCATTTGCTGGTGGTTTCTTGTTTGTTTGTTTGTTTTTCGTATTCCATGATAACTCAGTGATACAAGAAAGCTACGAAGTTCATTTACCGCCTGAACCTCCATCACTGTACCCTTATGACGTCGTGGGACAATGCATAAAAGTAGCACAGCTGAAAGGAGAGGTGTGTAATTGTTGCATGCAGTAAATCCTCAACATCTGCAGGGAATATAAAAAAGAATGAGAAAAACCCGTTTGCAGCAGAAACAGATATCTTCGTGAGGCTCAGATGTTTTTCAATTATTTCTGCCCACGAGTGAAACGAGGGCATAGCGTGTGCGCCTCTGATGAACAGGGGGAAAGACGACGGAGGAGTAAAAAGGGCAACAGATCGTCGACTCGCCTTACACTGCACAATGGGTGCAAGTTAATCTGTTATTAAAAACTCTGGCTGGAGATTGTATGGTAAGATTCGGTTTTTGTTTCTTTCTTTCCTTCTCTAGTTTCTTTCTCCTTTTCCCCTTTCTTTCTTTTCCTTTCTTTCTGTTCAATATTTCACATTCTTTCTATCCATCCTTTTCCTTTTTTTCTATTCTTTCTTTTCCTTTTTTTTGTTTTGTTTTATCCATACCCTTTGTAGGTATTCATTCTTTTTTATGTCTTTCTGCATGTCCTTTCCATTTCTTTCTACTCGTTCTTTTCCTTGCATTTTTGTTTCTTTTCTGGTCTTTCTTTTATCTCTTTTCTACTCTT
>CM065714.1:11744330-11751830 GCA_033310375.1 Conus canariensis | reverse complement strand
TTCTTCTTCAGGCAAGATAAAAACATTTAGAACAATGAAAGCAAATAACGAGTGATCACTCATCTTCTCGAATTCGGCGTAAGATGGGCGTTGAATGAAAACGAGGCTGCTGTGAAGGAGACAATGCGAGTCAAAATGATAATGATGATAATAGAAATAATAATGATAACAATAATATTAATGATAATAATAATAATAATGATAACAATAATGAAAATAATAACAATAATAATAATAAGGATTGTAATGATAATAATAATAATGATGATGATAAAAAAAATATTAATGAATAATGAAGAGAGGATCACTACCACTTTTTGGTTATAATATGACTAATAATGGCTATACACACAGAAGGGGAGAGAGGTGAAGGGTTAAAAGATTGTCAGACAACGTGGTTGTAGTGGCTATAGTATTAGTGACAATAATAATGATAACAATGATAATAATGATAATAATTGTATTAATGATAATAATACTAATAATAATATTAATAACAATAATTATAACAACAATCATCATAATGATAATAGTGGTATTATTAATAATAATAATGATGATAATAACGATGATGATGATGATGATGATGACGATCATGATCATCATCATCATCGTCATCATCATCATCATCGTCATCATCATACTAACAGCAATAGCAACGACACTAGTAATAATAGTAATGGGTTGGGTAT
Organism: Conus canariensis; assembly: GCA_033310375.1. Taxonomy (NCBI): domain Eukaryota; kingdom Metazoa; phylum Mollusca; class Gastropoda; order Neogastropoda; family Conidae; genus Conus; species Conus canariensis. The sequence continues at coordinate 11,751,138 of CM065714.1, read as the reverse complement.
ATTTCATAACGTGGCACTGCAAGGGTTGTAGCTCTGCCTCAGGTTCTCTTGCATTGCTTCCCTTTACTTTCCATTTTGGCTTGTCTCGCTTTCCTTCGGTTTGCATCTCCCCCCCCCCCCACCCCCACCCCCACCCTTCTGCTTGTCTCCCCTGACTTCTGCTCCTCGTGCTATCTTCCTGTTTGTCTTGCATCCTTTCTGTGTGTCCTGTTGTCGTCCTGTTTGTCTTGCTTCCCTTCTTTCTGGCTTTCTGCTTATTCCACTTCGTTCATGTTTGTTTCGGTTTTCTTCTGTTTGCCTGGCTTCTCATTCAGCGAGTCTTGCTTCCTTTCTGTTTGTTTAGCTTTCCTTTGATTTGTCTTCCTTCTTGTCTATTTGTTTCCTTTCCTTTCCGTTTATCTCCCTTCCTTTCTGTGTGTGTTTTTTTTTCTTCCTTTCCTTTCTGTTTGTCTTGGGTCTCTTCTGTTTATTTTAGTTCCCTGTTGTGAGCGTCGCTTCCCTTTAATGAGTCCTGTTTCCTTTGTTTGTCTGACTTTTCCTTCCGTTTGTCCTTCTTCCCATGCATTTGTCTCCCTTTCCTTCTGTTTGTCTTGCTTTTCCCTTCTGTTTGCTTTTCTTGCCTTCTATTCTTTCTCACTTCTATTTCGTTTTTCTCACTTTCCATCTGCTTGTCTCGGTTCTTTTGTGTTAGCCTCGCTTCCCGTCTCTTCCCTCTGCTATGCTTTGCTTTCTCTGCGTTCGCTTTGCTCTGAACACTGTGCTGTGCTTCGCTTCACTTAATTCTACAGGTTTTGTATCCCTCCTGTTTGATTTGTTTAGATTATCTTTGTTTTGCTTGCCTTTCCAGCTTCCGTTTCTCCTTGCTTGTATTGACGTCGCATTATTGCCGTGTAGTGCAATGAGTTGAGCTTGATATGGAGTGGTGTGTGTGTGTGTGTGTGTGTGTGTGTGTGTGTGTGTGTGTGTGTGTGTGTGTGTGTGTGAGAGAGAGAGAGAGAGAGTGGTGTGTGTGTGTGTGTGTGTTGTGCGCGCGCGCGCGCGCGCGTGCGTGCGTGATGTGCGTGCAGTCGCACGCGTGCATGTGTGTGTGTGTGTGTGTGTGTGTGTGTGTGTGTGTGTGTGTGTGTTTGTATTTGTACCAGAGACTGCGCACGTGTGTGTGCGCGCGCGCGTGTGTGTGCGTGCGCGTGCGCGCGTGCGTGTGTGTGTGTGTGTCGCGCGCGCGCGGGCGTGCACGCGCGTGCGTGTGTGTAAGGACGTGCGCACGCGTGCGCGAGGACAGCTTGTGTGTCTATATGAGAGAGAGAGAGAGGACAGACAGACAGAAGACAGACAGACAGACAAAGAGCCTGCAGGTGCCTCTGTCTGCTCTACTATGAAATACGAACAGATAAGCACAGAGATGCAGAAGCATATCTCATATCCATGTAAATGTCCGCGTCTGCCAGTGTTAGTGTTGTGTGTCTACAGAGCTGTAAGAACAAAGTGAAATCTTTCACAGACATGCTTTATATTCATGCCAGGAATGTCTTCGGAATCCTTTGCAGTATGTCTGAGGAAGATGTTGATGTTTGAGATTGTCAGCTTCCTTTGCTTTCGCTTGAGGGAGTATTCAGTTTGTTTTTGTTGGAACCCACGCAAATGCGGAAGAGTGTCTTGTTAAGAATGTCGTTAGGCCAAATCGGAAATACCAAGGTCTTTTGATTCAGCAGCTGCCTATGCTATAGCAGATGCTGTTTTTGCTGTTACTGTTATCGCTGTAACCGTTGTTATTCTTTCAGGGGCCATGGTTTTGCTTCTTGTTCCATTGTTGATTCTGCTAACGTTAATCTTGCTGCTCGTACTACAGTTGATAATGACATGTACCTAAATCGCTGAGCATTATCATGAAACTGTTTTAGAGAGCTGATTGTAATTTTGATCCAGATAGTTAGTTTTTGTTGATAATCAGGATAGCGATATTCTGTGTTTGTCATCGTTAATGATTTAGTGATTGTCATCGAGGACGGAAATGAAATCATTGATAACGATGCTGTATTTTGGCCACATTGGTAGTAATCTTAAGCGTTCCATCTGTATGTGTGTGTGTGGGGGTGGGGGTGCGTGCGTGCGTGCGTGCGTGCGTGCGTGCGTGTGTGTGTGTGTGTGTGTGTGTGTGTGTGTGTGTGTGTGTGTGTGTGGTGTGTGTGTGTGCACGCACGTCAGTGTGCTGATAAGCCCACTTTTTCTTGAGTTCTGATTCCCAAATCCTGTCCTCTGAGACGTGACATTTTCTCCCTCTCACCCACTTCAGAGCTTTCGCTTTTTCTTTTCTTCTTCTTCATTGCTATCTACCCCTCCCCTCCCTCTCCTTTCCCCTCTTTTCCTTTTAATGCAGGGCAGCAATTTTGAGGAAGACCAATTCTCTGCCTCTCTGCCCTTTGCTCCAGGGAATGCTCAATATTTTAAGACCCACCACAGCAGGAGAAGAAATCTTCTAAAAGTGTTGCTAAACCAGATGAAAACGACAGACGACCAACCTTTCTGCTGCCAATTCTGAAAGGCTTGTGACTGTGGAAAGTGGAGACCAGCCTGGCTGTGCCAATGGATTTTCCACCACACAGCGTTCAACGGACCCTGTGCGCGGGCACTGAAAGGTGTTTTTTCTCGTTTGTATAGAATTTAATGTTTCCAAATTTGTTTCTTATTTCCATTGCTTTCCGTGCCCTACAGCCCATAGGACGGCATTTCTGTGCTCTTTGGTTGGTTTGTTGTTGTTTTGTTGTTAATTTGTTTCTTCGTTTGTATATTTGCCTTTCTTATGGCTTTGGTTATGTTTTTTTCAGTCCCTAACAAACACGAAACTTTGCATAATTTTGATTTGTGTTCATGCGTATGTGCGTGCGCTTACGTGTGTGTGTGTGTGGTTGTGTGTGTGTGTGTGTGTGTGTGTGTGTGTGTGTGTGTGTGTGTGTGTGTGTGTGTGTGTGTGTGTGCGTGTGCGTGAGTGCGCGCGCGCGTGCGAGTGTTAGTGTGCTGATGAGCCCACTTTTTCTCGATTTCTAATCCCAAATCCTGTCTGCTGAGTCGTGACATTTTCTCTCTCTCACATTTAGAGCGTTTGCTTTTTTCTTCTTCATCTCTTTCTTCCCACTACTCTCCCTCTCCTCTCCCCCTTTATTTTCTTTACCTTTTAACGCAGGGCAGCAGTTGTTGTTTTTTTTCACTGTCCCATCTTTGTGCCACCTCAGTGGTAGTGCACCCATGCCGTTCATTTCAACGCCTAGTCCACAGCCACAGCTCAGTCAGTCCTGCCACAGCCCCGGCTCCGGCAATCCACAGGGAGCAGTCAACGTCAAGTCATCAAGAGGCAACCCCACCGGAGGAGACACTGCGCTGCTGCTGAGTCACTTCGGTGGTGTTCGGTGGCGCCTGCTCTGATCCAACATACGCAGGACACCACCTACTAAGCCCCCTACTGACAATAATTGCTTAGTCGCAGAGCCGGCGTGAGTGAGCTCTCGCTCCGGGGGAGAAGCTCGTCGTGGCAGAAAAATCCCTCATGACACTGATGGGAATCGAACCCACGACCTCCCAGCCAGGAGTCCGCGACGCTAACGACTTGGCCACGGCGGCTGGTCAGAGCACTTCCCACCACCCTCCCTCTCCTCTCCCCTTTTTTCTTTACCTTTTAACGCAGGGCAGCAGTTTCGACGAAGGTCAAGTCTCTGAAAGCTGTGGCCTCTCTGCTCTTTGTTCCAGGGAATGCTAAATATTATAAGACCTTCCAGTGCGAGAGAAGAAATCTTCTAAACAGTGTTGCTAAACCAGATGGAAAACGACAGACGACCAAACCTTTCTGCTGTCGATTCTGAAACAGCTCCTGACTGTGGAAAGTGGGGACCAGCCTGGCTGTGCCAAAGGATCTCTCTACCACTCAGCGTTCAATGGACTTGTGGGCTGGCACTGTTTTTCCTGTTTATATAATCCAATGTTTCCCAAATTTGGTTGTTGTTTGCAATGTTTTATATGCCCTACAGCTCTTTGAATCGTATTTCTTTGCTTTGTGGTTGGTTTGTTGTGCTTTTCTTGTTAAATTATTTATTATTTTTGAATGTTTTTTTTCGTGACCTTGGTCATTCTTTTTTCAGTCTTTAATAAACACAAAGCTTTGCACAATTTGTGTTTGAGCGCTTGCTTCTGTGCACGCGATCATTTTGTGTGTGTGTGTGTGTGTGTGTGTGTGTGTGTGTGTGTGTGTGTGTGTGTGTGTGTTGTGTGTGTGTGTGTGTGTCTTTGCATGTGTGTTCGAGTGTGTGTGTAAGTGTATATATGTGTCTGTCGGCAAGCCTGTGTTCACACTCATGCGTGTACATATGCTCTTGTGTGCATGCATGCGTGGAACGTGCGTGCGTGTGTGCGTGCATGCGTGCGTGCTTGCGTGAGTGTGTGTGTGTGTGTATGTGTGTGTGTGTGTGTGTGTGTGTGTGTGTGTGTGTGTGTGTGTTAGACAGACAGAGAGATAGACAGAGAGATAGACAGACAGAAAGACAAACGGACAGATTGATAGACAGACGGACTGACAGAGAAACTGACAAAGAGAGTAGCGTATGCTAGGGATTGTCTCCAGTATTCCCCTCAGCATGACGTTGGTTACCGTTTTCAGGGCACAGGGGCACAGGTCATGAGGGCACAGAACCTCAAGTGCTTTACAACAAAGCAAAACTGCATGTCACTTCATTACTGTCCATACATCACGCCTCCGTCCTACTTTCCTCCTCTCCACCCCATCCCTTTCCCTCTTTCCGTCCCTCAAGGTCTCTCACTACGATCTACAGAAAGCAGTGACCAGGAAAGCAAGAAAACAAACATTTGGAGCAGTCAAGTGGGGGTGAGTGTGGGTAGGCTACACTCTTGAGTGGAAATGACTATAAAAGTGAAGTTCAAGAGAGAGAGACAGAGACAGACAGACAGACAGACAGAGACAGAGGGAGAGAGAGAATAGCAATGACAATTGCAATGGTCTTTTATTGTAGGAGAGAGAGAGACAGACAGACAGATAGACAGACAGAGACAGAGAAAGAGACAAACAGAAAATAGAAACAGAGACAAATAGGTCGGGTCATCACCACTGTAGTTTTGAAAATTACATTTATGATCAAAACAATTGAATATTTGTGCCAGCAATGATTGCTGTTCTCAGTTTGCTGTTTTTTGTTTTAAATTCAATGTGTTCTCTTTGTAGCAGCTACTTTTCCTAAACGAACGACCAGCACGAGCAACTGGTGATACTCACAAGAAGAATCATTCTGCCCTTGAAACCTGACACCCAATTCAATGGCGGCAGATTGCGCCAACAACGGCAGCAGAATAAGTTAAAAGCTTCGTCAAATATCCCTAATGACTAATAAACCATCCTGATCATGAAGATGGAAATCAGAAACCCTCTGAGGATTTTATTTTCACGCAAAGCAGAAAGTAATGAAAAAGAAGTCAGAAAAAACAACAAATTAAGGGAGCAAGAAACAAAGATGATGGGGAAGGGGAAGCCCTGCTTTCTTCAGGTCATCGTGACAGAGCAGAGAAGCGTGCTGAATAACAAGTCATAAGGTGACCTGCTGTTTTTGCTTCCTTGTATAACACTTGAGCTTCTGTGCCCCGTGACCCGGCCTGAGCGTCTGTTGATATTATGATTCCATCGGCGCTTGTGAAGACAAGCCACCTAAACCCACCCCCACCCCTAACGTCCTCTCTCTCTCTCTCTCTCTCTCTCTCTCTCTCTCTCTCTCTCCTCTCTCTCTCTCTCTCATTTTTTTTCAGTTTCTCTGGTGGTGTTGGTACTGCAAAAGCCTTCATGAGTTTTAAGAGAAAGGCTGTGTGAGTTTTACCAACAAAGCTGGACAAAGCAGTTCAGTTCAAGGGACTGCTGTCAATAAAGTGGCAAGTTAAATCATTGAACGATCTTTTCGAATTCTCTCTTTGAAGTTACTTTTTGAAAGCAGAACCATATCCAAAGCGTTTAAAATAAACAATTTCAGAACGAATTCTGCAAAATCTGACTCAGATTAACTGACACAAAATAAACAAGATCTTCGGTGGAAAATGATGTCATTTCTGCAATCACGAAAAGGTTGAGCTGCGCTACGTCCTGAAAAAGTGATGTTTCCATTCTTCTTAACGAAAAGTGTATCTTTCAGTAACACAGTCTTATAATAACTATTTTGTTGAACGTGAGCACATGCTCTGAAAAGAGAATATAGGCGTTCTCATCATCGAAATCATGGATGTCTGTCTGAAACAAGAAAAAAAAAAAAAATCTTCTCTCTCTCTCTCTCTCTCTCTCTCTCTCTCTCTCTCTCTCTCTGCCTGTCTGTCTGTCTGTCTGTCTGTCTGTCTGTCTGTCTGTCTCTCTCTCTCTCTCTCTCTCTCTCTCTCTCTCTCTCTTCATCTAATATCACAGATGTAAAACTAAAGTACTACTACTGACTGCCTCCAGGTCACTTACATAAAACTTTACACTAAGATCTGGTACATTGGCATAGGCATTAGAAAAAAAACCCTGTGCAAGTGTTAAATCCCAATCTTTCTTTCATAGAAGAGTTAGACAACGTGTTCCAGTGTGAGGTAGAACGATGGAATTTTTTCAATGGCGCTGTTGTCATATGTAGACTTCATCTCCTATTCTAGAATGTGGCTGCTAGGAAGAAACTCTAGGGAGAGTTTGACATACAGAAGGTCTTCAAGGAAGAAGACCTCCTCAGGCAAATGCTTTGGCCTTGAACTCCTTGCTCTCTAAGGGGGCCGGGCTGTATCCACTAGATGCCCTTCT
>CM065714.1:11731830-11739330 GCA_033310375.1 Conus canariensis | reverse complement strand
GAAGCAATGTATTCAAGGGAGTCTGCTGAAACGTGCTCTCTGTATTGTCCTCTCTGCTCACACTGGTGTTTCTCTCTCTTCTCTCTCTCCTCTCTCTCTCTCTCTCTCTCTCTCTCTCTCTCTCCTCTCTCTTTTCTTTCTTAATTTCCTTTTCTTTCTTTCTTTTTTTCTTTCTTTCTTTCTTTCTTTCTTTCTTTCTTTCCATTCCTATTTCGTTGTCGATTTCGTCGTTGTTCTAGGCTTCTTCTTCTGTGTTGTCATCGTTGTTGCTGTTCTCCTCTTCGTCGCGTCTTCTTCTTCTTCTTTTTGTTGTTGTTGTTGTTTCTCTTCTTCTTTTTCGTCGACGTTGTTGTCGTCGTCGTCGTCGTCGTTTTCGTGGTCATTGTCATTGTTTCTTCTTCTTCTTCTTCTTCTTTCTTCTTCTTCTTCTTCTTCTTCTTCTTCTTCTTCTCTTCTCTTCCTCCTCCTCCTCCTCCTCATTCTCCTCCTCCTCCTCCTTGTTCTTCTTCGCTTTCTTTCTTCTTCTTCTTCTTCTTCTTCTTCTTCTTCTTCTTCTTCTTCTTCTTCTTCTTCTTCTTCTTCTCCTCCTCCTCCTCCTCCTTCTTCTATTTCATTGTCGTCGTCGGCTCTGACTTTTTCTTGTCAGTCATCGTAGTCGACATTGTCGTCTTCCTCCTTCTTCTTTTCCTCTTCTTCTTCTTCTTCTTTCTTGTCGCCTTTCATTAACATGGCCATCATTGTTGTCACTGTGGTCATCCTCTTATACCGCCATCATTGTTGTCACTGTGGTCATCCTCTTATACCGCCATCATTGTTGTCACTGTGGTCATCCTCTTATACCGCCATCATTGTTGTCACTGTGGTCATCCTCTTCATCCCTTCGGTTCATCAGTGTTGTCGTTGTCGTTGTTGTTTTTCTTCTTCTGTCACCATCATCGTGCACTTCTTTATCCCTTTGTCTTCCTCGTCTTCGTGTTGTCATGATTATCATTGTTATCTTCACTTTCTGTGCTCCCAACCCTCCGCCAGAAGCAGCTGTAGTGGCAAGACTAAAAACTCTATGGAGAGACAAAAACCTCAGTCTTCGCTCCAAGATCCACCTAATGCGCTCCCTTGCCCTCTCAGTTTTTCTACATGCGTGTGAAACTTGGACACTCACAGCAGAGTTACAAAGAAGAATTCCGGCAACTGAAATGAGATGCTACAGAAAGATCTTGGGCATCAATTACACAGACCACGTGACAAATGAAGAAGTCTGCAATTGGACCCCACGAAAACCTACTTACAGTCGTCAGAAAGCGGAAAATGAAGTGGTACGGACATGTGTCCCCTTCAGCAGGCCTTGCAGAGACAATCCTGCAAGGAACAGTCAGAGGAAGCCGCAACAGAGGAAGACGAAAGAAGAGGTGGGAAGACGATATCCGAGAGTGGACTGGAATGAGCCTGGCGGAATCTCAGCGAGCGGTGGAAGACAGGGACAGATGGAGGAGAGTGGTGGTCGGATCATCAGGGGTGCCCCAACGACAACAGACGATGTCAAGGGATAGGTAAAGGTAATAAAAGGTAAACCCTCTACCCCTGCAGGTCTCCTTTGCCGGATTCTTGTCGACCTCCTTTCCCCTCTTTTCCCCTTCATTCATGGGAGTGGACTTCATTCGTCGAACAACAAGAAAAGAAGATTCAACTGGGTAAATGTTATGGTGTGCCACTGCCAGGGTTGTGGCCCTGCCCTGCCTCAGGTTATCTTGCGTTGCTTCCCTTTGCTTTCCATTTTGGCTCATCTCGCTTTGTTTTTCTTTGTTTCCCCTCCCTTCTGTTTGTCTCTCCTGCCTTCTCCTCGTCATGCTATCATCCTGTTTGTCTCGCTTTGTTTCTCTTTGTTTCCCCTCCATTCTGTTTGTCGCTCCTGCCTTCTGCTCGTCATGCTATCATCCTGTCTGTCTCGCTTTGTTTCTCTTTGTTTCCCCTCCCTTCTGTTTGTCTCCCCTGCCTTCTCCTCGTCATGCTATCATCCTGTTTGCCTGGCATCCTTTCTGTGTGTTCCGCTGTCCTCCTGTTTGTCTTGGGTCCCTTCTGTCTGGCTTTCTCACATCTCACTTCCCTTCTGTTAGGCGTTCGCAAAGAAGAAGACTTCCCTTCTGTTTGTCTTGGGTCCCTTCTGTCTGGCTTTCTCACATCTCACTTCCCTTCTGTTAGGCGTTCGCAAAGAAGAAGACTTCCCTTCTGTTTGTCTTGGGTCCCTTCTGTCTGGCTTTCTCACATCTCACTTCCCTTCTGTTAGGCGTTCGCAAAGAAGAAGACTTCCCTTCTGTTTGTCTTGGGTCCCTTCTCTTTCTTTTAGTTCCCTTCTGTTTGTTTGTTTGTTTTCTTCTGTTTGCCTCGCTTCTGTTCAGCGAGTCTTGCTTCCTTCCTGTTTGCTTAGTTTTCCTTCGGTTTGTCATCTTTGCTGTCTATTTGTTTCCCTTACTTTCCATTTGTCTCCCTTGCCTTCTGTTATGTTTGGTTCTCTTCACTTTTGTTAGTCTGGGGTCTCTTGTCTGTTTATTTTAATTCCCTTCTATTTTGTCTCGGTTTTCTTCGGTTTTCTTACCTCCCTTTTGTGAGTCTCCTGTCCTTTCTGCTTCTCTGGCTTTTCCTTCCGTTTGTCTCCCTTCCCGTGTATTTGTCTCCCTTCCCTACTGTTTGTCTTGCTTTCCTTCTGTTTGTTTAATTTTTCCCCTTCTGTTCTTTTTCGCTTCCAGTCCGTTTTTCTCACATCCCACCTGTTTGTCTTGGTTCTCTTCTGTTTTCTCTGCTATGCTTTGCTTTCTTTTGTGTTTGTTTTGCTGTGCTATGCTCCGCCTCCAGGTTTCTCTCCTGTTTGACTTGCTTGCATTAGCTTTGTTTTGCTTGCCTTTCGAGCTTTCCCTTTTTGTTTGTATTGACGTGGCATTATTTGCAGTGTTGTGAGGTGCGTTGAGTTTGAAGTAGTGCAATATGCGCGCGCGCGCGCGTGTGTGTGTTTGTGTATGTGTGCCTGCATAGCGCGCACGCGCGTACGTGCGTGCGTATGTGTTGTGTGTGTGTGTGTGTGTGTGTGTGTGTGTGTGTGTGTGTGTGTGTGTGTGTGTGTGCCAGGGTGTGTAGGTACCAGCACGCGCACGTGTATGTCTCTGTGTGAGGGCGTGCGTGCATTGTCCGAGGGCGGCTTGTGTGTCTAGGTGAGAGAGAGAGAGAGAGAGAGAGAGAGAGAGAGAGAGAGAAGAAGAGACAGACAGACAGACAGACAGACAGAGACAGAGAGAGATAGACAGACAGACAGATCCTGCCTCTATCTGTCTTTCTGTAAAATATGAACAGATGTATGAATGCACACAGATGCAGAAGCATGTTTTATGTCCATGTAATTGTCTGTGTCTGCCACTGTTAGCGTTCTGTCTCCACAAAGCTGTAAGAACAAAGTGAAATCTGTCACAGACATGCTTTATATTCATGCCTGGAATGTCTTCGGAATCCTGTGCAGTATGTCTGAGGAAGATGTTGATGTTTGAGAATGTCAGCTTCTTTTGCTTTCGCTTGAGGGAACACTGAGTCTGTTTTTGTTGGAAGCCACGCAAATAGGGAAGGTTCTCTTGCTAAGAATGCAGTCAGACCAAATCGGAAATACCAAGGTCTTGTCCTTCAGCTGCTGCTACTGCTGCAGCAGATGCGTTGTGTGTTGTTATCATTATTACTGTAATCGCTGCTACTCTTTCAGGAGCGACGGTTTTGTTTTTTTGCTCCTTTTTCTATTCTGCTGACGTTAATCTTGCTGCTCGTACTACAGCTGTATAATGTATTATATATAATATATTTGTCGTTGTTAAGTAAGTAATAGTTGTTGTCAAGGCCGAAAATGATTTAATGATTTAATTGATAAAGGCTTTGCATCTTGACCACATAGCGTAGCAATCTCAAACGTTCCATCTGTGTGTGTGTGTGTGTGTGTGTGTGTGTGTGTGTGTGTGTGTGTGTGTGTGTGTGTGTGTGTGTGTGTGTGTGTGTGTGTGGCGCGCGCGCGCGCCCGCATTAGAGACAGGGTGAAGAGCAAGGGACAGTGATAGTAGAGGAGGGGAAGGCAGATTCATGTTTTGGTAATTGGGTGTTCTTTGTTTTAATTATTTCTCTTTGTTTCTTTGTTTTTTGTTTGTTTGTTTGTTTGTTTTTGTTTCTTTTCGTTTTTGCCATTCTGAATATATCCATGTCAGTTCAACAAACACAGTTTAAAAATCATTATAAATGGCACTTCTCCCTCTCTCTCTCTCTCTCCTCTCTCTCTCTCTCTCTCTCTCTCTCTCTCTCTTCTCTCTCTTGTGTGTGTGTGTGTGTGTGTGCGTGAGCGCGCACGCGCGGGTGTGTGTGTGTGTGTGTGAGTGCGCGCGAGCGCGCACGCACAAGCGTGCGTGTGCGTGTGTGTGGGTTTGAGTTTGTGTGTGTGTGCGTGTGTGTGTATGTGCATGTTTATGAGTGAGTGTGTGTGTGTGTGTGTGTGTGTGTGTGTGTGTGTGTGTGTGTGGTGTGCGTGTGCGCGTGTGTACGTGTGTGTATGTGTGTGTGTGCGTGCGTGTGTGTGTGTGTGTGCGTTTTGTGTGTGTGTGTGTGTGTGTGTGTGTGTGTGTGTGTGTGTGTGTGTGTGTGTGTGTGTGTGTGTGCGTGTGTGTGTCCGCACGTTAGTGTGCTGATGAGCCCACTTTCTCTCGATTTCTGATTCCAAATCCTGTCCTCAAAGACGTGACATTTTCTCCCTCTCACACACTTCAGAGCTTTCGCTTTTTTTTCTTCTTCACTACTTTCTTCCCCTTTGCTCCCTCTCCTTTGCCCCAAATTTCTTTACAGGTTAACGCAGGGCAGCAATTTTGAGGAAGGCCAAGACTGCCTCTCTGCCCTTTGCTCCAGGGAACGTTCAATATTACAAGACCCACCACAGCAGGAGAAGAAATCTTCTAAACAGTGTTGCTAAACCAGATGGAAAACGACAGACGACCAAACCTTTCTGCTGTCAATTCTGAAACGGCTTCTGACTGTGGAAAGTGGAGACCAGCCTGGCTGTGCCAATGGATCTCTCTACCACACAGCGATCGGTGCAGTCTCTGTGCTGGCACTGAAAGGTATTTTGTCGTTGTCGTTTTTTTTTCATAGAATCTCATATTTCCAAATTTGCATTGCTTGTTGAGCCCTACAGCTCACTGAATCGGATTTTTAGCTGTTTGGTTGGTTTGTTGTGGTTTTGTTGTTACATTGTTTGTGATTTTTGTCTGGATTTCTCGTGACCTTCGTGATTCTTTTTTCAGACAATGACAAACACGAAACTGTGCACAATTTGCGTTTGTGTACGTGCGAATATGCGAGCGCTAACGTGTGTGTGTGTGTGTGTGTGTGTGTGTGTGTGTGTGTGTGTGTGTGTGTGTGTGTTTGTGTGTGTGTGTGTGTGCGTGCGTGCGTGCGTGCGTCCGTGCGTGCGTGTGTGTGTGTGTGTGTGTGTGTGTGTGTGTGTGTGTGTGTGAGAGTGAGCGTGCGTGCGTGCGTGTGTCTGTCTGTCTGTCTGTTTGTGTGTGTTTGCGTGTGTGTGTGTGTGTGTGTGTGTGTGTGTGTTGTTGTCTGTCTGTCTGTCTGTCTGTCTGTCTGTCTGTCTGTCTGTCGGTCGGTCTGTCTGTCTGTCTGTCTCTGTGTCTGAGAGACAGACAAATGGAGAGACTGATGGACTGACTGACAGAGAATCTGACAAAGAGAAAGCATGTTTCAGGGGGTGTCCCAAGTATTCCCCTCAACATGACGTTGGTTACCGTTTTCAGGGCACAGGGGCACAGGGCACTGGGGCACAGAACCTCAAGTGCTTTACAACGAAGCAAAAACTGCATGTCACTTCATTACTGTCTATACAGCGCGACTTTTTCCTACTTTCCTCCCTCCCACACATATAAGCTACAGTACTTCTAATAGGAAATTAAAGGATAAGATATAGATAAATAGATAAATATATAATGCAAACACAGTGGTAAGAAATATGTTTCATTACTGGTATGGGGACGTGGTACCACTGAAACACATTGTGGCCTTCCCACGGTCAAACCAGCGTCCATCGTGTTGACGGCCTACACAAGTCCTCGCTGCCTGGCAGGCAATTTTGGTCTCTTTTTAATTCGAAACAAGATGCAAAGCATATAAACGTACTCCCAGTTTATCTTCCTGAAAAACATCATAATCAAATCTGCGTCATAATGTATTTGACGTCACAATCAAACATGTGTCATAATGTATTTGGTCACTGAGATAAACTGCCATTTCTGAAAGTGTGCATGCGGTTTAACTCGTTATAGCCCTTAGTAACGGCTATTCTGGTTTAATAAAACATCGGGCATCATCCGTGACCCATAATGAACATACCTACAAATTTTCAGAAAGATCGGCCTAGATGTTTTGTCTGGAGCGAGTGGAACACATTTTGACCATGGACATACACACAGACAGACACACAGACACACTGACAGCATTTCTTCGTTCCCATTGTAAAGTACTCCCTGTTCTTTAAGAACTGGGTGTACAAAAACATTATAGGCCTCAATGCCTGCATTTGCATGCTGAACATTCAACTACAGCACAATTCTTTCCTGGCATCCTGGTGGACCTGGTAAAAGCAAATAGTATACCGATAATCATAACAGGACTCGCTTGCAAAGGCGGAAGTGTCAAACCGGAAGTAAAGAATACTGCTGGTTTGAGGGAGCTGTCCAAACAAAACGTGAGCCCTGTGACATCACTGTTGGTGGTCCCTTTCTTCCAAATCCCTGTGTGAGCTTACACCTGTGCTCTATATCGGATGGCTTCAAAGTGGTCATAGGCATTCATAACCATGCGTTTTATCTAGCTTGTCACTCTCAGCAGTACTCAGCAATAATATTTAAGTATCTCATTAATAAACTGAATGGGAACACGTTATAAGGAGTTTCGATATTTTCCTCAGTACCACAGTGTGTTTATGCCAGTCATGCTAGAAGAAGGTGCATGGTTTTTCATTCATTTTCGCTCACGTGTTCAACTTTGAATAAATGGTTCGTCATAATTAAGGTATGGAAAATTACTATACTTGCTTGAGGTTTGATACTTTGCCCTTTTCTTTGCTTGAAGCAATGACTTCAAACACACTGGTGAGATTTCATGCAAGAACGTCCTTCTGAGATCCGTTCATAAAGAAGTTTCACGTTTGAAGTATTTTTCATCCTCAAATTTTGAAACACAGACAAAATAATTTCGGTCAGATGAACAGTGGCTGAATCTATGCGAATTATTATCGAGAGAAAGTAATGTTTCACTTCACTTCGAAACCAGAGGAAGTAAACCGAAATACGGTCCGTCACATAAGCTGAATCAAATGTGTGACTTAGCTACTCTGTAGTAGTATGTGTTAATAAACGATATGATTAGCTCGTTTTCGAAGACAGTTTTTACATGGCCTGTACAATTCATACCTATCCCTATCTCTGA
>CM065714.1:11724330-11726830 GCA_033310375.1 Conus canariensis | reverse complement strand
CACTCTTTCCGTCTGGATTTTTTTTTTCTAGTTTTCTATTTCTCTTTTTTGTTTAATTCGTCCTTTTCTTGTCTTTCTGTTTCTTCTTTTCTTTTCTTCCCAGTCTGGCTTTTCATTTCTCTGTATAATCTTACATCGGAATGTTTTGGTCTTTTCCCTTTTTTTTTTTCCTTTTCTGTTCTGAAATTGACTTTTTAAAGAGTCAGGATAACACATCTTAGCTTTCATATGCATTTTTCTCACCACTTATTTAATCTCTGTCCTCACTCGTTTATTTGTCTTAGATCATTGTTTGTTCATTTACAATGCCTGGTGGTTAGGGGACTAGGGCTTGTTCAAATTAGTTGTAAATGTATTCATTTCTTTGTTATTTTGAGAAATGACGAGTATGTGACAATGTCAGTATCAGGTGTTCAACTGTGGGATGGACGAGGCATATAGTGTTCAATTTGCTTCCTCCACCCCCCTCTCTCTCTCTCTCTCTCTCTCTCTCTCTCTCTCTCTCTCTCTCTTTCTCAAAAACAGAGTCATGTGTACAGTCATCCATGCACACATTCACACATAGGTGAATATGTGTAATGCACACACACACAAACACACACACACACACGCGCGAGTGCGCGCGCACACACACACGCACATATACACACATACTCACTCGGCTACCCCTAACCCAAACCTACCTTTCCAATAGCTGCCTCCTGAATGTCCCCTCCTTCTCAATCCACTTCCACCCCTGCACCTCCACCCCTCTCCTCTCCCATACAGACAGACAAGGAATCAAATGAGACACCTCCAACAGGACATTTATTTGTCTATGGCCTGATTGCCCACCTCACATTACACCTCCCACACTCTTGACCCCCCCCCCCCCCCATATACCCCAGCACCCTACCTTCCCCTTCCTGCCCGCCCCTTCCCTCCCCTTTGAGTGTCGAGTGCAATAATCTGGTTGTCTTTGTGGAGGGGATTAACAGCAGGTGTTCCCCGATCTGCCAGTTTGTTGGCACTTAACTTCAACAAATTATGGACTGGGACAAGGGCAGGGGGTAGAAGAGGGGGTGAAAAGGATGGAAGGGGGGAGAAGGGGGGGTTAGGGGTTAGTTGGAGGAGTGACGGAAGGTTGATATGGGATCTCACGTTTAACTGCATTCCCGATATTGAGTTACAAAGGACGAAATCAGTCATGCAGATTCGAGGTTGCACGTATGTAAAGTTCGCTCGAATCAAGAAGTAAGAATCGTAGTTTTACTGCAACTTAGATGGAAATGATGGCTGTTATTACTGACTGTCTATTCGTTTCAAAAGGAATGCACGATTGTTGTGTTGAGTACTGTGGCATTAAAAAATGTAATAATGAGGGATGGCGGAGAAGATTTGGGGAGGGGAGGAGAGGAGGAGGGGTTAGGAGGGCGGGAAAGAAGAGAGGGGCAGATGGAAGGGGAAGCATTCTGGTTGGTATCAAAGAGACTATTATCAAGAGTTATGTTTCATTGTCACGTCTAGAATGTTCGATTGTCAGTGCCATGTTTGATGAAATTTCTATGAAACAGAAACTTAAAAGCTCGTTATTTTGAAGAACGTGTGTGTGTGTGTGTGTGTGTGTGTGGTGTGTGTGTGTGTGTGTGTGTGTGTGTGTTCTGTGCGTGTGTGTGTGTGTGTGTGTGCTGACCATTCTTGTTAACCTATTAGAAAAATGACTGCAGCAGAAAGAGTCTTGAAGGAAATCTCAACATCAAACGGTCTTCAGCAAAAGATACCTCCCCCCCCCCCCCCCCCAGTCCAAGTGACCATAGTCAATTTTTTCAATTTTCCCCTGGTTTCCCCTCTGCCTTTATTCCTGATGCTGCAGTGATTCGAACCTGCAAGTTCACTATTGTTCCTTTGCGGCCAGATCCAGCTTCAAGGTTTGCAGCTATCTCTGCCATTGTTTGTTGGACTCTGATCCTCTTCTTCCCAGAATTCAAGGCATGTTTCAACAGGTAATAATAGTAACACTGTAATATCTTTGTAAAGATAGAACTACCCAGCAATAACAGAACTCACATGGTAAGACTTCCATTGAAGACCTCCATGTTTACAGGACCTTATGCTTGTTCTCCCTTCATATTTCAAAACAGGTGTATGACATATGACTGGAGGGAGAAACAGTGAGCTTGCACAATGCACGTATCACCTTGACTTCAGGGATGGTGTCAGGTTATGTTACGTTACAGTGTAATGGTGAGACGTTTGTTTCCTATCTGGTTCACAGGAGGTGAACCCTATGGTAATGGATAGTCTCTCTTTCGCTGTCGCTTTCTGTCTCTGTCTGTCTGTCTGTCTCTATCTCTGTCTCTGCTTCTCTCTCTCTCTTTCTCTCTCTCACATACACACACACTTGCACACACACGTGCGCGCGCGCGTGCACGCACGCATGCACACGCTCACAAACAAACACAGACAGGTAATCAAATCAGACACCTCCAACAGGATGTCTGTTTTTGCATGGCCTGATTAC
>CM065714.1:11681830-11684330 GCA_033310375.1 Conus canariensis | reverse complement strand
TTTTCATCTTCCTTTCTAAAGGTCATTGTAAAATGAAAAGAAAAAAAAAGAGAAAAACAAAAGGACTAGGGTTACATTGTTTTGTTGTTGTGGCAATCCTCGTTGACAGTCTAAATGTCGTCGCAATCAATACCCCCCTCCACCCCCACCCCACCCCCCACCCTCTCCTCTCACTCTCTCTCTGCTTGTATGTCAGTGTGTGTGTGTGTGTGTGTGTGTGTGTGTGTGTGTGTGTGTGTGTGTGTGTTGTGTGTGTGTGTGTGTGCGCGCGCACATTCACACACAGTTCTTAATGCCTAACCGACACTCCTCTCCACGGAGACGTGACATTTTGTCTCTCTCACACTTTAGAACTTTTCCATTTTTCTGTTTCTTCAGCGTTGAGAAGTCCAAATCTCTGGGGCCTGTCTGTCTGTCTGTCTGTCTGTCCTTTGCCCCAGGGAAGGCTAAATATTTCAAGATCCACCAGAGGAGGAGGACAGACCTTGTGAAGAATTGTGTCAAACCAGATGGTAAACAAGAGACGAGACATCCTTTCTTCTGTCACGTCTGCTGAGAAGGATTCTACTCTGTCGAAATTGGGGACCAGCCTTACAGTGCAAATGGCTCTGTGTCTCGACAAGAGATCTTCAATGGATTCCTGTTATTGAACGGTTGTAGTTTGTTCGTTCATTCGCTTGTTCGTTTGTTTGTTTGTTTGTTTGTTTTCTTAGGTGTAAACGAAGTGAGTTGTGTTTTCTTTTTTAAAGTGGAAACGAAGTGAAGTGTGTGTGTGGGGTGGGGGGTGGTGGGGTTGTGTGTGTTGTGTGTGTGTGTGTGTGTGTGTGTGTGTGTGTGTGTGTGTGTTGTGTGTGTGTGTGTGTGTGTGTTGTGATTGTCATGATTCAAGATTCAATTCATGTATTCAAGATTCAATAGTTTAATGCCTTGAGAAAACACGTTAACCAACTATCATCATGTTATATCAAGTTGTCCTTGTCATACATTTTACCTTATCGACACTTTGAAATAGCATACACATATTTTGAGATCTCGCTGATAAGTACGTCATTTGATATTAAGATAGATGGCAGCACATTTTGTATATTGTATTTGTCTTCGATGTGTTCTAAAAACTGCCTCCTTATATCGTTATATTTAGTACATTTATCTAAGAGATGAATTTCGTCTTCTGCTTCATTACATTCCAAACACAGTCTTCTTTCTCTTGGTGTCTTAGTATATCTACCTTTTTCTATTTTAAGGTCGTGACAAGAAATCCTTAATTTACATAATGCTTGTTTTTGATTGAAGCTTATGAAAGAGTTTGCTAAATATGGTTCCATTCTGTAATCTGTAGTAATATTGTCATAAAATTTTAGTTTTGATTCTGTTTCTGATTTTTTTCTTTTCCAAAATAATACATATTCATCTTTTAGTTTATTCTTGACTACATAACACAACTTGTTAATATTAAAAGTATGCTGGTTATTCCAAACATGCTTCAATCCCATTAGGCTGAGAATTTGTTTGACAAATTTAAACCAAGGTGTTTGATATCTTCGTTGTTTAACATGTTAGTGTATATGATTTTGATAAGCGAGTTGTCTTCAGGTTCTAAAATATGATGCCAAAACTTTATTATCTGATGGATTATTGTTAAACTAATTAGAAAACTTCCGAGTTCTCTAATTACAGCTATGTTTATAGCTTTATTGTGTACACCTACCAGTTGTGTGTGTGTGTGTGTGTGTGTGTGTGTGTGTGTGTGTGTGTGTGTGTGTGTGTGTGTGTGTGTGTGTGCGCGCGCGCGCGCGCTTGGTAAATCCTAAATTGGCATTTTTGCAGCAATTAAAATGGCTAATCTAGCTAGATTTGGCAGGATGATGAATATGAACAAGATTTTTCCATTCCCATCATGACGATGTCATCGAATAGTGACGGTCGTAAATTTGCAATTTTCACTTCATCAATATTTTTAAGATTACTAGATGATGGATTTTTTTTTAAACAAATGTTCGCTGACAATCTTTGCTTATTACAGTTATAAACGACATGATAACAACGTAATACGCACGTAGTGTAACAAAATAATGTATTACGTTGTGTTCTGTCAAGATAGGACTCTTGGATGCGATTTCAGTCAAAGACAGATGCAGATATAAATACGTGCACTGATGAATTCACAAGCAAACTAGAAAGGCCACCCACAGACACTGACAGTCAGCCACAGCTGATCAGGACGATGAGAGTCACTCGTGTGTGCTGAAAAATGACCCCACATTTCCAACAGCAACTAAAACGGTCCTTTTTTATTTGATCAATGTCAAATCTTTGGTAGCTTAATTAAGAAAGAATCGTAAACTCTACGTTGTTGCAGAAATAGATACATCAAATCCAATACAGCTCGTGTATCCTGTGTCGAAAGATGACGTCAAGCGAACGCTGAGGATACACATTTGGAACAGGTCGGCGACCTGTCAGTCTAAGAGGAATGGTGAACTGATGCCAATGTCTGTC
The DNA here is from genome assembly GCA_033310375.1 of Conus canariensis. NCBI lineage: Eukaryota > Metazoa > Mollusca > Gastropoda > Neogastropoda > Conidae > Conus > Conus canariensis. Next base: position 11,681,831 of record CM065714.1, on the reverse strand, counting down.
T
>CM065714.1:11676830-11679330 GCA_033310375.1 Conus canariensis | reverse complement strand
AACAAACAACAAACACAACAGACAGACAGACAGACAGACACACACACAGACACGGCATCAACGCACAGCACAAGCTATTCAAATACATCTCTGTCCCTGACCTCAAATAAATACACCGACAAAAATCAGGCCACGAAAGAATAAATACCGCACTTTAAGGGACTTTAAAAAAAAAAGAAAAAAAAAAAGAAAAGATTAAAAAAAAAAAAAACACCAAAAAAAACATGATTCATTCTCTTCGTAGCTAAGCATTAAAATCATCCACATGTAAACAGGGGATAGAAATCCGCACAACTTTTTGCTTTCAACGCAAAAAGAATGAAACGAAAGTGAATCGTGAGAGTGAGTATGGAGATAAATGGCATGTGGGGATGTGGGTTTTGAGGGTACGGAGAGAGGAATATAGGATTGGCGGGGGAGGGGGGGGGGGGGGAGGGGGAGGGGGGACCCAAAAGACGGGTACAGACAGCCACATAGCTAGTTCAAGGGCGGTCTGATTTCGATGTCTCAATACGTGTGGTGTCGTCGATTCTACATCGGTACCAACATTTGGAAATGATACATATGTGGTGTGAGGGAAAAAAAAAGTCAATCTGTCTGCCACATCAATTATGTACATTCATTGCACAGACAGATACTGGGTGTCATCCATAGTGGTGGTGGTGGTGGTGATGGTGATGGTGGTGGTGATGATGACAACGACAATGACGATAACAAGAACAATGATTGTAATTATTACTAATGTAACCAGCAATAATCATAACAATGATAATAATGATATTAATATAATGATAGTGATTATGATAACAATATTTATGTAATAATGATAATAGTAATAATCATAATATTAATAATAATTTTAAAAAATAACACTAATAATCATAATAATCATGATAATGATGAGAAGAAAAGCCATGATAAAGATAATAACAGTTACGATGATGACCATGATGGTGATGACCATGATGGTGATGCTGATGTCGGCGACGCCGACGACAATGACGACGACGACGACGACGATGGTGTGATGATGATGATGATGATGATGATGACATCAAACCAATTTGACCATAAACTGTCCAAACAATCTGACGACGATAGCTGTTACAACAGACAATGGGAAAAAAATGATCTCTTTTCACGACGAACAGGAAGTCACCACTCACCATAATCATCGCAACGGAAACAGATTTCAGCGACACAGTCTAACTGTAGTTCAATTATGATGACGTCACTGCACATCCACACACACACACACACACACACAAAAAGTTGACCCTGTGTGGTCTGTACACACGTCACATCAACCGTCATCTCGTGTGCACAGGGTATCAACGGCAGTCCACATAAATTAAGCCAGCATCCATCCATGCACCCTGTGACAACTTGGTATTTTAAAATCTGCCATGTCATAATTCCCGTGGGTGGGTGGGTGGGTGGGTGTGTATAATGCTCCGCACACTTGCACAGACAGACTGACAGTCTCGCCATCACAGTCCATATCACAATAACAGTGAGTATAATAAGCTTCATCTTAACAGATGGGGGGGGGGGGGGGGGGGGGGGGGGCTAAAGTGTAAGAAACGGAACTTCTTCCAACGTCACTCGAGTCTTCGCGAAACAGGGAAGAGAAGGGGGAATGAGGGGAGGGGAGTGAGGGGGAGGAGGAGGGCTGGGGGGGGGGGGAGAGTAGGGGGAAAGGAGAGATAAACACAGCAGGGTAAGCAGACAATCTAAACTTTTGATTCTCAAAACGTTCGGTAAGCCAATACATCATCATACACCTCGATCAACACGACAAGAATTTAAGAGTCGCACATGCTGTCAGTCACAGGGTGGTAGAGGGGGGAGGGTAAGGGAGGAGGGGGGGGGAGGAGGGACGCACACATTTCATTTTACTGATGTACAGTATCTGTAACTTGTCCATCTCCCCATTATTACAATTATGCATTCTTGAATTCAAAACGGCGTAAATCAAACTCCCAGAAAGAAAAGGAACATCAAAAGTAACAAAAATGAAAATAAAGTACATTTTTTCCCCCTCCAAATCCAATTCAGTACAGCAGAGAAGATCTTAACGAAAGGAGCATTAACTGTGAGTTGTATCTTGTGCACATGCACACACACACACACACACACACACACACACACACACACACACACACACACACACACACACACACTCACACACACACACACACACACACACGGAAAATCACATTTCCTCATTTCAAAATTGGTTTCTTCAACAACAACGACACAAAAGCGGCTTGCTATACCTCTCCGATGTTTGTGACATAGAACGAATACATACGCGTGGATCAACGAATCAGCTGTGTCTCCAAACTGCAAGCGCTTAAACGCAGACAGACCCCAGCGTTAGATCAGACAGACCCCAGCGTTAGACCAGACAGACCCCAGCGTTAGACACAGACCAGGAACAACCCAGCGTTAGATCAGACAGACCCCAGCGTTAGATCAGACAGACCCCAGCGTTAGA
>CM065714.1:11659330-11671830 GCA_033310375.1 Conus canariensis | reverse complement strand
AAACACTGATCTTCAAGACATATAGAAACATACAGAAAAATTATGACAGTACATGAACTCATTATTTATCACTATCAGCTGCCGCACCACACACACACACACACACACACACACACACACACACACACACATATATATATATATATATATATATATATATATATATATATACACGCGGTCAGTCCACTCAAAACAACTGGGAAATCAACACCATAAATGATGTACGTGATTTTTCTTTTAAGATCTGCAGCAATGACCTCGTTCGCAAAAGCTCATGGTCAAATTATTACGATGTTTGTGACGTGACACAGACACATTTTTCTGTTGATTCATTACACGCATCAATTGATACGAAACACTGAGAACGACGACGACGACAACGACGATGATGGTGTTCAGAGAAGGACAAGGTTATCTTTCTTTGTTGATAAACTTGTTATGATAATGCCGAATTAGGAGTGACAGCAGCGTAGGGCATGGAAGAGAGAGAGAGAGAGAGAGAGAGAGAGAGAGAGAGAGAGAGAGAGAGAGAAAGAGAGAGACAGAGAGATGTGATGAACTGGGAGGGGGAGGACACCCATCTAGCTAAAAAAAAAAAAAAAAAACCGTAGCCAAATACGCGCGTGAACACACACACACACACACAACACACACACACACACACACGCATCTCATTGGAAACTGTCTCATAATAATCTATGACCTTTTCAAAAAAACATGCCAGAATGCACGAATGTTAACATTGATACCCGCTGTAGGTAATCTGTCGATCGAATCTCAGCCAAATCAGTAATCAGACAATCAACAAACCAATCCACGACCAATCAATCGATCATGTATTGTTGATCTCCCCTTCTCAAATGTTGTGTCTTTCTCCAAGAAACTTTAAGGGCGAACTGGTATATATTCATTATCATAATGATCACCACCACAATCATACGATCATTACCATCAACCATTACTATCAAAGCACTATCACTATCATTACCATAATATTACTGTCGTACCATCACTATCAAACTACCACTGTTACACTACCACTGTCGTACCATCTACCAGCTCTGACCGGAAGCAGCGCCAAAAACGAAGGGACTGATGGGATACAGCCGGGACCGGAAGAAGACACCGACAGATAAATGGCGTCAAGACCAGACGGAAAAGCGAAGACAGTTATTCACCAAAGATTCCTTGGCCATGTGGTGTCTCCCTCCTTCGCTCCCTATCTCCGAACAGCAGACGGCAAAAATCATAACCTAGTTACTTATAAAAGGTTACGTTTGCTAGCACTCTCCCTCTCTCTCCCTCTCTCATAGTTGTGCTGTTCCCTCCTACCCCTCTCCTTCTCTCGTGCTCCGTCTCGCTGACATTCAAGAGGAGGAAAATATCAACACGATTAAAAGCAGTGATAAAAGCGTCCACGTAAAACAAAAGAAAACCCTGTGTACATTGAATTACGTTTATGAAGTTCCTTCATTTTAACGCCGACTTCAAAATAAATCTGAAAATTGAAAAAAAACAAAGCCTAGTTTTGCAGGCTTCAACAAATCGTAGTAAGCCAATTTTCCCTTTTGTTGTACCCAGCCAGTCTCACTAGGCCCTTCAAAACACCAAATTCACAGGGCAAACAGCTATCCAGCCCTCTCTCTCTCTCTCCTCTCTCTCTCTCTCTCTGATTCATTTATAAAAAACTCTTGTGTGTATTACGTACATACAATTTGACTCGGTAAACCCGCAAAAAGTAAAAACTATGACGTAAAAGTTGGGGGGTTTATGTGTGTGTGTGATAACAGCATCATTACGGATTTTATATTGTGAACATAACAATATTCCACGCCCAGCAAAACAACTCGACTTGTGGCCAGTAAGATTATTAGTTTAAAAATCAGTCGGCCGGTTAAACAATAGTTTGTATCCCAGCAATCGAAATCTGCTGGCAGTACTAAAACCTTGTACACAATACAAATTTGTATTTCTCAACAAATATACAAGACAGGAGGGAATATCCAAACATACATGGTGACAGTTTGTATGAAAAATAATAATAATAATAACTACCATAATAATAATGATAATAGTAATAGTAATGACAGTAATAACAATTTTCTTCTTTCTTACTAGCTTTAGTTGTTTTAAGAAACGAATATTGCAATAAAAACAGTCTCTACGTAAAACCACCCATGAAGTTAAATTCTTCGCAAACGGAAGAAATCGACAAAATGTCATTAAGAAACTGTACACCTCAATCTCTGAATACGCTCTTGACATGAAAGCGGCCAGGGACTGGATCGGTAGCGTCGCTGTATGAAGCAGTGTCCTAAATCAATCATATGAATGAAAGATCATGCATCCACAAATTGAAAACTTTACATCCAGAACCTACAGACTTTGATGACAGTGACAGGAACACTTTCCGTATTTCTTTTTAGCATCTACCACAAGCAACTTGTGATAAAAGAAAGCATGTTTTATGAAAGCTGATTTCAAGTAAAGAGTTCAGGTCTGTTTTAATCCTTTCTGTGGATTAATGCGGAGGCGCAGGTGTTCAGTTTTGCTATATTCTCTTGAACTGAAAAATTAAACCAGTGTATGCAGACCTTGAATCACTTCTGATCTCGCACTGGGGCTGTTTAGACTTTTCTATGTAGTCGTTCTGACCATTTTCAAGGAGAGAAGAATTTGATGAGGTTTACGTATTTAAACTGTTCATGACCAGTCCACGCAGCAACAGAACAAAGACTACACACACACACACACACACACACACACACACACACACACCACACACACACACACACCATTTCAGTCTTGTGTCCATGAGCAAGTGATGTGAACACCAATGCTGGATTCAAATTATATGCAGAATAATCGAATTCTGGTTTGGTTTCAGTCACACGGACAACATACGCATCATTTTTCTAACTCGAGACTACGGTATTGAATGCACACACAGCAGTGTCTCAAATTTTGCCTTCAAACACGACCTAACCCTTAAATAATTCTAAACAAAGCGAAACTGCGCGTGATGATTTATAAAGTTGTTTGAAAAAAAAATCGATAAAGATCTGGATATAATTCAACTTGTGGTATTTTTTTTCCACAACGTGACTGATATAATACACAATTTAGTTTTCCCTGTCCTTGCTGTGTCTTCTGCGTCAACACGTTAACATGAAACATCCAACATAAATCAATGTTTGTCGACATACGTAAACAGCCGTCATTGCACCATAAAACACACAACCTTTAAAAACAATATCAAGTCACAGAGAATCGGCCTCAGTGCCTTCATTCGCGCGACACAAGACAATGGAGGATGTATGGCGTGACACCAGGAGGGACCTCTGGAGGTTCCAGAGCAGGCCGACAGGCAGACTCCTGGCTGGATCAATGAACGGGATGTACAGTACCAGTTCCCGTCGTTCACCACTCCTTCGTTAGTTTACACTACACTCCCAAGAACGTTCTGCCAACATCTGGAATAAATGCAGCATCTTTCAGTCCTACTGACTTTCACATCAATGTGATACCAGTTTACAACAGCAAGATCCCGCAATGCCACACAAGGGTAGGTTTCTTTTTGTCAAAGTTTGGCATTGCTCAACATGCTTAGTTATTACCTGATAAAAAAAAAAAAAAAAGCATCCTCTTGCCCAGCTCTCGCGGAATTTGGAACCACACGTTTTGTTATGAAGTTACACAGTGCTGGACGATTGTCAGTGCCAGACATCAGCATGGGATCCAAGACACAGCTATCTCACTGTCAGCGGCCTTCTGAACAAGTAGCATTAGGAGGCGATTCCAGAGAACAGGTATTCATGACGGATGACTGCCTGATGTTCATAGGTGTTTGATATAGAAACACACAGACTTTGGTTGAAATAATGGTATAAAATGAACACTGAAATCACAAGTGCCCCAAAGTCATTAGTGATCACTCCAGGACACAGGAAGAACTAAGACATAGTTGTTGGACAAACTCTTCGCTGTCTTCGCCACTTTCGGCTTCTCCGTCAAATGATCTCATTAATGATGTCCAGACACAGAGGTAGTAGTAAACCGAACTTTTGGTACCGTACAGAAAGCTGGCATTGCTTCACGCAGTTCACTTTCTTCAGATGTATAGCCCCTCCACTGGTGACTTGCTAGAAAACTTCATCAGTCTTAAAACCCCCTGTGTCAGATACACAGGAACAGCTTCCCAAAATGACACGACGACCGCTCCACCCAACACTCACAACAGCTCAGGCCGAAGCCCACAACCTTCACCACACCCAGGAACCCCCCACGGGGCGCTAAGACCAGCCGAAGTCACGCCCTACCATCTGATACAGCTTAGCGTTAAAGGGCCGGTAGAAGTCCCGCAACCTCTCTATCACGTGAGGGTCCACGTCCGGGTGTCTCCTGCCTTTGGTCTTGCCCAGGCAGTGGGGCTTGCTGTTCTTCTCGGGAAACTTGATGAGGCAGGGGAAGCCCCGGGTGGCGTTCAGGTAGAAGTGCTTCTCCGTGATGAAGGGTCTCAGCCCCAGGAACGCCTGCACCTCCTTCATCACCTGAGCCGGGTTCTCGATCAGCTGCTCCCCGCTGACGAAGTGGAACTGCTGCCTGGGGAAGTACTTGAACCAACGCTCCAGGTGCTTGGTGTAGACGCCGATGCGGATGGCCCCCCAGGACGTGTTGACGATCCCTAGGCGGTGGTCCAGCAGGGCCATTTCCTCGAAGCGCTTCATCTTGCCGTCCCGCTTGCTGGAGGCCTGCACGTAGTCGGAGATGGCCCTGGTGACGGGGTCCCGCACCACCACCACCAGCTTGACGTGGCGCGACATGGACTGCACCCGCTTGGGCACCTCCCGCGTGATAAAGTAGCTGGGCGTCTTCTCCATCGTCAGCTGCCCGGCCTGGCTCGGCGGCATCAGAGACCTGAAACAACCAGCAGCCACAGTTGAGAGAGAGTGAGGGGGAGAGAGAGAGAGAGAGAGAGAGAGAGAGAGAGAGAGAGAGAGAGGAGAGAGAGAGAGAGAGAGAGAGACAAGACAGACAGACAGGACAGACAGAGAGAGGCAGACAGAGAGAGAAAGAAAGGAGAGAGAACGGCGGGAGGCTGAGAGAGAATGACTGATTGACTGACTGACTGACTGACAAGCTAATTGATTATTGAGTGAGAGTAAATGAATGAATGAATGAAGGACGAAAAGAACGAAGGAAGGAAAAAAGGAAGGAAGGAAGGAATGTACGGAATGAGTGAATGATTGATTGAGTGAATGAATGAATCAATGAACGAATGAATCAATGAATGAATCAATGAATGAATTCTTTAATCAGACCGGCTATCACTCCATTCTTATGGGCAATGAACATCAATACATTAAAAGGCGTGGTCAAATGCGTGAATTATACATGTCCACGAGTACAATGTAAAACCATACACTGACACCTGATGGCGACAGCATGTCTTGCCAAGATTGTCTACCCACAGTACTACAGTGACAAGTTCCGTACTGTGAACATTTTGGAGGAAAAGAAGTAAAAGGCTCAACCTAAACACACATGACTGGATACAGTGTTTTCTTGGAACTAGTTCCCAAATCATATTCTACTCTTACATCACTGTAAGCTGGGCACAAAAGACAAAGTGTACTTCATCCTTTAGAGCAGATATATGCGCGCAGGTGGGGGGTAAGGTAAGGTAATATTGCTTATAGCCCAGCCGACCGCAAAGGGCCATATCAGGGCTTTCACCGCGTCCAAGTCAACTCACAAGTCATCACACACACACACACACACACACACACACACACACACACACACACACACATACACACACGAACAAAACACACACACACAAACCTTTAAAGTACACCTTCTAAAAACACACCGGAATCTTTATGAAAAATCTTTCTTCCGTAAAATCGGAAGGGAAGGGGGGGGGGGGGGGGGAGGGGGGGAGACAAGCAAGGAGGAAGATAGAGACAGACAGTCACAGACAGACAGACAGAGACACAGGCAGACAGAAAGACAGAGACAGGAGGGTGGAGGGAGGGAAAAGAGGGGAAGGATGCGCGAAGAGGGACGGTGGCGGAGTTAGAGAACTCTCTCTCTCTCTCTCTCTCTCTCTCTCTCTCTTCTCTCTCTCTCTCTCTCTCTCTCTCTCTCTCATTCTAATGTACCGGCTGATGGGAAAACGGCGAAACAAACCTATCAGACATTTAATCATGTCCTGTCTTGTACTCTTTGACTGGAGAGAGAGAGAGAGAGAGAGAGAGAGAGAGAGAGAGAGAGAGAGAGAGAGCAGGGAGGAACTAAGGGAGAGAACTCTATAATATGAGACAACCAAAGTAGCGTTCTGGGACCTACAGACGAGAGCCTTCAATGGCGGCGAGGGCAGGAAGAGCAGACAACTCTATCCAATAGTACCCCCTTCATCAAGCCGCTCACTCCCCGCCGCCCCATTCGTGTCCCCCCGCAAATGAGATTGTCACGTTCCGGGAACCGTAATCTTCTGTGACGTCAGGAGGACACTAATGACGTTAGGCCGACACTCGACATGTCATGACAGGTCTATGTACTGGTGACAGGCGGCGTCGATACTGACGTCATGAGCGGGGATGGAGTTGTCGGCTTAATCCCTATAGTCACTCGGCTCTACGGTCCATCGGCTGTCAGCCGCCTCGGACATGGCTGGAGTAATATTTCCGACAATCTGGCGTATTTGGGAGGGGGGGAGGAGGGGGGGGGGAGATAAGTGCACATAACAGGCAACTCTCCGGTGTGGCTTATATATATCATATATGTGGATTAGATTAAAAGTTTGGCGATTGCCCGTCAGTTGCAGAGTCACGCGAACTGTTCGTGTCCAGTCGGGTATCGAGATCGTCCCTGATGAGTCTTGAGTGGCAACCTGAAATCAAGCGAGTCATCCCGTGCATCAAGTAATCGCACAGAAGACTGTGCAACAGGCGGACACTCTTCTGGGTATCTAAAGACAAATAAAACAGACTGCAGCATTAGATTATCATTCCCATGCTGACCGTTATCAACGGAGTATAGTTTTATCCATTTTGATGTCTGATACATGTAACAAGAAAAGAAGACATATTTATCGAAAATTAGTTCGTCTGCTCCGTACTGGATGTTAAATAAGTGTTACTTTACACTTTGTCTCCATGTATTCGTTAAATCAAGGTATTTTTCCCTTTTTCTTTTTTTAAAGCCTTGGGTATCTTCTCTACTTGGAGTACGCCACCATGGGCGCGCTATGGAAGCGAAGAGAAATGTCGACTGGCTGTCGAACATCATTGGCTATACTTACAGCAGCGATGCAAGTATTCCAGTCAGTTTGGCCAAAACGTCAAGATTATTTTCAAATCATATTTTCTTCAACCCTGGGCACTGAGCCCAAAGTAAAATGGTCAGCATGTTTGGCTGCGTGAAGTAAAATGGTCAGAGTGTTTGCCTACCCGGAGTAAAATGGTCAGAGTGTTTGCCTGCCCGAAGTAAAATGGTCAGAGTGTTTGCCTGCCCGAAGTAAAATGGTCAGAGTGTTTGCCTGCGTGGAGTAAAATGGTCAGAGTGTTTGCCTACCCGGAGTAAAATGGTCAGAGTGTTTGCCTGCGCGAAGTAAAATGGTCAGAGTGTTTGCCTACCCGGAGTAAAATGGTCAGTGTTTGCCTACCCGGAGTAAAATGGTCAGAGTGTTTGCCTACCCGGAGTAAAATGGTCAGAGTGTTTGCCTACCCGGAGTAAAATGGTCAGAGTGTTTGCCTATCCGGAGTAAAATGGTCAGAGTGTTTGCCTGCCTGAAGTCAAATGGTCAGAGTGTTTGCCTATCCGGAGTAAAATGGTCAGAGTGTTTGCCTATCCGGAGTAAAATGGTCAGAGTGTTTGCCTGCGTGGAGTAAAATGGTCAGAGTGTTTGCCTATCCGGAGTAAAATGGTCAGAGTGTTTGCCTGCGGGAAGTAAAATGGTCAGAGTGTTTGCCTATCCGGAGTAAAATGGTCAGAGTGTTTGCCTGCGTGGAGTAAAATGGTCAGAGTGTTTGCCTATCCGGAGTAAAATGGTCAGAGTGTTTGCCTGCGGGAAGTAAAATGGTCAGAGTGTTTGCCTGCCCAAAGTAAAATGGTCAGAGTGTTTGCCTGCGGACCTGACGGTCATGAGTTCGAAACTTTCTTAGGGTCAGATCTGTTTCCGGATTGAAAATCCTCCCCTGCCCACCCTGCAGTAAACGTTGAAAATCCTCCCCTGCCCACCGTGCAGTATACGTTGAAAATCCTCCCCTGCCCACCCTGCAGTAAACGTTGAAAATCCTCCCCTGCCCACCGTGCAGTAAACGTTGAAAATCCTCCCCTGCCCACCCTGCAGTAAACGTTGAAAATCCTCCCCTGCCCACCCTGCAGTAAACGGCTACCTGATTCAGTTCAGGGGATGATACAGGCGGCGGCAGCAGAGGGATAGCATCACCTTGTATCACGCCGTGCCCAAGACACAGAGAACCTTGACAATCCAATATCTACGGCCTCTGTGCTATAGGGGTACTGCCTATATTACTGGTAGTCGGCATGTGCAAATACGTCGCCGTCATATCAGTTCCCAGGTCTGCTACCTGTTCCCGTGAACATAGATGCCCACAGTTCTGTGTACTCGCAGCTCCACTGGCCTTCTGCCCTTGTCTGTCGATCCCTCTATGTTCCTATGAATCTCAGTCGTTGGTGTTATCTCCGCTCTACGCTTTCACAGTTCTCGAGTTTCCACGACTCGGCTCCATCATCCTACAGTCCCATGTTTACACATCTCCGCTTTACCTACACTCTGCTCTCCCCAGGCTCAATGTTTCCAGGAGCCTGCTGAAGTCCCACATTGTCACTCCTGAAGGTTTACGTTCCCACGGCTACACTATTCTAAGAGCCATCAGGGCACTTGTTGCGCTCTCACAGCTAGTCATGTCGCACAGGTATTATGACTACAGTTCGTTCTCAGTTATATTGATCTTAGAGTCCACACCCAGTGAGGGTGATATATACACGGGGGCAGTGATCCCAGCGCAGAGAGGTGAAGAGGTCTCTCATCACACAACATCGGCATCACAGAACAAAAAACATGTTAGGGTGGTGGGTGGGAATGGCATTGTTTGTGTTGGGTGTCAGCGGGATTCCGACTCTAACTGTCTGACTGCAGAGTCAGTGCTCTGTTGTAGCTGTGTCTGACTGCAGAGTCAGTGCTCTGTTGTAGCTCTGTCTGACTGCAGAGTCAGTGCTCTGTTGTAGCTCTGTCTGACTGCAGAGTCGGTGCTCTGTTGTAGCTGTATCTGACTGCAGAGTCAGTGCTCTGTTGTAGCTCTGACTGCAGAGTCGGTGCTCTGTTGTAGCTGTGTCTGACTGCAGAGTCAGTGCTCTGTTGTAGCTGTGTCTGACTGCAGAGTCAGTGTTCTGTTGTAGCTCTGTCTGACTGCAGAGTCAGTGCTCTGTTGTAGCTGTGTCTGACTGCAGAGTCAGTGTTCTGTTGTAGCTCTGTCTGACTGCAGAGTCAGTGCTCTGTTGTAGCTGTGTCTGACTGCAGAGTCAGTGCTCTGTTGTAGCTGTCGGACTGCAGAGTCAGTGCTCTGTTGTAGCTGTGTCTGACTGCAGAGTCAGTGCTCTGTTGTAGCTGTCGGACTGCAGAGTCAGTGCTCTGTTGTAGCTGTGTCTGACTGCAGAGTCAGTGCTCTGTTGTAGCTGTCTGACTGCAGAGTCGGTGCTCTGTTGTAGCTGTGTCTGACTGCAGAGTCAGTGCTCTGTTGTAGCTGTGTCTGACTGCAGAGTCAGTGCTCTGTTGCAGCTGTGTCTGACTGCACAGTCAGTGCTCTGTTGTAGCTCTGTGTTCACACGGCTGTTTGCTCCCACTTTCCACTTTCACATAGTTGTATGTTCCCACTTTCACATAGTTGTATGTTCCCACTTTCCGCTTTCACACAGTTGTATGTTCCCACTTTCCGCTTTAACACAGCTGTATGTCCCCACTTTCCGCTTTCACACAGTTGTATGTTCCCACGTTCCGCTTTAACACAGTTGTATGTTCCCACTTTCCACTTTGACACAGTTGTATGTTCCCACACTCCACTTCACACTGTTGTATGTTCCCACACTCAACTTCACACCGTTGTATGTTCATACACTCCATTATCACAAACTGGGGGATCCCAGACTCTATTTCCATACCTGTGTATGTTCTCACACGTCCATGTTCTCACAGCTGTTTGTTCCCACATGTTAACTATCACACGACCGTACGTTCCTACACGTCCATTCTCAACAGGTGTATGTTCGTTCCCACATGCCCATTTTTGTATGTTAACACTTCATTTTCACACAACTGTATGTTCCCACATTCCATTTTCACACAGTGATATTTTCCCACACGTCCACTTTCACGCCGTTGTATGTTCCCACATACCTGTTTTCACACTGCTGTATGCTCCTACTCGTCCATTTTTACCCACTTAAATGTTCCCACACGTCAATCTCACACGGCTCTATGTTCCCACACCATTTCTGTTTTACACCCTCATTTTCACACAGTTGTACATTCTCAGACGTCCATTGTTTACACGATTTTATGGTCTTAGACGTTAGTTTTTTCCCCACACGTCCATTTTCATGCGGTTGTATATTCCCACATGTCCACTTCTACGCGGCTGCATTTTTTCACATGTACATTTTCAGTTGTTTGTTCCCCAACTCCCATTTTTACACGGCTGGCATTCCTACTTTTTTTTTTTAATCTTTGTTATGTTCTAGATCCTTACGGCTGCACCTTACCAAAACACTACATCCCTAGCATCTTCTATAGATCGTAAGTCCAGCATCATAAGTTCTCGTATCTGTGATAATACTATGTTCTGTAACAAAAGGCGACGGGAATATCTACATTAATCCCGAATACCCGGCTTTACATACAGACAATTCAATGTTCGTGTCTACCCATAGGTATACTTTTCAACTTTTATATTGTCCTACATTTCTAGAATGTCCACATCGTCTTGTTCCAGCAGCTCTGTGCTCTCACGTTTCTCCAGAATACAGAACCGACGAATAGACATCAGAGGGAACAAAGAGACGAGGAACAGAAGGGGGGCGGGGATCAACACACACAACACGCGGATCTCCGGCAATCTTCTCCCGGGAGAAAATTAATGATAGTTTGAAACGAGACCCCACAGCGAGGGCCCCGGCTGGCTTTTGATTTTCTGTGATGACACCGGAGGATTGGCCTCATTACAGCCATCACGGATCATTTTGTTTGAAGATGCCGCTTAGACTGGATTGGTCTCGTTCTTCCCTGATCTCTTTTGAAGGGAATACAACGGTACAGCCATGCCAGTATTCTTTCCTCTTGCTTCAACGAAAAAAGAATAATGATTTGGTATTGCAATCCCCCCTCCCCCCCCCCCCCCACTCCCCCATCTCAGTGTATGGTACGAATGAACACAAAGTTCTTGAAGCGTTTCATATGAAATCAAATCGCCAAGGACGAACAAACAGGGTTATTTAAAAAGTCTCTCTCGATCGTCACGTTGGGCAAAATAAAAACATTGCTACTGCACTCACTGTAAAGATACTAACGTATCAATCGTAACAAACAGGTGAATAAACAAACTGGCGCCGAGACACATCTGTGGATCGTTTTTGATATGTCCCTCTCATCAAACCTAAGAATCTGAGAAGCTTATGGTGACTGCTAAGTCTGATTCTCTCTCTCTCTCTCTCTCTCTCTCTCTCTCTCTCTCTCTCTCTCTCTCTCTCTTCCCCCACACACCACTGGGAGTGTTGTACAACATTCTGGCCAAGACTGTGACTTCCTAGGCCCTTGGCTAGATTACGAGACTGCGAACTCTCCAGCTCCTCTCTCCTCTCTCACGTTCACTTATCAGAACGTAACTCCCGTAGCCCTAAGTTCAACACTGTAACTCGCCAGGCCTCATACCTCAACTATCCAATTAAAACATTTCCGACTACCAGAGTACCAGACTGTTCCTAAACAGTAATTCTCCAAGCCTGAACCTCAACTACCAGAGAGCAACTTTTCCAGACCCAAAGTTCAACTGCCTGACAGTAACCCTCCAGGTCATCAGACGACCACGCCGTTCCTATGCTGTAACTCTCCAAGCACTAAAAACGGAACTGAACGGTTCCCCAACAGTACACCTTCGGCGTATGCTTAACTACCAGACTTGTTCCTAGGTCATAAACATCCATTCTTAACAACCAGACACTGTTCCCAAACTGTACCACTCTCCAGACCCCAGACTCAACGAACAGGAAACTGTGGCAGGGTGATCTCAATGACCTCTGTCTCCCAAGCCTCCGGCGTCGTCGTCCACCTTCACCGGCAGCAGCAGCAGCAGCATCACAAGCCGAGGCTGAAAGTGCCAGCAGCCAGATCCTCAGACTTCTCCAGCCCAAGGCAGAGCGACAGCAGCGCCGATCAAGCGTGACCTACGACATCCCGCCGGCCTCCTTCCATGCGGCAG
>CM065714.1:11651830-11656830 GCA_033310375.1 Conus canariensis | reverse complement strand
CGGGCAGCTTTTCTCGCGTCCTTTGTTTTATTTTGGGAAAAAAACAACAACAACAACAACAACAACAACTGCGGTATGGAGATACAAATGATTAAACACCGATCGTGTGCAAACTCTGTTGGTATACTGGACTTGCATGACAGTAGTTGAATTTGGTGAAAGTGTACTTACTAGTCCAAAGCGTCCATTGTTTTTGTTTCTTTTTTTTGTTTTGTTTTGTTGTTGCTGTTGTTGTTTTTGTTGTTTGTTTGTGTGGTTTTTTGTTGTTGTTGTTGTTGTTGTTTTTTTTTTTTTTTTTTTTTTGGGGGGGGTATACTGTTCCGCCACATGCACACGGCGCATGCGTCACCAAACTATTTCCTTTTCCCTTCAGTCAGGCAGTCATCGTAGGGAACACTTGGGCAGCATTCTGTATGCACCTTTCAACCTCACGTTCCACTCGCTTTTCCTTGGGGTCTCTCCAGTCAACTGACTTTCTTTCTTTCGTGTCTTTCGGTTTTTGCGAGTTCCTTGTTTTACCTGGCAAAACGCTGTAGAGATAAAAACGGGGAAACAACGACTGAGCGCACACTCTGTTGGTATGCTGGACTGGTACGACAGTGGTTCAATGTGGTGAGAGTATACTTATTACTCCGAAATGTCCACTGTTCTGGAGATACTGTTCCGCCATACGCATTCTACGCATGCGTCACCAAATTTGTTTCCTCTTCCGTTCAGCAAGCCAATCATCCCAGTGAACACATGGGCAGCGTTCTGTATGAACCTTTCGACCCCACAGTCCACTCACTTCTCCTAGAGGTCAGTCCAGTCCAGCGAGGCCTTGGGGCCATTCACTGACCAGTCAGGGCGGAGGAGGTTTTATAATAAGGGTAAAACACGATTTGTTTGCCCCCCCCCCCCCCCCCACACACACACACACACCACTACACGCTCTGCTCCTCCCCTGTCCCGTTCTTTCCCGTGACAGATGCTTCTGAAATCCAATTAGCACTGGTCCGCCAACTGGTCAACGGGGGTGGAAAGAAGGGAGTGGGGCAGGTGGGGGGGGGGGGGGCGGGCAGAGAGATGGGGGTGGGGGAGAAAGTGTTCGGAGGTCAGGCTTTCAGTCAATCATCCCTCATGGTCGGTCGGTGAAGGAGGGTGAAAACGGGGCAAGGAAAGGGGGACAGGGACAAGGGAATGGTGGTATGGGGTGGGGGCTATGGGGGTGGGGGTGAAGGAATGGGAGGGTGTGGGGGAAGACAGAGGAGACCGGTGACAAAGCGATAAGGCAAAGTGTTCTTTCATTTGACATGAAGTGCCTGACGTGGAGTGTAGCACAACAACACTAGGGACGACCTGCGAGTGCACACACACACACACACACACACACACACACACACACACACACAGCCACACACACTCCGGGAGAGAGAGAGAGAGAGAGAGAGAGAGAGAGAGAGAGAGAGAGAGAGACAGACAGACAGACAGACAGACAGCCAGACAGACAGACAGAGACAGAAAGAGATTCTACACCCAAACCTTGAATCCTTCCTTCCCCAAAGGTTCACCATGCGATCGTATTGTTTTTTTCTTTAGTATTTATTCCTCTCAGGTCACCAAACACGCCCCTCCTGAAGATAGATACGATTGTTTTCACTAGCAAAAACACTTCAGCCGAGTCGCATGCCTCAGTCATCAATCTCGAAATGCTACTACACCCGCTCTTCCCATTCTTGGAATGGCAGGACTTTGCAACACGAGTAGCAAGAGGAGAGATGATAGCAGAGACGGTTAAGGTTGTTGGGGGGGGGGGGGGGGGGGAGGGGGTGGGGGGGGAGGGCTCTCAAAGAGATCCGGGCGGGGGATGCATGTGTTATCGACTGGCTGGCTGGCTGGTTAGGTTGGGTTGGTTGGTTGGCTGGCTGGCTCCTGTTTTCAGCCGTGCGGCTGTCTCTTTTATCTCACGTGCTGAAAGAGGTCCAAGCTACTGGCGACGGCTCGCCGTTCGCCACGGTTCCTCTGTTGTGTGTGTGTGTGTGTGTGTATCTTTGACCTAACTTCTGTCATTGGACTTTTTTTTGCGAGAGTAAGAGAGTGGATAAAAGGCCGGGGGGGGGGGGGGGGGGGGCGGAGGTGGGGAGGCGTAGGGTCAGGAACCTCAGATGGGAAAGCAGAATCTACATCATCATCTTCTTCGTCTTCTTCTACATCTTCTCTCTCTCTCCCTCCCTCTCTCTCTCTCTCTCTCTTTGTGCGAGAGAGAGAGACAGAGATAGACATACACACAGACAGAAAGACAGAAACTGCGTGGGCGTGCGCGCGCGTGTGTATGTGTGTGTGTGTGTGTGTGTGTGTGTGTGTGTGTGTGTGTGTGTGTGTGTGTGTATGTGAGTGTGCGTGTGCGCGTGTGTGCGCGTGTGTGCGCGCGTGTGAGTGCGCGCGCGCGCGCACGTTTGTTTGTTTTTTTCTTCATCCAAGCTTATATATGAATATACTGATTTGACTTTGTTCGAGGACAAACACATCTGAATACCTAACTGTGAACTGATGAATCGGTGGGAAAGAGAGAGAGAGAGAGAGAGAGAGAGAGAGAGAGAGAGAGAGAGAGAGAGAGAGACAGACAGACAGACAAACAGACAGAGAAGCAGACAGACAGAAGCGGGGAAAGATGTACTATCTCCAAAACAAAGCAGAGCAGCTGCGTGCGGAAGGCAGGAAAGGCAGAAGACGCAACACACGTCTGCTGCTGCAGTGTTAACAAAAGGCCACCTGAGATACCTCCATGCCAGAGACCTCATTTTCCCTGCCACAGACACACACCCCCTCCCCCCCCAACACACACACATCTCTTGCCACTGACATCTCTTACCACTGACATCTCTTATCACACACACCTCTTACCACTGACATCTCTTATCACAGACATCTCTTATCACATATCTCTTATCACACACATCTCTTATCACAAACATCTCTTACCACAGACATCTCTTATCACACACATCTCTTACCACAGACATCTCTTATCACACACATCTCTTATCACACACATCTCTTACCACTGACATCTCTTATCACACACATCTCTTATCACAGACATCTCTTATCACAGACATCTCTTATCACAGACATCTCTTATCACTGACATCTCTTACCACTGACATCTCTTATCACACACATCTCTTATCACAGACATCTCTTATCACTGACATCTCTTACCACACACATCTCTTATCACACACATCTCTTACCACACACATCTCTTACCACTGACATCTCTTACCACTGACATCTCTTACACACACATCTCTTATCACACACATCTCTTATCACACACATCTCTTATCACACACATCTCTTACCACAGACATCCCCTTGCCACAGACATCCCCTTACCACTGACATCCCCTTACCACAGACATCCCCTTATCACTGACATCCCTTATCACTGACATCCCCTTACCACTGACATCCCCTTACCACTGACATCTCTTACCAATGACATCCCCTTACCACTGACATCCCCTTACCACAGACATCCCCTTACCACTGACATCCCCGTACCACAGACATCTCATACCACTGACATCTCTTACCACTGACATCCCCTTACCACAGACACCCTCACCTCTACCCCAGCACAGATATAGTCTGCCAAAGATACTCTTATTACAAAGACTGATATCCCCCCAACCAAAGGATACAGATAGCCTCGCAACACAGATACCCCCCTACATGTAGCCTCGCAACACAGATATCCCCCTACATGTATGTATCTCAAAACCATAACAATAAATATTCCCCAAACCACAAGGCTGGGGATGGGGCGGTAGAAGAAGGGGGAGCTGGGGGTGGGAGTTGGGCACGTTTACACAGAAAGAATGGCGGAGCAGATCAAGAAGAGATCTGTCAATAGGATTTGAGAATTGACAAGTGCACTCTTATCCACCCCCCATCCCCACCCCCGTGACTTCTGAGTTTCACCAAACTGTCCTTCAGCGGCCGTCGTTCCTCCGAAGACAGAGTGTGGCTACCCACGTGGTGCGTTGATCCAAACCAATCTCCTCACCCAGTGAAACGTGCTCAATAGCCCAGTGAGTACATCGCAGAGAGTTCAACTCACGTAAAACAACATGACTGGTCGAACACTGGAACACACCTTGCTGACTCAAACACCAAGTTGGATAACATTTACTTACTGAAAAGGTCTGTTGGATAAAGATAATCATAAACCATTGTAGATCAACTTTTCTTCCCTGTCTGATATTCAGCTTAAGGGCCTACAGCAAATTGCCCATGTTATCTCCACCCTCCTTCCCCCTGTCACCAAACGCATTCAATGAAGGGAAAATAATGTTTTACAGCCGGAAGCCCTTCAGTCTCGAATATCAACAAACTCATGTTTGGAAGCGGTCCTCACGCGACCTCTAACCGTTTGTCGAGGGATTAGGCAGCAAACACATGACGCTCTGGCCCTCTGCGACCTGAAGCCAGGCCTAAGGCCACAGATACTGTTATGTTATGGCGCAGCAAGGTGGTGTATCAGCGTGAGCCGTGTGGTACATAGCTTCTGTCTCCAGCTCCCGCCGTTTCTGTCAGGGTTTCCTCACCCTTTGAGCCAATGACTTTTTCTGGGTCCACAGAGAGGTTTGAAACCTTTCTCCTGCGTGAAACGCTTTTCCAGGCGTCGATCCTTCTCTGCCCAAAGCAACTAACTCGTTTTCAGGTGCCCGTGACCCGCCCACACCCCTTTTCCTGCCTGCAGCAACAGCCCCGCCGGTTCAGAACCTAAACCTCACAAGAAGGCCAAGTACAGGACATTGCTCTCAGCCATTACAGGCGATGTTCGACATTTTGATAGATAAAAGCGTTCTCCAAGACTGGGAGAATCCCCACGAGACTGATGAATGAGGCATGGCAGATCTCCACCACTACAAGAGTGCAGGTCTGTCGAGGCTCAAAAGAGGAGACTCCATATCATCCCGAGGACCACTCTCCAGGTATGATGGCATTGGAAA
>CM065714.1:11629330-11646830 GCA_033310375.1 Conus canariensis | reverse complement strand
AGAGAGAGACAGAGACAGAGAGAGACAGAGACAGAGACAGAGAGAGGGTGGGAGGGAGGGAGGTAGAGAGAGAAGGATGGGGGAGGGACAGGAGAGGAGAGAAACACACACACACACACACACACACACACAACACACACACACACACACACACACACACAGGCAGGCAAGCAGACAGACAGGCAAACAGCCAGAGAGGGTCAGGCACACAGACAGTGACAGACAGACACACTGACAGAGAGAGAGAGAGAGAGGACAGGCAGACTCACTGACTGACTGATCGGCAGACACAAGGGAGAAATGTAAAAAGGCAGAGAGAGAGAGAGAGAGAGAGAGAGAGAGAGAGAGAGAGAGAGAGAGAGAGAGAGAGAGAGAGAGAGAGAGAGAGAGAGAGAGAGAGAGAGAGAGCGACAGACAGACAGACACAGACAGAAAGACGGAGGTGCCAGGGACGTAAACCAAAGGGCAATCGTTCAATTCTGACAAGACAATTTGCGTGCTGGTGAGGCGGACACTTTCTAACCTACAACAAGGCAAGATTGGTGGCAGGCACTCCGAAAAAGACACACACAAAAAAGAAAGTCGCGCAACTAAAACAAGAATGCTAAACATACGCGTGTGCGCGCGCTGCTGCCAGTGTTACACACACACACACACACAACACACACACACACACACACACACACACAACACAGTCGTGCGCGCTTTTACACACACACACACACACACACACACACACACACACACACACACACACACACACACACTTGCGTCACAGACATCAGTCTTCTTCACCTATGGCAGCGTCAGCCAGAGCGAACAGACACCGACCGACACCTTTAATAATGGTCTAGGCTGGAACTACAAGGATCCTCACCAGAGTTGACTCTGGTTGGCAGCCTTGTGTGTGTGTGTGTGTGTGTGTGTGTGTGTGTGTGTGTGTGTGTGTGTGTGTGTGTTGTGTGTGTTTGAGAGAGAGAGATAGACAATGCGTGTGTGTGTTGTGTGTGTGTGTGTGTGTGTGTGTGTGTGTGTGTGTGTGTGTGTGTGTGTGTGCGTGTGCGCACCGCAAACGCATTCGTATATTTAACATTCTTGTTTCAGCTAAGCGTGTGTGAATGCGGCGTATTTCAATGCGGCGCATGCATTTGTGTGTGTCTATGTGTATGTATGTGTCTTAATTCTTCCTCGTTTGTGTGGTATACCTGGTGTTCCCTCCCTCCCCTCGTCCCCGAACCTCCTCCCTTCCTCTCCACGCCTTGTTGTTCCCCCATCCTTGTCCTTCCTCATCTCCTCCTCCGTCCCCTCCCCCATGCATGCATTTACCTATGGCACCAAAGGAATACATTTAAAAGGGAAAAAAAGCCGTTGAATTCTCCGGAAATGATATGATAATCAGAATCATGTCCCACCACAAGCAATGCTTGGGGGTTCCACCAAAAACACTCCCGGGCGGGTTAAACCTGGACTGGGGGGGTAACAATTCTAGTCCCAGGCAACGGTGGTAGGGGTCACGTTTCTGGTTTCACGCTTGTCTGTCAGCTTGTTCTCAGCATGGGGAGAAAAGCTCTCATCTTCAACCCCCCCTCCTCCCCCCCCCAACTCTTAGCCCCCACCCCCACCCACTCTGCCTCTCCCCCCACCCCCTTTACTCCCATCCTCCCTCTCCTCCTGCCCCACCCTCCTCCGAACCCTGAGTCCCACCTATCACTGCTTTCACCTCCATCTTCGGACCACACAGTAAGTTGCCGTTGTTCCTCTCTCTGTCTGTCTCTCTGTTTGCCTGTCTCTCTGTGTGAGAGAGAGAGAGAGAGAAGAGAGAGAGAGAGTGAGAGAGGAGAGAGAGAGTGTGTGTGTGTGTGTGTGTGTGTGTGTGTGTGTGTGTGTGTGTGTGTGTGTGTGTGTCTGTCTGTCTGTCTGTCTGTCTGTCTGTGTGCGTGCGTCTTCATGTGCGTTTATGCCTCAATGTATAACTTGCGCATTACACTTCGGGAATGTACAAGAGAGAGAGAGAGAGAGAGAGAGAGAGAGAGAGGTGTGTGTGTGTGTGTGTGTGTGTGTGTGTGTGTGTGTGTGTTGTGTGTGTGTGTGTGTGTTTGTGCGTCTTCATGTGCGTTTATGCCTCAATGTATAACTTGCGCGATTACACTTGGGGAATGTACCCTACGAAGAGAGAGAGAGAGAGAGAGAGAGAGAGGAGAGAGAGAGAGAGAGAGAGAGAGAGAGATCCGAAAACTTCAAAGAACGTACAGTGGTCCGCCGTAGAAGAATTTGTTTGTTGGTAAAAACGTTTCATTCTTGTGTACGTACGATGAATAGCTGCTGTTCTCTTGCATTGACTATGCCAAGTTGAAATGGCATAAAACGCTTACATACGCAAGCGAGAGCGAGAGCGAGCGAGAGAGGGAGGAGGAGGGAGGGAGGGAGAGGGGGGAGAGAGAGAGAGAGAGAGAGAGAGAGAGAGAGAGAATCCGACAGAGTCTGACAGACAGACAGTCAGACAGACAGACAGACAAACAGACAGAGACGGATCGACTGTCACTGGAACAGACAGACCCACGCTGAAAGCGACACAGACAAACAGGTGAGAAGAAATCTGGCGACGTGGGAAGACAGCCCGCTGGAGGTGGCGACTGGGGGGACGCAGAAAAAGGAATAGGGAAAGGGACGGGGGGAGAGAGACATGGGGAAGAGGGGTAGTACAAGCCCCCAGCGCGGCGGGCAGATCAGGAGGACGGGGGGGGGGGGGGGGGGGGGCAATGTCAGCCGTCAACAGCCGGTACACCAAAGCCATCAGCTGGATGACGACAGCCTCTTTGGTCACCCCCCAGAACACTGCCCTCGCTGGCTGGACCGGCGTCAGAGTCAGCATACCACCACACGGAGGGCTTTAGACAGGGCTGATAGCTCACCTTTCTCACATGGGTCCCCCCCCCCCTCCCCCCCACAACCTTCGGCCCACGGACTTTCTCCCTATGGACTTTCACCATGTGAAAAGACGATATTCTCGACCTTGGCATCCTAACATTTTACCGACAGGAACGAAGTAGGGGATGAGTATGTTGCACAGGTGGGAACACTGACGGGAGTGTGTTCCATTAATGGAAACAATCTACGGATAAGTCTGTTAAATTAATGGGAATAAACTAGGGATGAGAGTATTACATTAATGGGAACAAAATAGGAATGAGAATGTTACATTCATGGAAACAAAATAGGGATGAGTATGTTACATGGATGGGAACAAAATACGTCTGAGTATGTTACATTAATGGGAACAAAGAAGGGATTAATTGGTTACATTAATGGGAACAAAATAGGGATGAAAATGTTACATTAACTTAATGGGAACAAAATATGGATGAGTAGATTACATTAAAAGGAACCAAATAGGGATGAATATGTTACACTGATGAAAACCAAATGGATGGAAACGTTACATTCATGGAACAAAATAGGGATGAGCAGGTTACATTCATGGTAACTAACTACGATGAGCAGGTGACACTGACGGCTTTCTTCGTGTTCCATAGGACAAGTTCAGCTTCCGGTTGTAGACTCTGGTAAGCAGCTTACATTAATAGCTTGCGAACGTCCCGTGCGTTGAAAACGGCAAATTTACCTCCCACTGGTCACTGGGGTCAGCGTGCGTGCGTGAACTCTTTATGCAAATAATCTTAACAACATACTTATTCTCAATAAAATCCAAACACTTCTAGTTCACTTCAATTAATCAGTCTTTTCAAGTTCATCACAGCTGACTTTCTGAACTATTCCCACTAAGCGTATTACATGGGTGGAGGGAGGGTTTGCTTTGGTGAGCTCTTTGAGCGATACACCGTTACTGTTGTGGTGAACAACAAGAAACAAAACAGGATTTCAAAAAAAAAACCCATCCCTGGCTGATTAATTTCACCATTCACGTCCCTCGCCCCTCTCTCCACTCCACTTGTCTTTTTTCGTGATTTACACGAGAGTCAAAAAAGGCAGAGAGACCCTCTACCCCCCATTCTGTTTTCAGGCAGATGCTCTTCTCCTCGTCAAGCCCCATCTCTCCCTCTCCCAGGCTGCCTTTATCATGGGGAACCTGCTGGTCAAGCCCCATCTCTCCCTCTCCCAGGCTGCCTTTATCAAGGGGAACCTGCTGGTCAAGCCCCATCTCTCCCTCTCCCAGGCTGCCTTTATCATGGGGAACCTGCTGGTCAAGCCCCATCTCTCCCTCTCCCAGGCTGCCTTTATCAAGGGGAACCTGCTGGTCAAGCCCCATCTCTCCCTCTCCCAGGCTGCCTTTATCATGGGGAACCTGCTGGTCAAGCCCCATCTCTCCCTCTCCCAGGCTGCCTTTATCAAGGGGAACCTGCTGGTCAAGCCCCATCTCTCCCTCTCCCAGGCTGCCTTTATCAAGGGGAACCTGCTGGTCAAGCCCCATCTCTCCCTCTCCCAGGCTGCCTTTATCATGGGGAACCTGCTGGTCAAGCCCCATCTCTCCCTCTCCCAGGCTGCCTTTATCATGGGGAACCTGCTGGTCAAGCCCCATCTCTCCCTCTCCCAGGCTGCCTTTATCGAGGGGAACCTGCTGGTCAAGCCCCATCTCTCCCTCTCCCAGGCTGCCTTTATCATGGGGAACCTGCTGGTCAAGCCCCATCTCTCCCTCTCCCAGCTGCCTTTATCGAGGGGAACCTGCTGGTCAAGCCCCATCTCTCCCTCTCCCAGGCTGCCTTTATCGAGGGGAACCTGCTGGTCAAGCCCCATCTCTCCCTCTCCCAGGCTGCCTTTATCATGGGGAACCTGCTGGTCAAGCCCCATCTCTCCCTCTCCCAGGCTGCCTTTATCAAGGGGAACCTGCTGGTCAAGCCCCATCTCTCCCTCTCCCAGGCTGCCTTTATCAAGGGGAACCTGCTGGTCAAGCCCCATCTCTCCCTCTCCCAGGCTGCCTTTATCATGGGGAACCTGCTGGTCAAGCCCCATCTCTCCCTCTCCCAGGCTGCCTTTATCAAGGGGAACCTGCTGGTCAAGCCCCATCTCTCCCTCTCCCAGGCTGCCTTTATCAGGGGAACCTGCTGGTCAAGCCCCATCTCTCCCTCTCCCAGGCTGCCTTTATCAAGGGGAACCTGCTGGTCAAGCCCCATCTCTCCCTCTCCCAGGCTGCCTTTATCATGGGGAACCTGCTGGTCAAGCCCCATCTCTCCCTCTCCCAGGCTGCCTTTATCAAGGGGAACCTGCTGGTCAAGCCCCATCTCTCCCTCTCCCAGGCTGCCTTTATCAAGGGGAACCTGCTGGTCAAGCCCCATCTCTCCCTCTCCCAGGCTGCCTTTATCAAGGGGAACCTGCTGGTCAAGCCCCATCTCTCCCTCTCCCAGGCTGCCTTTATCATGGGGAACCTGCTGGTCAAGCCCCATCTCTCCCTCTCCCAGGCTGCCTTTATCATGGGGAACCTGCTGGTCAAGCCCCATCTCTCCCTCTCCCAGGCTGCCTTTATCAAGGGGAACCTGCTGGTCAAGCCCCATCTCTCCCTCTCCCAGGCTGCCTTTATCAAGGGGAACCTGCTGGTCAAGCCCCATCTCTCCCTCTCCCAGGCTGCCTTTATCAAGGGGAACCTGCTGGTCAAGCCCCATCTCTCCCTCTCCCAGGCTGCCTTTATCAAGGGGAACCTGCTGGTCAAGCCCCATCTCTCCCTCTCCCAGGCTGCCTTTATCATGGGGAACCTGCTGGTCAAGCCCCATCTCTCCCTCTCCCAGGCTGCCTTTATCATGGGGAACCTGCTGGTCAAGCCCCATCTCTCCCTCTCCCAGGCTGCCTTTATCAAGGGGAACCTGCTGGTCAAGCCCCATCTCTCCCTCTCCCAGGCTGCCTTTATCAAGGGGAACCTGCTGGTCAAGCCCCATCTCTCCCTCTCCAGGCTGCCTTTATAAAGGGGAACCTGCTGGTCAAGCCCCATCTCTCCCTCTCCCAGGCTGCCTTTATCAAGGGGAACCTGCTGGTCAAGCCCCATCTCTCCCTCTCCCAGGCTGCCTTTATCAAGGGGAACCTGCTGGTCAAGCCCCATCTCTCCCTCTCCCAGGCTGCCTTTATCATGGGGAACCTGCTGGTCAAGCCCCATCTCTCCCTCTCCCAGGCTGCCTTTATCAAGGGGAACCTGCTGGTCAAGCCCCATCTCTCCCTCTCCCAGGCTGCCTTTATCAAGGGGAACCTGCTGGTCAAGCCCCATCTCTCCCTCTCCCAGGCTGCCTTTATCATGGGGAACCTGCTGGTCAAGCCCCATCTCTCCCTCTCCCAGGCTGCCTTTATCAAGGGAACCTGCTGGTCAAGCCCCATCTCTCCCTCTCCCAGGCTGCCTTTATCAGGGGAACCTGCTGGTCAAGCCCCATCTCTCCCTCTCCCAGGCTGCCTTTATCAAGGGGAACCTGCTGGTCAAGCCCCATCTCTCCCTCTCCCAGGCTGCCTTTATCAAGGGGAACCTGCTGGTCAAGCCCCATCTCTCCCTCTCCCAGGCTGCCTTTATCAAGGGGAACCTGCTGGTCAAGCCCCATCTCTCCCTCTCCCAGGCTGCCTTTATCAAGGGGAACCTGCTGGTCAAGCCCCATCTCTCCCTCTCCCAGGCTGCCTTTATCAAGGGGAACCTGCTGGTCAAGCCCCATCTCTCCCTCTCCCAGGCTGCCTTTATCATGGGGAACCTGCTGGTCAAGCCCCATCTCTCCCTCTCCCAGGCTGCCTTTATCAAGGGAACCTGCTGGAAGGCAATGGCGAGAAAAGAATAGGATTGGGGTTGTAAAGTGATGGGATGATGGGGAAGTGGGGGATGGGGTATGGGAAGGGATGTGGAGAGGGAGTGTGGGGGGTTGTGGAAGTAACCTCGACCTACTTGCTTGGGCATTTCTCCCAGCGTGGCTTTATGGAGAAATGGTTTTAAGCCATCTGGAGAGAAAAAAAGGTTTTATATAGAAAAAAAAGGAAAGAAAAATACCTAGGTTATAAAGCTTTCCCAATCAAATCCCGTCTTCCATCTTGCTGGGCCCCATCGTGCGGACTTCCTTCGCTACGTTCATGGGCCAAAGGACCTGCGGAGATCGTCTTTTCCCTGTGCTTGTTGACGGAAAGGGCGGCCATAGAGGGTAGACCTCCAGCCGGGTGACGGCCCATTAAAGGGACACATCAGCTTTTACACGTTCGGTAACGCATCACTGTCTCCCCACTTTCCTGCCCACAAAACGACCTGTAAAATCCCTCCCCGTCTCATCCTTCACTTCCTGCCCTGGCCCATCTGGGGCTGTACAAAACAAAATTCTGAAGTCGGAGAAAAGAGAGAGAGAGAGAGAGAGGAGAGAGGAGAGAGAGACAGAGACAGAGACAGAGAGACAGAAACAGATAGACACAGAGAGAGAGGACACGAAAGAGAGAACAGAGAGAGAGAGAGAGAGAGAGAGAGAGAGAGAGAGAGAGGGAGAGAACACTGGAGAGAGAGAAAAGAGAGAGAGAGGAGAGAGAGAGAGGAGAGGGGGAGAGCTCTTTCCAATTCACTTCTTCGTTTCTCCATTTTTCTCCCCTCCGCCAAGTCCCGAGTAGCAGGTCTGAAAAGCGTGGAGGTGCAAAAGGATGTCGGCAAATGTTGCACGGACTGAATTGAGCGCCACCTTCAGGTTTTGTCCCCAGTGTCGGTTTGTGACAGAGCCTTTATGTGGGAGCTCGCCCGACCCACGCCGCAGGCGTTGACAGATGAGGCGTTGATTGTGTTGACGGTGGCGCTGTTTTCAAAGCTGATCGCCGAGCCCGGGTCTATCGGCAACACGGGGAGAATAAAACCCGACAGCGGTATGAACATCCGTTTCTCTGTCCATTGCGGTTTTTAGACGCCTGTCCCCCCGGATCGGGCTGTTCCCAAAGCCGTCTCCTGTCAAAAAAAAAAAAAAAAAAAAAAAAAAAAAAGACCTGGGAGTGAAAGAGTTCTTTCACTTTGCACAGCTCTACGACCGAGGGTACGTGTGTTTGTATGACACACTGGGATCAATGTCTCCGCTCAATGTCAGTCCGCTCCCTCTCTTGTCTACGGGGTCTGCTGGTTGCAATACATGTGAATCGTAACAAAATATCGACAATATCGAACTATGAGAAAGCAACAAGAAAACTAAAAGAATCCCCCCTCAAACAAACAATTCAATAACGAGAAAGGAAAGGAAACTCCAAAGACTCTTTGAATCCCCACATCCGACACAGCAAGGCAGTGATACTACTGTCCGTTTTTTCCCTTTCTGAAGTGTTCATCAAAACGGTTGATATACAGGTCAGGCTTCAATGAAACCCTCACGCACAAACATGCAATTTGGCGACTGGGATTTTTCGCTGCTGAGCGTCACACAAGGTGAAAGGGACGATGTCTCACCATCCTCGTCTTCCTGCGTAAGTCTCAGCATCCTCGTCTGTAGAAGAATCACGATCCTCGTCTTTACTGCTGAAGTCTCAACATTCTCATCTTTCCCGTACACGTCTCAACATTCTCGTCTTCAGTGCAGATGTCTCACCATCCTCGTCTTTCCTGCAGATGTCTCACCATCCTCGTCTTTCCTGCAGATGTCTCACCATCCTCGTCTTTCCTGCAGATGTCTCACCATCCTCGTCTTTCCTGCAGATGTCTCACCATCCTCGTCTTTCCTGCAGATGTCTCACCATCCTCGTCTTTCCTGCAGAAGGCTCAGCATACTCGTCTTTCCTGCAGATGTCTCACCATCCTCGTCTTTCCTGCAGAAGGCTCAACATTCTCGTGTTTCCTGCAGAAGGCTCACCATCCTCGTCTTTCCTGCAGAAGGCTCACCATCCTCGTCTTTCCTGCAGAAGGCTTAACACTCTCGTCTTTCCTGCAGAAGTTTCTAGTTTTTCGTCTCTCCTGCATTAGTTTCTAGTTTGGCGTCTTTCCTGCAGAAGTGTCAAATATTTCGCCTTTCCAGCAGAACGCTCAACATTCCCGCCTTTCCTGCAGAAGTCTCAGAATTTTCGTCTTTCCTGCGTAAGCATTCATATTCTTGCTTTCCTTCAGAAGTCTCACCATCCTCGTCTTTCCTGCAGAAGTCTCTCCATCCTCGTCTTTCCTGCAGATGTCTAAACATTCTCGTCTTTCCTACAGAAGTCTCACCATCCTCGTCTTTCCTGCAGAGTCTCCCATCTCGTTTTCCTGCAACTACATTCTCGTCTTCCTTCAGATGCTCCATCCTCGTCTTTCCTCAATGTTCTCTCGTCTTTCCTCAGATGTCTCACCATCTCGTCTTTCCTGCAGATGTCTAACATTCTCGTCTTTCCTGCAGATGTCTAAACATCCTCGTCTTTCCTGCAGATGTCTACATCCTCGTCTTTCCTGCAGATGTCTAAACATCTCGTCTTTCCTGCAGATGTCTAAACATCCTCGTCTTTCCTGCAGATGTCTAAACATCTCGTCTTTCCTGCAGATGTCTAAACATCCCCGTCTTTCCTTGTCTAAATCGTCCTGCAGATGCAAACATTCTCGTCTTTCCTGCAGATGCCTAAACATTCTCGTCTCCTGCAGATCCTTCGTCTTCCTGCAGAGTCTCGTAATCCTCGTCTTTAGTGCCAAGGTCATAAAATGTGATGCGCTCATTCGATGACGTCAGCAGATTCTCTGGAGCGTCTTTACAGCCGTCCAGTACGACCCGATCCCTGCATCCTCTGCATATTTTGATGACATCGATAAACGACAGCCCTGCTTTCATCAAGCCGCCCCATCAAACGTCTTTCAATCACAGGAAGTGGGCCATGGGAGAGGGGGTGGAGATGGCAAGTGAGGAGAGAGAGAGAGACAGAGAGAGAGAGAGAGAGAGAGAGAGAGGGGGCAGATGAGAGTTGGAGGGAGAAAGGAGGAATGGGGGGGGGGAGGTGGTGGTAGGGCATGCCGTTCATATCCATCTTTTTGTATGGTCTGCAAGAGCCGAGAGAGATCAGCGGCAGGCACATGGACTCTATCCGAAATGAGATGTCACTCGATACAGTTTATATGGTTCTACGTTCAGTGCTGGCGCAACTCTCTCTCTCTCTCTCTCTCTCTCTCTCTCTCTCTCTCTCTCTCTCTCTCTCCTCGCCATCATTAAAGCGGAACTGCACGCAACCGGTTCACACGCGCGCACACACACACACACACACACACACACACACCACACACACACACATACACAGAGAGAGATAGAGAGAGAGAGAGAGAGAGAATCCACATGTAATTTGTTGTTCCACACAGAACGCATGTGTGCATTACCCTGGCAGAAAATGAACATTTCCTGCACGTTTGTCACTGTATAGCTTCCCCCCCCCCCTCATCCCTCTCTATACCATATCTCACATGTCCTCCTCCCTCTCCTCTCTTCCCTTCCATAAAAGCCCCCCTCCCTTGGCTTCTCTCTCTCTCTCTCTCTCTCTCTCTCTCTCTCTCTCTCTCTCTCTCCCCGCCACCCACCCCATTCTTTGAAGCAGTCAAAAGAGAGAGAGGGAGGGGGAAGAGGCATTTGCAGAAGAGAGAGAGAGAGAGAGAGAGAGAGAGAGAGAGAGAGAGAGAGAGAGAACTACAGACACGGAGAGACAGAGAGTGAGAGACAGACAGAGAAAAAGGGAAGGAGGAATTTGAAAAGACAGCACGAACAAACTCCGTCAGGCGGACGTAATTCCCCTCTCAACGCGGACCCCGGGCCGACTCGGGGCCTCAGTCTTCATTGAGCGCCTCCCCGTCACCCACAAAAGGGCGCGTTACTCTGACCCCTTCCGCTTGACTGCGCTCCCCAGCTCCCTGTTTATGAAAGCATTCGGGTGTCAACAGACGTACATCTCAAACGTTGGGTGAATTAAGAAGAAAAAAAAAAAATAAGAAGAAAAGAAAAGAAAAGAAGAAAAAGGAAAGAAAGAAGACCGTGGGGAGAAAAAAAAGCGGGACAACCGGAAGGGGGTGTGTGTGGAGGGAGGAGTAGAGGGTGGTGGTGGGTGGGGGGGGGGGTCACCAATTGTCTGTGACGACTTCATTTGGCTATGCTTTCGTCACCTGCCTGTTAACTTGTTTGCTCGTTTGCTTGGCTTTAGTTGCTTGCAAGTTTGGGGAGAGGGTGAGTGCGGAAGGGGTGGAGGTGAGGTGGGGTGGAGGTGAGGTGGGGTGGGGTGGGCGTTGGGAGGGAGATAGATGTGAAAATCCATCAATGAACAGGTGCGCGTCTGAGTGGGAGAAGATGATGGTAGGGGTGGGTCGGGGAGGGGTGGTGGTGGGGTATTATAACAAAAAATGGAACAATGTGGCAGTGTGGACACGAAGTGTAACCACTGTCACTTCATACTGTCCATATGTTACAACTGTTACATTTTCGTCCAGACTGATGGATTACTACATTTGT
This sequence comes from Conus canariensis, assembly GCA_033310375.1. Classification (NCBI taxonomy): domain Eukaryota; kingdom Metazoa; phylum Mollusca; class Gastropoda; order Neogastropoda; family Conidae; genus Conus; species Conus canariensis. The sequence goes on along the minus strand of CM065714.1, from coordinate 11,635,461 downwards.
TTGGAAGAGATTGTTGCACTGGTGTTCTCCTCGCATTACCTCTTACTCGCCATGCTGGACATTCACACCTACTCGCTATACATCATGTCTGCTTGAACTTACAAACCTGGGAATGTAGACGACAGTTTGATCTTATAAACCTGGGAATGTAGACGACAGTTTGATCTTATAAACCTGGGAATGTAGACGACAGTTTGATCTTATAAACCTGGGAATGCCGACGACAATTTGAAATTAAAAGAATGGGAATTCAGACGACACTGTGAAAGCCTTGGTATGCAGACGACAGTTTGAACGTACAACTTTCTGTCCGTTTTGCCGGGATATCTGCGGCGTTTCCATTCTCCACATAACTTGGCTCCATACCTTGGGGCACGTGCATCATCCAGTATCATCAGCGTTTCTCCGGCCCACTGGGGTCATTCAGCGTGCACGAGGCTGACGTCATCCTGGATTCCAGTGGATCAGATGTAATGCCGTCTTCCTGCCAGCACAGCTAAATCCCTCTCTAAACACCTCTCTCCCACGAACAAGATGGATGGCAGCCACTATCCTGGTGAAAATTTAGCGTCGCCTTAGAAACCAATCAGATTCTGGAAGCCAGAGCCTGAACAATTCCAAAGGAGCTCGCAAAGAACGTTATCACTGGAGCACCAGCCCCTAAACATTCGCGGGTAGTAGTAGCAACTCTTGGTTATACGTTCTTCTCCCAAAGCCATAATGGGGAAATTCTTCCAAAGCTAATTGCAGTTTAGGCTCACTGACGATGACAGCCAACCATATACATGTTCTGCGATTTTCCCACAGCCCTGGGAGAGAGAGAGCCCAGCTCTGGCGAGGGCGTCGTCCCCACGGCCCATTAGCCCCTTTCAGCATCGACCAGGGGTAAGCCTCTGCAAATAAATGGGTGATCTAAATTCTACCCATCGACCACGATCTCCTGGGAACTCGCCTCGCTCGGCGCCCCAATGCCTAGCCGCAGAGAGTGGTTGAGGGGGAGGGGGGAGTAGGAGAAAGGGGGGGGGGTGTTCTTAAAAGGGGCATACAACTCGAGTCTGGGAGAGAGAGGAATTGAAAAGCAGCGGTCCGTGAACTGCAAGGGGAGAAGGCTGTGTCTGCGGGGAACGGCGTCCGCGGGGTGCCCCTCGCCCAATGAGGGGGGAACAGAGCGGCGGGTCCTTTACCTGCCTGCCGTTAATGTGTCGGCCTAATCCCTCGGCCAGCTGGCTGACAACCCTGTGCCGACGCAACAAGCTTCTGAAGGTTTTGGGAGGAGGAGGGGGAGGGGGGGGTTGGAAAGACCGCGACACCCGGGTGTGGAGAGATCCCTCACCCTTCCTTTCTCCAGTTTCCTCTCTCTCTCTCTCTCTCTCTCTCTCTCTCTCTCCACACCCCACACACACACACACACACACACACACACACACACACGCACGCACACACATACACACGCACGCACTCTCTCTCTCTCTCTCTCTCACACACACACACACACACACACAGACAAACAAACACACGCACGCGGACACACACACACACACACACACACACACACACACACACCCCTTCCGCTAATGTTCTCCACCACCGTTACGATCTGCATCTCCGGTGTTCCACAGTCGCATCCCCCCCCCCCCCCCCCACACACACACACACACCTCGCACCCCTTCCCCCACCAGAGAAATGGGTCTCTCATTTCTGTGACCCCCCCCCCCCCCCCAAGTCTTGCTTGGTCGTGACTACCTTCTACAGGCTCCACAACAAGACCAACAAAGCCTTTATTACAACAGCATGTCAAAGGAAGATCGTACACCGCAGTAAAGGGACCGACCGACGGTCCGACTCCTTGACTTCGCTCTTGTAATAATGTCATAATGTAAAGGCCCAATGCAATATATCAAGTTTTCAGAGCGCTGCGAATCCTAATCCTACTTAACATACATCTTCTGTTGGCATTCTTTCTAAACAGAATCAGGTACCGTGCGTAATCCGTTTCGGTCAGTTGTCGCTGATAGTAAGCGTGCTTTTCTGATTCAACTAACACTCTCGGAACTTGCAACAGGCAAAGGGGCGGCAGCCCCTATTCACTCCCTGTGACCTGACGCAAGCAAGGTACAACACAGACGAGAACACAGCAGACCTAGCCTCTGGTTTCACAGGAGAGGGAGGAACGCCTCCACCCAGCGGGAGCCTCCACGCAGACAGACCTGAAGCACCAGTCCCAGCTATTAACCCACGCCATGCAATCACCAGGCGGGAAGCGCGCGCCTCTTGTTTGTACAAGAGGACGACCCATTGGGTGTCAGAGCTCCGAGGCTTCTCACGTGCTGCAAGGAAAAACACTTCCTCCAGGGGCCGCGGCTTTCCGCTGAAGAGCGGGTAAACAATACCACAGGAAAATAAACACGGCAAAAGAGAACACGCGATATATATAGAACTGACGGCGTGAGATGAGCCCCCAGGAGAGGAGAGGGGAGGTCTTTGAGGCACGAGGGTCGGGAGGAGATTGATGGCACAGATGACCGAGTACCACAAGAATATTCCTTCCGTCAGAGGGGTCAGGCTCTTCGTTGGAGTGATGGGGAAATTATACCTTTGGAAAGAAAACAGATAAGAAATCAAATCCCGACAAAAAGTAAAAGAAAACAAAATCGATTTAAGCAAGATGAATACAGACGGCGCAACATTTGTAAACGGCGAGGTCCATAAAGCAAGAAAAGAGCGAAGATGGCTACTTGTAAGATAAAACAAGCAAAAGAGAAAAGTACCGAGGTAGGAGAAGGAGAAGGAGGAGGAGAAGGAGAAGAAGAAGAAAAAGAAAAACGAAGAGGAGGGAGGGAAACTGAGTAGGAGGAGGAGAAGGAGGAGGAGTAATAAGAAGAAAATTGATAATACGATTTTGAAAAAAAAAAAAAAAGAGAAACAGGCAATTATTGTGCACACTGCAAAGTATGACCAAAGCCACGTATTCGTTACTGGTAAAACAACAACAACAAAAACAACAACAGAACCAACCAACAAACAAAATGTTATCCCAGCAACGCCACCATTGTCTGTCCCTGGCTGGGTCGCCCCCAGCCCCCCCCCCCCCCCCTCCTCTCCCCTTAAAGCCCTCGTCCGAAAGCCTTACACGACAAAACGCCATGGAAATCTTACCAGCCTTTTATACAGCTGTCTCTTTCAGAAGACGAACTGCCGCCCTCTAAGGGTTTCGTCTTTCGCGCAATAAAAAAAGCTTTCCTGAGCGCCTGTTTGACCAACAGTTTGGAGGTCTTTCTGTTTGGGCTTGTTGATACCAGGAGGGAAAGACGGAGGAAGGGGGGGGGGGAGGTGGGTGGAGGGTAGGGAACGAGAGAGTGTGGTAATGGTGGGATGAGAAGGGGGGGGGGGGGGCGAGGGAATCAAGTGACGCATCCATAACTGCTGTATGCATTTCTGTTGGGACGTGTTAGGAATTGAGGGATAGGAAGAGGACGGAGGCCAGACGGCGAGGGAGGGTCGGGGTGGGGTGGTGGGGGGGGGGGGGGGGTGGGGGGGGGGGGGGGGGGGGCATTCTATTTCACTATCTTGGGTCCAAGCAGGTCTTAAATCCTCGTGAAGAGCACAGCTGCATAATATTAGTATGATCGAAAAGGCTCTCTCCTCTCTCTCTCCTCTCTCTCTCTCTCTCTCTCTCTCTCTCTCTCTCTCTCTCTCTCTCAGCGCATGCTAGAAAGAAAGAGAGACTGATTGACTCTGATGTATGGCCTAAAAGTCTTTATTCCCGAGCGTAATAGAAAAGCAAGAAAGATGTTTTTCCATCTGGCCCCTGGCCCTTAAAGAGACACGCACGCATGCACGCACCCCCCCCCCCCCCCCCCCACACACACACACACATAGTGAGGGAGACAGACAGACAGAAAAACAGCCAGCCAGCCCACCAACCAACACAGAGAGGCAGCCAGCCATACGAGTCCCCTGGTTTCCACGTCAGTCCCCACTCCTTCAACCCCTTCCCTACATCCCCCCTCCCAGACAGATAGTGCCAACTATTCCAACCAGGCTCCCAAGAACACCTCATCCGATTCCAACAATCCCAGGACGTTAAGCAACTCATCTCTCACCTACCCCCCACCCCCACCCTCACCCCTCTCTGGTTTCCTCCTTCTTCCCCCAATCCCCACCCCCCATCCCCACCCCCCTCCTATCCCCAGAACAGCACGCGCCCGGCAGGAAAGTCGAATCCGTGGTTCCAGCGGTCCTTATCTTCCCTGTTTCTCTCGGCGCGGCGAGGATCGAAGGAAGAGACATCTGATGTCAAAACTGGCGATTAGCTAAATTTAGCTGTGTGTAAGAAAACAGGGTGCAGCAACCTTCTTTTTTTTTTTTTTTTTTTTTTTTTTTTTTCAAACGGATAACTGGAAAACATGGAGCACAGATTTGACAGTTCTTGCTTCGTGTTGCTCGGGTGGTCTCAGCCCCAGAATGAACCTCCCTCCGTTCGTTCGTCCGTACATTCACAACCACCCACCCACCCACATGTTTTTTTTTCTAATCTTTTTTTAATGCTGACATTTTGATGTCTGAGTTGGGGGTGGAGGGGAGGGGGCGGGGGGGGGGTGGGGGTGGGGTGGGGGGTTGGTAGAGGGGCACCCTGCCAAAGAGTGAACATGGGAGCTGTCCCACTCAACTGGGCACCACTCTTGTCCTGGACTGAAACTTTTGTGTTTGAAAGGGGGAATGGAGAGAGAGAGAGAGAGAGAGAGAGAGAGAGAGAGAGAGAGACAGACAGACAGACAGACAGACAGACAGACAGACAGATAGACAGACAGACTGAGAGACAGATATAGATTAAAAAAAAAAAAGCAAGAAACAAAAGGCAGGGAAACAGACAGCCAGAAGGATAGACAGACAGACAGCAACAGAAAGAGAAAGAGAGATGAACAAAGAGACAGGCAGGCACAAATTGATTTTAAAAAAAGAAACAAACAACGAGAAACAAAGACAGAACGACAGACAAAGATGACTGTGACTCCACAACGGGTGTTCCAACCCATTTCCAAGAGCCTTCAAATGACTTTTCTCCTCACCATCCCCACACAACGGCGCTAAACTGCTCATCTCCGCTCAGGCTCCTCATCAGAGCCCAAGCTCCCCCTGCCCTCACCCACACACCACCCCCACTTCCCCCAGATATCCCACCTTCTCAACCCCCCCCCCCCCCCCCCCCGCATCCACCCCCCCAACTCCACCCCCCCCCCCCCACCCCCACTCTTCTGTCCTTACCGCGTGTTTTGTCAACTCAGCACGTGCTAGACCGGAAAGACGATCTTGATCCGCGCGTTCCTTATCTCTGCTCTTCGATCCGGCGGAATCGATGGAAACGGACGCCGCCCGCCCTGTGATGTCAATACCGGGGATTAGCTAACTTCGACGGGGCTCGGTTTTTTGTTTTTTTTTTTTTTTTTTTGGCCTGCAGTAGCTTCTTTACCGCTTCTTGGCCGCTGGTTGTTGGAAAACAGCCTTGTGGGGGAGGAGGGGGGGGGGGAGAGCTCCACTACACTTGTTTGATGTGCTCCCCCTAGCCCCTCAGTTGGTCAAGCCTGATGTGAATCCTCCCCCTTCTAACGTTGACTACATACACACGCCTGTAAATGTCACCACACATACGTACACACACATACACACGCGCGCACACACACACAGACACACACACAAACACGCGCGCACCCCACTCCTCCCTCCCCACACCCCTAGACAGGCCGAGGGACAGACAGCCAGCCAGTAGCCAGCCAGAAACAGAAATGGAAAGAGATGTGGACAGAGAGACAGGCAGAAGCAGATTTAAAACAAAACAAAAGAAAAATGAGAAAACAAAAGACAGAGAGCCAGACAAGGATGACTGTGACTCCACCATGGGTTTTCCAACCCATTTCAGAGCCTTCAAATGACTTTCCTCCTCACCACCCAGACAACGGCGCTAAACTGCTCATCTCCACTCAGGCTCATCACAGACCAAGTCCCCTCCGCCCCCACCCCCACACACCCCCTCCCACCCCCTCATACCCCACCTTTTCAACCCCCACCCACCCATCGACCCACTCCAACCCCCCACTCTTCTATTCTTCTTGCCACCTGTTTTGTGAACTCA
>CM065714.1:11619330-11621830 GCA_033310375.1 Conus canariensis | reverse complement strand
TCTCTCTGACTGACTGAAACCAATTTATTGTCAGATTAACTCGAGGTTGTACTCACACACACACACACACACACACACACACACACACACACACACACACACACACCTTAACATCTTCCAAATATATTCACCCTTATTTTTTTGCGAAGCTCCGAAAAATAACCTAAGTGAATTCTCAGAGGTATATTTCCCGGTCCAACAACGAAGTCGAATTCTCTTCGTTCTGTTAACATTGCCTACAAACCCCCCCCCCCCCCCCCCCCCCCCCCCCCCCCCCCCCCTTCAATTCCCACGCCTACAATGTTTCACGGTGCAGCCTGGTTTCATTTCGTCCCCTCACAATACTAATGGGTCGCTTTTGTCACCAAGGGCCGCCTCTTCGTGAATATTTCAATCCCTGTTTTGTACAAGGTGGTCGTCACTTCGGCAAAGGCGGTGAATTCTCGGCTGGTACATCTCAGCAGGTAACCTGAAGAGAAACAAGGTGGAAAGAAAGAAAGAAAGAAAGAAAGAAAGAAAGAAGGAACATTAACAGTGAACTTTTGAAAGAATAAAAGAAAGAAAAAAAAGGAAAGAAAGAGCAGTGGAGAGAGAGAGAGAGAGAGAGAGAGAGAGAGAGAGAGAGAGAGAGAGAGAGAAGTGAAAAAGAGGGACGAAGAAAAGAGGGAACAGTGAAGAAAGAAAGAAGAAAAGCAAAAGGGAAAGAAAGAACAGTGAAAACAGAGAAGAAAGAAAGAAAAGAAAAAGAAAGAAAGAAAGAAAGAAAAGAAAAGAAAGAAAGAACAGGTAAGAAATAAAGAGCTGCAAAGAAAAAAGATAGCGAAGAGGAAAGAAAGAACGTCGATGGAAGAAACAAAACGGCGCACGAAGAAAGAAAGAAAGAAAGAGCAACGAAAGAAGAGCGAAGGGAGGAAGAAAACAACGAAAGAAAGAAAGAAGCAGGAGTAAATGAAGAAGAAAGGAAAACTGAGAAAGAACAGCAAAACAGAGAAAGAACAGCAAAAACAGAGAAAGGACAGCAAAAACAGAGAAAGGACAGCAAAAACAGAGAAAGGACAGCAAAAACAGAGAAAGAACAGCAAACAGAGAAAGGACAGCAAAAACAGAGAAAGAACAGCAAAAACAGAGAAAGGACAGCAAAAACAGAGAAAGGACAGAGAAAGAACAGCAAAAACAGAGAAAGGACAGCAAAAACAGAGAAAGAACAGCAAAAACAGAGAAAGGACAGAGAAAGAACAGCAAAAACAGAGAAAGAACAGAGAAAGAACAGCAAAAACAGAGAAAGGACAGAGAAAGAACAGCAAAAACAGAGAAAGAACAGCAAAAACAGAGAAAGGACAGAGAAAGAACAGCAAAAACAGAGAAAGGACAGCAAAAACACAGAGAAAGAACAGCAAAAACAGAGAAAGGACAGAGAAAGAAACAGCAAAAACAGAGAAAGGACAGCAAAACAGAGAAAGAACAGCAAAAACAGAGAAAGGACAGCAAAAACAGAGAAAGGACAGCAAAAACAGAGAAAGGACGGCGAATGAAGGAACAAAGCAAACAGCAAAAGACAGACAGATAGAAAGAAACATGTGCAGTAAAGACAACAACAACAAAAAAAAGAAAGAAAAACAAAGAACAGCAAAGAGAGAAAGAACAGCAAAAATGAAAACAGAAAAACAAAGTTGAAAGAAAGAATGAAAGAAAGAAAAGAGACCGAGAGGGAAAAAAAACACGGCAAAAATGTAAGAAACATAAACTAAACAATAAGCAAAAGCAAAAAAAAAAAAAAAAAGGGGGGGGGGAGGGTTGGAGGACGGGAGTGGGTGGAACAGAGAGAGAAAAAAAAAAGGACAACAAAAAAAGCAATATCTAAACAAGAAACAAACGGAAGACGTGACTGGGAGGGACGGGGTGGGGGGTAGGGGGGTGGAAGGGGAAGCTTATATAATCTTTCTGCATAAACATTTCCCCCTGTTAGACAGCTTCTAATTCGTTGGGAAGAAGGCGGAGGATTACGGACGACGTGCCCGCTGACGGCTGCCTTCCATCTTTCCCCCCATCACAAGCCAAAATGGTCAGGCCAGGCCCAAAAATTACCTCCCTTAGGCTTCTTTGGAGTAGTCTCAAGGTGAGGTGACTGCAGGCGGAAATTGTTAACAGTTAAAACAAAAATTGTTTGTGAGTCCGCCAAACAACAGGGACAAACAGATTACAAGAAGAAAAAAAAACAAGACGCGCTTCGACCTCTTAGGTCTTCTTCAGGCAAGATAAACAACATTCAGGACAATGAAAACGAAGAAGGAGCGCTCACTTTATCTTCTCATATTCGGTGCAAGGTGGGCAAGAATGTTGCTGATCTTGCCTGAAGATGGCCTAAGAGGTCGAAACGCGTCGTGTTTTGTCTTGTAATTTGTGTGTCCTTTTTTTTTTTTTTTTTTTTTTTTTGGGGGGGGGGGGGGAAGAACTCACTGACAATTAAAAAAAAAATTCTTTGGGTTAATGTTGTTTCCAG
>CM065714.1:11609330-11614330 GCA_033310375.1 Conus canariensis | reverse complement strand
ATTTTCAAAAATACTGCAAAGGAATTATTCTTAAGCGTGTACAACTTTTGCATAATACACAGCAAGGCGTTCTTTGCTCGGCTTGCAAGGTCTTCACAAGCAAATACAAAACTAAGTCTCGTGGAGAAATATATACCAAGATACTTATAACAGTTGACAATCTTCATTTCCTCTCCATTAAGAAACCACCTTTCACTCGCTGCAAGATAACCACCTTTCCTGAATACAACAACATTACTCTTTTTCATATTGACCTTAAGCTGAAGTCTTGAAGATGCACTCCATAGACTATTCAGTTGTGTTTGAAGCCCAACTGGTGTTTCTGAAAGCAAGGCAATGTCATCTGCTAACAACAAAATAAACAACTCCATGAAATCAGGAGTCAATGTTGCACCGTGCCTTCCTTTCTCTATTATTTCCAGGGCTAGCTCGTTTATAAATAAGGAGAAAAGTACAGGGCTGCATGCATCACCCTGTTTTACCCCTCTAGTACACATGATATAGTCAGTAAAACTAGCACCAGATCTTACTCTTGCTTTCACACTACTATACATACTATTAATACATTTGTAGAGTTGTCCTTGAATTCCATTCTTTTGGAGTACTGGCCAGAGCAATAATCTTGATACAGAGTCGAAAGCTTTTTCGAAATCAATAAAGGCAATATATAATTTACGGTTCTGTGAAAATTGTTTCTGTATTAACGCTAACAGTGTGAACATCTGATCAATAGTTGAGTAACCTTTCTTAAACCCTGCTTGATGTTCACCTGTAATGTCATTTTGCCGTACCCATTCTTGTAGCCTACAATTGATTATTGAACTAAATACCTTACTACTGATGTCACCCAATGATATACCTCTATAATTGCCAGGGACATCAGTTGCACCCTTTTTAAACAGTGGCACGATTATTGACTCTGTCCATCGTTCTGGAAATAACCCATTATCAAAAAGTGTATTGAAAAACTTAACAAAGAAATCAATAATAACATTACCACCAAATTTCAGTAATTCTCCAATAATTCCATCTGGCCCTGCAGATTTTCTGTTTTTAAGCCTTTTCATTGCAGTTGAAATCTCCTCTCTTGAAATTGGACGATCAAAGTAGGAACACTCGGTACTATTTTCAGACAGATTTACTTCGCTAATAACATCAATAACATCGTCTTCGGTTTCACCATTTTCAAGAAGCTCATGAAAATGAGAAAACCAGTCATCAATAGTTATATTATTGGATGTATGCACTCTTTTCACAGATATTCTGCGCAAGTGCTTCCAAAATTCTTGCTGGTCATTCACCGAATTTACGAGGTTACATAGCAGAGAACTGTTATTTTCTTTTTTCTTCCTCTCGATCAATTTTTTGTATTCTCTTCGTGCAAGACAATATGTTTTGTTATCTTCTTCATCTAGCGTTCTCCTGTATATCCGCAGAAGCCTTCTTGCCTTTAATTTAGTACTAGTGCATTCTGTATCATACCAGTCACTGTCCCCATTCCTACCGTCCAATCTAATTCGTCTTTTCATGCATTCAGCTTGTTTTATAATACATTCATTAAAAGCATCAAGGGCAGCATTAACATCCTCGTCAATGAGAGCAATAGCCCGTCCAAACAACGACAGTGCATCTTTGCTATTCATTTGCTCATTAAATAAATCAGCATGTTTATCTTGCCACTGGAATTTTTCAATAAACTGAACTTTTTTTATTTCACATGTCTCATTTCTATTGTTCTGAAGAGAACCAATGCTAAATTCCAACGGTAAATGGTCAGAATCAGTTCGTTCAGCTACATAAAGTTTACAAAACAGATGGATGACAGCAAACAGATCACAGGATGCTATGAAATAATCATTCACACTACTTCCAGTTTCTGATATGTATGTGAAATGACCTTGACAGTCACCATTACATACACCGTTTAAAATACATAGACCCAGTGATGTACACATATTCAACAACAACTTACCATATCTGTTTAAGCATTTATCTTCAGAGTTTCTGTCACTCATCTCAGGTCTGTAGCTTAATTGAAAATTATTGACAATTTCATGTGCATTCAAGTCTTGTGGAACATCAGATGTTCTACTATTTAGATCTCCAGAGAGAAGTAAAAACACGTCGGGCAGAACTAGTAGAGCATCAGCAATACAGGCTTCTAGATCAGTAATGCCATTTTCAATATCGCAAAACGAATAATATGGCGAATTCTCTGGTGGCACATACGCACAAACATACAAAATATCCTTTGATAAGCCAAAAAGACTCTTATGAATAAGAAACATAATGACGTTTTTATGATCAGTATATACCTCTTGAATATATGGCAAACATTCCTTTTTGACCAGACATATAACCCCACCAGAGCGCCTTCCTCGTTTTGTAAAACGAGTAGCTGGTCTACAGAACACTTTATAATTTCTATACACACTAGATTGAAAATCAACCACAAATGTCTCAACAAAACAAATCAAATCGAAAGAAACAGTATATGACACAAAATCTTCGTCAGCAATCTTGGGAAGCAAACCACAAACGTTCCAGTGTAAAAACATAACGGGTTTACCATTCATACATGGACTGTTTACGTTGTCATGACCTCTCACACGATCTTGACCTTTCTTACTTTCACAATAGTTATAAACACAGTCAGAATTGCTTGCAGACGTTACTGCACAAACATGTGAACAGACAGACGAAGAGTTGTCATTCATTAAAGAAACATTTACTCTGCTAGACAAAGCGGCCATAGAAGAATTATTAGAACGAAGATCTGTTTCATCACGAACTGTGGACCCATTGTCAACTTTATCAAACGAACTCATTTCATCTGCCTGTGTTCCTATCACGTGTTTAGTGATGCCAGCATTACCCGTGTGAACACTGTCACAAGCGCCTGCCACCGACACCTCTGTGTTACCTGCCAGTGCTCGACCTGCACGTGGGCTCTTCTCAGACGATGCACACACTGCCGGTGTCAGACCAACTTGCGTTCCCTCTCTTTCGTTCACAATTTCATGAATATTAAATTTTGGTATTTTCAATGAATTAACATATTCATGATGAGGCCGGCCGTGTCCCTAAGTGACATGCTGAAGTTTGTCTGCCTGATCCAGGTAGTACTTTTTGACCATCAATTATCAGATGGTCAAAAACCATAGAGACCCTTTTATTGGCATTTTTTGCAGCCTTCAGATGAGGAACGAGTTTTTTCCTGATCTCCCTGACACGCTGGGTAAAGTCCTCACTAATGTATACACGTGATCCCTGCAACTTGCGTCTAGCACCCAGTAGTCGCTCTTTGTCCTTGTAGAAGGTACAACAGCCGATGATGGGGGAGTCAGGTTTTCTGTTCAGCCGGTGAAGCCTGTCGAACTGAATGTCACTGGCCAGCTCGAGTTGGTCAGTGATCAGATCCTGAACCAGCCCCTCACAGTCCTGCTTAGTCTCATTTTCCTTTCTAGGTATGCCATGAATTATTACATTATTCCTCTTGGACCGACCTTCTAAATCATCATTCTTCAGTTCCAACTGTAGGACCTTCTCACTCAGTTTGTCATTTTGTTCTTTTAACCTTTCATTTTCTCGTTTAAGTTCAGACACTTCATGTCTTAAGGACGACACATCCTCACGCAGACCTGCACACGTACCTTTCAGTTCTTTCATGTCCTCTTTCATTCCATCAAAGTCCGTTTTTAATCCATCGAACTTCCTGGTCAGATCTCGCATACACGACATCAAGTCTTTCAAAGTTGGTTCAGCACAGGTCCGACTAGGGGAGGGGTTGGAGGCGGCTGATGCTTCGCTGGCACTTTTCAGCCTAGTTTGTCGAAGAGTATCCGCCTTGTCTGCCTTGTCCGCCTTGGTGCTAAGGGTAGGTCCGGGATTCAGTTCAACGTCACCACATCTTTGTAATAATAGTCCGTGGAAAAACAGAGTGAGGAGCAAACCCATTGCAACACCGTCCTGCCACTTCCGAAGTTTCAATGTCCGACAGAATAATTCTGCCTTTCTCACAGCACGCGCATACATGAAAGAAATAAAGACACTCACAAAACGTCCACACACTGACCGAAATAATATAGGCGAAGCTGGCATAATGATAATGAAACACAACAATAATCAAAATGAACCACACAGACCACAAGATTTCAATAATAAACGGGAGCCTCCGTCACACACTGTTTACATTTCCAAACCGGAAGTTCACCCCCGAGAAAGAGAGAGAGAAAGAGAGAGAGAGGCTGCTGGCGAGACTCTGAGAGAGAGAGAGAGAGAGAGAGAGAGAGAGAGAGAGAGAGAGAGAGAGAAAGAGAGAGAGAGAGAGGCTGCTGGCGAGACTCTGAGAGAGAGAGAGAGAGAGAGAGAGAGAGAGAGAGAGAGAGAGGCTGCTGGCGAGACTCTGAGAGAGAGAGAGAGAAAGAGAAAGAGAGACAGAGAGAGAGACAGACAGAGAGACAGAGAGAAAGACTGAGAGCGAGCGACAGAGAGAGAGAGAGACGCAGACGAACGTCAGACAGAGTGAGAGAGAGAGAGAGAGAGAGAGAGAGAGAGAGAGAGAGAGAGAGAGAGAGAGAGAGAGATGCAGACGAACCTCAGAGAGAGAGGGGGAGGTGCCGACGAGACTCAGAGAGAGAGAGAGAGAGAGAGAGAGAGAGAGAGAGAGAGAGAGATGCAGACGAGTCTCAGAGAGGGAGAGAGAGAAAGTGGTGCAGAAGATTCCTATTAAGGAGGCGTGTTCGCGATGATGTCTAATTACGGTGTGGGGCCTGTCGCGACACATAAAGGCCAATCTGGGTTACCTTCCATTGATCGTCTTTGACTGCTCTCTTCTTTAGGTGTGTCACTCCACCTGGCGTGGGAACAATCCGGAACGCATTCTGAAGGCGCTGTACGTGAATGAGCGCGCGCGCGCGTACGGTTGTGTGTGTGTGTGTGTGGTGTGTGTGTGTGTGTGTGTGTGTGTGTGTGTGTGTGTGTGTGTGATTGTGTGCATA
>CM065714.1:11591830-11599330 GCA_033310375.1 Conus canariensis | reverse complement strand
GAGAGGGAGAGGAGAGAGAGAGAGAGAGAGCAGAGGAAGGATTTATGGAGCAGCAGAGACAATGAGGGACACAAAAAGTGAGGAAGTGGAAAAAAGAGACACAAATGACAACATGGCAGGGACAGAAGAAAAAAAAAAAAGAGTTCCTTGTGATTCACTCCATTTTGACCCATAGTGTACGGCACCACACACACACCGCACACACACACACACACACACACACACACACACACACACACACCCCACACCCCACGCACACGCGCGCACACACACACACACACACACACACACGCGCGCGCGCGCGCGCACCCACAGGCATCTGGGCTCAAAGCATGCGCTCAAAGCATGCGGATGTGCGCGGCGCGCGCGAGCACACACACACACACATGCACACACGCATACAGAGGCACACACAGACACAGACGCATGAGTTCATAAACGCGGAAGATTACTTCCGTCTGTCAGTCAGAAGGCGTTGTGCTCTTGGTATTAAAACAAAAAGAGGAAAAAAACAAACTGAAGATGACAAAAAAGAAAATAAATGATGACAAGACTGAATTAAGAACCCGAATTCCACGCAGGAAAGGAAAACCCTTAAAAGATGACATCAGAGAGGGAAGGGGCATCAGAAAAAAGCCTTTGCTCTATCACCTGGTCTAACCCCCCCCCCCCCCCCCCCCCATCCCAATAAACCTAAAGCGCCGGCCAACGAAACACACAACCAATTTTCCTCAATAAAACCTCTCATGAATATTCATGCCTCGACATACCAAGCTAGAAAAGAAAAAAAAAAGGAAAAAGAAAATTATGCCAAAAGATTCCTGTATATGCAACAGGAAATAAATCACAGACGGGTCAATAAACGCGGGACGGCGGAAAATAACCGTCACCGTCTCGGACGCGCTGGTCAATCACCGGTCAATATCTCCCACGTGAAGTTGTTGGAATAAATGGCGAAATGTGAAGCGTGGCTACGTACGTTAACGTCGCGGCGTGATGCACGTGCTGACGGCAGTGGTGCCAGGCGAGGGCTATCAACAGTGACCTGCCCCTGTCAGGGAGCGAATCAGCACGCCAGGACACCCAGCAGCATCCTTGGGATCCGCGTAGCTCACCTTTTTTTTTAAGGATTCATAAGATGTCTGTCAGTCAGTTTTTCCTAGGGGTGTGCTAAACAGGGTCACAAACGGTAAGCTAACGCGCGCGCGCGCGCGCGCACACACACACACACACACACACACACTCACACACACACACACACACACACACGAACGCACGCACACACACACACGAACGCACGCACGCACACACATACAGAGAGAGAGAGAGAGAGAAACGCGTGCACGTACACAGAGAGAGAGAGAGAGAGGGGAGGAGGCAGACATTCAGATAAATACGAAAACGTAAACAGACATAGGAACAGTCCATCAGCCACACAAATGGAGAAGAGGAGGGTGGTGGAGGGGGAGGGAGGGAGGCCCCCCCCCCCCCATCACACCACACACACACACACACACACACCCCTCCTCCCCAGCCCATTTCTCCTATCTTTCCATCTGGCGGCACACACCACGGCAGACAACACCAATCTGCACCCAGGCTTCTGAACAAACTAAGCCGTCCCCGCCCCAGAGAGAGAGAGGAGAGAGAGAGAGAGAGAGAGAGAGAGAGAGAAATGACGACGTCCCATGAGGGTCTTCCTATTGACCAGTTTCCTCTCCGTCTTCTTCTTCCTCCTCCACCTCCTCCTCACTCCTCCTCAAGGGACCCCCACTCTGCATTACACGCTACGACGACGACGGCCTCGCGCCAGATCACCAGCCAGCCAGCCACCGGAAGTCCCCGGTCCATCACGTGACTTTAAGACGTCAGAGGGCGGTGATCTCCCCTGGAGGATTACGCCAATCAGGTCCGAGTGGCGGCAGGCCCCGGCCGCTTATCTGCCCCTGTTTACGGATCATATCCAGTCTCGACAGGGCAGAGCCCCCTGCGGCGGGGGGGAGGACGGGCGGCGATAAGCTAAAAGTCAGCCACTGATTGCAGTCCGGGCCAGCTGACATGGCGTGCCTTCCCGTCGTCCCCCTGCCCCTAGTCAACGGCTCGCCTGTATTATGGGGGTGTACACGTTTCGTCAGTTTGCCCGCAGGAGCAAAGATATCCAGACTCTTTAATTCAGACTCGTCGCATTCTTTCGGAGCGTGTGCATGAGGTGTCGGGGTTAAATAGATGATGTTGTTGTCGCTGGGGAAAAGATCTTGAGTAATCTTGTTGAATTGATACGTTTTTAACCATTTCAAAGATCGGCTGATGTGTACTTGTTTGATCATCGACTCCGTTACTTAATTTGTAATCAATCCTAAGTTTTAGATTATGTATGCAGTGTGTGAACTATAACAAGATGAAAGGAAAAGATAGAGGCACTGGGTGGCGTGACAGAGAAATCTGGGAATCCTGACCCGCCCGCCCCCCTTCCCCCGCCTCTCTCTCTCTCTCTCTCTCTCTCTCTCTCACACACACACACACACACACACACACACACACACACCACGATCGCCACCTACCCGTCCCCACTACTCCCTCTCCTCTCCCTCCCCAAAATCATTTCTGCAAGCAATTTTGCATCGTCCGTTTCTTCTCTCTCTCTCTCTCTCTCTCTCTTCTTTATTTTTTCCCTTCTTTCTATCTTCTTCGCGCATTTGTGGCTATTCAGCAGCGGCACACTGCCCCCTGTGGCGCCTAATCGGCCACGATCAGCAAGGTGTACAAATACGCCAAGATTGGGCACGATTTCCAACGGCCACCCCTCCCGTCCCCCTCGCTATCAGTCATGCTGGGCTGGCATATGGCTCTGCCTGCCCGCCCCTAACCACGCTCCTGTAATCTCCCCCACCCCCCACCCGCGCGCGCGCGCGCGCACACACACACACACAACAACACACACACACACACACACACACACCCTTCAGCCTCCGTTACCTCCTCCTCCCTAACCACGCTCCTGTAATCTCCCCCACCTCCCATCCCCACTCCCGCGCGCCACCAGCACACACACACACACACACCACACACACCACACCCCATTTCACCTCCATTACCCTCCTCCTCCCTAACCATGCTCCTGTAATCTGACCCCCACTCCCCACCTCCTCTCTTTCTTCGCCTTCCCTTCCTCTCCCCCAGTCTACAGGTCGATCTGACCACCCTAGCATAAAGAAGGGACCAGAAGATGCTGCCAATGGGTGGAGAAAGGTTCTGCAAGACAGACAAAAGGTGGAGACGGCCGAGAGGAAACACGCAGGACCCAGCCCTCCCTCCCCTCGCTCTTGGCAGCACCGTGCCTTGACGAACGGCGCTGAATTGTGAATGAGGGGACGGCAACACGCCGGGAACTCTGATTGGTGGGAAACGCCGCGGAGCAGGGACAGAGGCATCAATCATGCAGGAAGCCGCGCGGGCCGATAGGACCTGGCCTAATTAAAGACCCCCAGACAGCGCCCAGGACCTGCACGGACCAGGCGCCAGATGAGCCGAAAAGGGGATTCCTCGGAATCCGGCTTAGACCCTGGCAAACACCTCCGCGCTCCTCCCGTTGCCTTCCGGGGCATCAATAATACACCGCGGCACGTCTTGAAATATGGAGGATCTAGGAGCCAAGGAGGCTTACACAATAGCGCTAACTGCTGTAACGGATTTGTTTTGGGGGAAATTAAACCTGACAGGGCCGACAATCGGTGTGAGCGATGTTCTGAAGAGGCCGCGGTGTGATCGTTTAGGACAGTTAGTTCACGTGCGCCGCTCCAATAGTGATTTTTCTCCAACTGTGTGATTAAATATCAAACCAGTGTCTCGGGCGTGAACTGAATAATCCATTGCGTCCAAGGGTTGGTATGGAGAGAGAGGTTGGGGTGGGGAGGCGGTGAGGGTTGGTATGGAGAGAGAGGGAGGAGGATGAGTGGGAAGGAGGAGAAGAAAGAAAGACATTACTCAAAGACACATCATCGCCGTTGTCTGAATCCACGACACAAGATCCACACCTCATTCCACCACTCCGACACCAGGCTTCTCTCTCTCTCTGTGTCTCTCTCTCTCTCTCTCTGTATCTCTCTCTCTGTATCTCTCTGTATCTCATCCCCCCCCCCCCCCCGTCTGTCTGTCTGATGTGTCTCTCTGTCTCTGTCTGTATCTCTCTCTCCTTTCTCTCCCTCCCCCCCCCCCCCCCCCCCCCCCCCCCCCCTCCCCCCCCCCCCCCCCCCCCCCCCCCCCCCCCTCCCAGAATCGAAGTTAACCCATCAGTGCCCCATTACACACAGTCCGTGGCCCTCATTTGATGGCCCTCCAGGGCCCGGGCATCAGTGGGGCAGAAGACACACACTCCATGTCTCCAAATGGACACCCACTTACCGGGGGCCCCTTCTGGCCCGGCGCCTAAATACACACGTGCAACAAAGGCAGCGGGACGCTGACCGTAAAGCCTTCTAGTCGACCGGCCGGACAACGAGGACGAAGAATGTTCTGCCGGTCCCATTCATCAGGAATCAGGAATCTCTGGGAAGTAATGAAAACTGCGTTCAGCCAAACTGTGTTGGGTATATAAGTAACTGTTCGACCTTTTCCTATGTTTTTTTTTTTTCCTTCTCTTTCTGCCTGTTGACTTCGAGGCGATGACAGCCCTGAAAGCCCTTGCGGTCGGCTGGGCTGTAAGCAACATCACCTTACGTTACTGATGGTGTTCGTTGCATTTTCCTGTATTTTGTCCCTCTTTTGCATGTAGCATTTCCTGCCTTTTTCTATGCTTTTTTTTTCTTTTGTCTTTTTTTGTTGTTGTTTACCCATGTTATACATTCGTTGAGTCTCAGACTCGTTGACAGAAGATGGAGTGACACTACCAGACTGGCTGGGGACCGTGCACAGTGGAGCGCCTTGACTGCCTCACACGTCGCAAGACGCGGGGAACACACAGACCAGGCTGAACGACCTATTTGATAAGAACTTGGAGTATTGTGGAACAGGACCAACCCTGCAATAAAAAGCAGGAAAATGCAGAGCCGACTGAACGACTGTTGTAATAGCAAAATAATGTAGGGAAATATAATTATACCTGAAAGAACGACTCGTGTATAAAAGAAGCGGAAAAGGTAGTCCATTTTACAAATATCGCCACATAATCTAAAAACAAAAAGTATGGGAACGTAAAGTCCATTTACAAATATCTACATAATCTAAAAAAAGTATGGAACAAAGTCCATTACAATATCGCCAATAATCTAAAAACAAAAAGTATGGGAACGTAAAGTCCATTTTACAAATATCACACATAATCTAAAAACAAAAAGTATGGGAACGTAAAGTCCATTTTACAAATATCGCCACATAATCTAAAAACAAAAAGTATGGGAACGTAAAGTCCATTTTACAAATATCGCCACATAATCTAAAAACAAAAAGTATGGGAACGTAAAGTCCCATTTTACAAATATCGCCACATAATCTAAAAACAAAAAGTATGGGAACGTAAAGTCATTTTACAAAATCGCACATAATCTAAAACAAAGTAGGAACGTAAAGTCCATTTTACAATATCGCACATAATCAAAACAAAAGTATGAACGAAGCCTGAACACCGCAGCACAAAGAAGACAATAGTACGTGAGGTAAGGAAGCTGTGGTTCAAGTTAAACGGACTTCGGGGCGTGGAATGTGTGTGGACTTAAAGTGTCACCGAGAGGGGAGATAATGATTATACCCGGTCATTCTCACCACGGGAGATTGCTCTGCCCTTTCTTGGTCTGCCCCCGGATGACGGACAGCCGCCGTTAGGGGGTCGGCCCTTGGCCTGCTGAGAAAAGAGGCTGGGCTTCCGCCTCTCCTCTCCACGTAATCGACCCATCATACCGCCAGCAGGTCGCCATCAAAGGTCGGCCCCGCACTTAAATCGGATAACCCGGAGATCCAGCTCTCGGCACACCGTTGGTCCGCCCCCTTTGGAGACAGTGAGGGGTGCACAGGGTAAGAAGCACACGTTCCGTTGTTTGCCTTGGTTGATAGGCTCTGGGAGCGGCGGGAGGCAGAGCCAGGGACAGGGATGCTTTGCCAGTATGGTGTGAAGGGTGGGCGAACGGGACTGACACCGTTCGTGCAGTTACTTAAACCCAGCTGGGTAGATACAATACCCCCCTCCCCTCCCCCATCCTTCCCATCCCTTGAAAAGCGTGGCCGAAGAGTTTGAAAGATGAAAGACTAACACGTAGACACGACGAAGTCTGTCCATGTTAGGGCATGAAATGTATTCGAATTAGGAAATCGGAGAGAGAGAGACAGAGAGAGAGAGAGAGAGGGCGAAGAGAAGGATGTGGGGTGTGGGATGGGAATGGGGGTCAGGACGGGGTGGAAACGGAGAGAAAAACGACTGGCATGGTTTACACGTGTTCTTGGGGAAATGTTGACAACAACTCTTCAAAGCTTGGCGAAATACGGTATGAGCACATAAAACAAGGTGGAAAGTTACGAGTATGATTCTCAGGCTGACTTCAGGCAGAGGAGCATTTGTGTGCAACTTTTAATGTCTATTGTCTGTAACGTCTTTGTCGAAAGTTCATTTTTCTGTTTGGGATTGTGTATTAAATCTTTGTTACTTTTTTTCTTTTTTTTATTGTGTGTGATGTGTGGGGGGGGGGGGGGGGGGGGTTGGTGGCGGTGGTTAATTTTGCCTCGTTTTTAACAACGCTACAGTCTTTCACCGTTCGAGAAAAAAGCTAACATTTACTCCCGTCTGAAACACTCACATGCATACAACTCCAGACCGGTCGCTACCTGCTCGCTGTGCACACATTCAGACAATAGCCGCATAACCTGATTAGTTCTCTGTGCGTGAATTCCAGCGGTTCCATCCTGAAGCGTGCTAAACAAAAAAGTGCACTGGTAAGACGTGTTCACTCGATTAGCATTCTGAAGCACTGCGAACTCGCTCCCGTGGGCCTCCAAATCACATTACCACAGCCCCAACCTACCTAGCCCATACCAACCGAGCTGTCAGACAGCACCCACCTACCAACCAACCAACCAACCAAGCTAGCCTGGGTCTTCCGACGTGCAATGTTTTCCTGCCTGTCACTCGAGAGGCGATGACCAGGCTGGCGTAAAGGGGAGTGATGTGTTGACCACTGTGGAATTACATACGTTGTTTTTCTTTCCATGTCCTCCCCCCTCCCTCCCCCGTCCCCACCTCCACTGCTCCTTAGCCTGGACAGTGTTTTCCTGAGCCGCTCATTCAGAACCCCCCCCCCCTTCCCCCCACTGGCTAAAGCCTGCCTGGAACAGAAACCTGAACGCACCAGAGTTCATCATCTCCTGCCTGGTCCTCTCAGCGGGTGTGGGTGTCAAGAGGGATTCCTGTCCACGCCGGATGGGTTGGGAGAAAGCCTGCAATTTGCCGGCCAGAACGGGACGTCATGTAACAGATCAACAGTGACGAGTCGGACAGAAACGGGTCTGTTGTTGGAC
>CM065714.1:11579330-11589330 GCA_033310375.1 Conus canariensis | reverse complement strand
TAACCAGTGCCGCTCCCTCCCCCACCCGATGAACACGCTTATCTCCCCTGGAGACGGTAGGTAGGCGAGCTGTGCATCACGATGAGACAGACAGAAAGAGAGACAGAGAGACAGAGAAAGGCTACAAGTATCGTCGCTGTTAGGTCCATGCTCCTTATCAGCAAAGGCCATCCTTTCCCGTTAACTTTGCGCCCGATTTCAGTAGAAAGTAGAAACACACACACACACACACACACACACACACACACACACACACACACACACACACACAACAGTCTGATCACCTGACAAGCTCTGACCTGGCCGTCTGCTGACCACTCGACTTGACCAGTGCCGCTCCCTCCCCCACCCTCGATGAACACGCTTATCTCCCCCTGGAGACGGTAGGTAGGCGAGCTGTGCATCACGATGAGCATGCATTATGCACAGGTGAGGCCTTTCAGCCTGGGTCGTCTCCCCTACACCCCGGATCATCATGTGTAGCTATATATACCCCCTCACCCCCTCCTCCACACACAACTAACTCCCTAGGCCCACCACATTCACCGAACCATGGAGCCACTTGAGCTATGTCAGCTATGTGGTGTGTACTGAAGTGATCCTCCATTGTTTGGATATACCACTTGTGAGACCGTCTGGAGAACAGGGGGGGGGGGGGGGGGGAGTGAAGAGCGGGAAGTGTTTGCCCACTACTACCGCTCCCCCCTCTACCCCCCCCCTCCCCCCTCCTCCACCCTACTCTTCCTGATGAGCCACGGCCTTGACTCTAGGAGTGGGCGGCCAGGCGTGAGGTCAGCTCACCTGACTTATTCATAATCCCTCCCGGTCCACTTTGAAGCCAGGGTCCACCCCCATGTCCCCCGACATCCTGCCGGCTTGTTATGGCTGGCCCTCCGCTCGTGACGCGGCCTGCTGATTTGCAGCTGTCGGCCCCTACAACTCGCGGGCACTTGGTTCGCGTGCTTGCCGTATTTTATGCGCGTGCTGGGTGGGTGTTCCGGGTGTTTTGAGAGATGGACCTGTGAGCTCTATTTAAAAAAAAATGTATAATGTATAATATAGGAGGATGGAGGGGAGACGGGGAGGGGACAATGGGAGAGGTAGTGGTGTGGGTGATCAAATAATAATAAAAATACAAAACCCGTGCATACATTGGACGAAATTCGATGAGAGAGAGAGAGAGAGAGACAGACAGACAGACAGACAGACAGACAGACAGACAGAGACAGAGACAGTGACAGAGAGCGAGAGAGAGAGAGAGCGAGAGTCAGGTAAAAATAACAGGCCTTCATATTGTTGTGACAGCTGATGAACCGCACAAGGCAGAAATCCGAGAAAAGAAAGGAGCGTTTCGGGTAATTTGCCCTCCCTCAGCATAGTCTTCATAGCCTTCACAGTCTTCAGATTGTTTCATTCCCCGCGTCTGCCCTGCAGTGAAGCCACATCACTGACCCATCTGCCCTGCAGTGAAGCCACATCACTGACCCATCTGCCCTGCAGTGAAGCCGCATCACTGACCCATCTGCCCTGCAGTGAAGCCGCATCACTGACCCATCTGCCCTGCAGTGAAGCCGCATCACTGACCCATCTGCCCTGCAGTGAAGCCACATCACTGACCCATCTGCCCTGCAGTGAAGCCGCATCACTGACCCATCTGCCCTGCAGTGAAGCCGCATCACTGACCATCTGCCCTGCAGTGAAGCCGCATCATGACCCATCTGCCTGCAGTGAAGCCGCATCACTGACCCATCTGCCCTGCAGTGAAGCCGCATCACTGACCCATCTGCCCTGCAGTGAAGCCACATCACTGACCCATCTGCCCTGCAGTGAAGCCACATCATTGACCCATCTGCCCTGCAGTGAAGCCACATCTTTCACCCGAGAAAATAAGGACTGCACTTCAAAATACTTGTCTGTTAATTTAACCCCTTCGCTGGTGCTGATACGCGTATGCATGGTCATCAGTGACAGACTGTCAGCTTGTGATTGAAGGCGGCAGAGGGCTTAGGGGACCACCGCTCACAGTCTGTCTTGACTCTTTCACAATCCGCTGGGGAGAACAAGTTTACTCCGACCTAATCATACCTTTAAATCCATAACATGATCACTCTCCTCCCCAAACATGTGCACACCAATCTGCATTCAACACAACTCAACTGTTAGCATGTTGAAATTAACGACTGTTCTTCACTGTACTCCTCTTCCCTTGGCCCATTAGTCCTCCGCCTGCTCTACCTGCAGTGTGCGACATGCCAAGATCATAAATGTAACTGTTAAAAAACAGCCAGCAGTTTTCCCATAAAATCAGCCAGCAGTTACCCCCCCCCCCCCCCCCCCAAAAAAAAAAAAAAAAAGAACAGACAGCAGGTTTCCCATAAACACCAGCCAGCAGCTGTCAAATAAAAACCAGCAAGCAGTTTTCACTTTAAAAAAAAAAAAAAAAAAAAAACAGCAAGCAGTTTTTCCCATAAAAACCAGCCAGCAGTTTTCACCTACAAAAAAAACAGCAAGCAGTTTTTCCATAAACCGCAACCAGTTTTCCATAAAACCCAGGAAACAGTTTTCACAACAACACAACACACAAAAAAGAAAAGCAAGCAGTTTTCCAGTTTTAAAAAAAAATTAACAGCAACCAGTTTTCCCCACAAAACCCAGCCAGCAGTTTTCCCATAAAACCCAACAAGCAGTTTCCCCCCCAAAACTGGCCATGCAGTTCCCCCACACATCCTACTCCGCATCTCCAACCCCACCTCTACCCCCCCCCCCCCCCCCCCCACCCCCCCCCCCCCCCCCACCACCACACCACCACCTTCCTCCCACCACGGATGACGCATCATCATCCAGGAGAGTTACGTCCCTTTAACAAGCCCTCAGGACAAAGACGGCTTGGCAAGAAACGGTGTGTGCAGGTTCCTCAGGTTACATCCCCCCCCCCCCCCCCCCCCCACCGTCCTCCGGTGGGTGGATGGATGGAACGTCCTCGTGTTCTTTTTCCTTCTAAAAAAAAAAAAAACAGTGATGCGGAAAAAGAGAGCAGGAATTGAAGGAACCTGGCTGCTGCCGCAACAGACTCTGAAGATACAGTCTGGCAACACGAGTCTCAGTCCACGGTGCTTCCTACTAGGGGTGAAGGTCTGTGGAGGGAGAGCTGTAGGACCATTTAGAGAGTCAAAAAAAAAAAAAAAAAAAAAAACGGCTGCCCAAGGGGAAAAAAATCCATAATCAGTCTTCTTCAAAAGTGATTAGAAGTTGAAATTGTCCAGACAGGGCTGCCTCTGTGTGTGTGTGTGTGTGTGTGTGTGTGTGTGTGTTGTGTGTGTGTGTGTGTATGTGTGTGTGTGTGTGAGTGCGTGCGTGCGTGCGTGCGTGCGTGTGTGTGTGTGTGTGTGTGTGTGTGAGAGAGAGAGAGAGAGAGAGAGAGAGAGAGAGAGAGAGAAGAGAGTATGAGCGCAAAAGAAGTCGATGGGGGAGGGCGGAGAAGAACAAACTCATCTTTTTGCCCCCGAAGCAATGCACTTTTCTTAAAATGGAAGCTGTCCAGTGCATCAATAATTAAGCTACACTGAAATAATCGCAGCTCAGGACAAACGGAAATGGACTTGTGACATTTCTTTCCAAACCCCCACCTCCACCCCATCCATTCCCCTCCCCTTTCTCCACCTTCTCTCTTTCTTTAACACACACACACACACACACACACACACACACACACACACCACACATATATCACACACACACACCGACGACGACGAACACTATACACCACACACACACACACATACACACATACAGAAACACACGCGCGCGCGTGCGCGTCTTATCCGGGCAGTTTCAACCCCGGAGGACTTATTCCACACGACTGATGATGCCCCTCCATCCCCATCCCCTACATCTCTCTCTCTTCCCCCCCCCCTCCTCCTCCCTCCTCTCTCCCCCCCTCTCTCTCTCCCCTCTCCCTCTACCACCTCTCTCTCTCTCCCTCTCTCTCTCTCTCTCTCTCTCTCTCTCATTTCGATTGGTGAAGGTGATCTTCCGCAGGCTGAGGAGGTACCGGCCGATTGACATGCGCTCCCAAACGCACACAGGTACCGACCAGCAGGGTGGAGTCCTGCAGTTTCTCACCTCAGATGATAAAGCAAGGCAGCCCTGGGCAATGGTCAGCTGCTACTCTGTCCACCCGTGACAAAACTGCCCCTATCCTTCAACGGCCTGGACAGAGCACGAAACGGAGAAGGTGGGGAAGGGGGTCGGGGGGAGGAGAAGCGAGAAGAATGAAACGGGCGTTCTTTTCTCCTCCCCCCCCCCCCCCTTCCTCCGCCAACCCTCCTGCCCGCCACCATCTTCTCGCCCATTATGCTACAGCCAGTACCACCATCACCCCTCTCATTCCACCTCCCTCCTCTCTCTCTCTCTCCCCCCCCCCCCCTCTCTCTCTCTCTCTCTCAACCTGTCCGGTCCATTTTGGCTACCGAAGACCATTGCGCGTGATTAATGGGGCAGCATCCGCTTTCTCCTCTCTCTCTCTCTCTCTCTCTCTCTCTCTCTCTCTCTCTCTCTCTCACGCACACACACGTTTCTCTCCCCCCCACCCCCCTTCTCTCTCCCCACCTCTGTCTCTGCCTCTCTCTGTCTGTGTGTGTGTGTGTGTGTGTGTGTGTGTGTGTGGTGTGTGTGTGTGTGTGTGTGTCCACGTGGCTCTCTCATATTCCTCTACCAGCGACAGTTCTCAAATCATCATGTTGCTCAAGAAAGCCCAACGGCAGAAAAAAAAATGAAGGCAGAGTTACCCATGCGTACGTACGTTTTGTACATTATTTCCCCGACCCCTGTGCGTGGGGGGGGGGGGGGGGGGGTCAGAGGACATAAACGATGACTGAATGGTCACCGTCATGTCTCGATCAAGCAGAACCAACCCGACCAGGAAAACAGAAAGAACATTGCCGCAAGAACACAGATTAAGGGTGGTCTTGCTTGAGAAACGGCAACAGCACTAATACAAGTCGTACTCACATACACACAACATACATACATACATACATGCACGCATGCACACACAAACACACACACGCACGCCCACACATTTCCTGACAATTGCTTGCATGCGATCTTTCACATGAAAATTGTGAAACGGACCCTTAGAAGCGCTGGTCACATCGTCTCGGGAATTGAACGAGAGAGAGACAGAGAGAGAGAGAGAGAGAGAGAGAGAGAGAGAGAGAGAGAGAGAGACAGAGACACAGAGAGAGAGAGAGAGAGAGAGCGAGCGGAGGCGAAAAGAGGGGGAAGGGGGTCCGTTGGGGGGGGGGGGGGAGGAGTAGAGAAGGCGGCTGAGAATGGCATCTTTCCCCCCTCCCCCTTTGCCCAGCGCTCCCTGCACCGTCCACATTCTTCCCGCTGATGATGACCATTCCGCCTGATTTATGGGACCACCGGCCACCGCCTCTCTCTCTCTCTCTCTCTCTCTCCCCTCTCTCTCTCTCTCTCTCACTCACTCATTCCAAATCATTCTCTCTCTCTCTCTCTCTCTCTCTCTCTCTCTCTCTCTCGTCAAACCCTCTTTCTCACTCTCTAATTCCAAATTCATTTTCTCTCTCTCTCTCTCTCTCTCTCTCTCTCTCTCTCTCTCTCTCTCTCTCTCTCTTCTCTCGTCAAACCCTCTTTCTCATTCTCTAATTCCAAATTCTCTCTCTCTCTCTCTCTCTCTCTCTCTCTCTCTCTCTCTCTCTCTCTCAATTACTTCTTTCTCTCTCTCTCTCTCTCTCTCTCTCTCTCTCTCTCTCTCTCTCTCTCGTTTCACAAAGATGGAGAACAGGGGTGGAGGGGACGGGAGGAAGGGGTGGTTACTCTCTCTCTCTCTCTCTCTCTCTCTCTCTCTCTCTCTCTTCATTTCCCAAATTGCCCATTTATGGCATTGATATCAATAACATTTCTTTCCCTGCCTCCCTCGGTCCCTCCTGCAGTCTGCCCCCTCAAAGGCCCAGGTAACGACAGGATGAAGAGGAAGAGTCGTTCCTAAGAGAGGGGGGGGGGGGGGGGGGGGGGGGGGGGGGGGGGAGAGAGATTGTCATGCAGTGTCCAAATTCTTCAATTAAAGAAACAGTCCCGATAAATAAACGAACGAATGAACAAAACAAAACTGAATCAGGTTACGAATCTAGCACAGCATCTCGAACACAGTGGCAACTCTTGACTCGAAAAGTGTCGAAACGGACCATCCAGCCAACCGGATGTGACGTCGTCGTATTAATGGCTTCCCTCCCCCTACCTCGCGCTATCGCCTTCGACAAGTTCGACCGGTGCAGCTCCTAACTGTGGAGGGGCTGGGGGGGGGGGGGGGGGGGGGGTCGGGGAAGAGCGGGGAGGGATGGGGAGGGTACGTGTCATCCTCCCACTTAACAACTCTCTAATGAGCTGACTCCAGCCACTACGGCGGCTATTCGTCTGTCAGTTTGACTGGGCAAAGATGGACTCGATGGAGAGAGAGAGAGAGAGAGAGAGAGAGAGAGAGAGAGACAGACAGACAGACAGACAGAGACAGAGAGACAGAGAGAGAGTAATGTACGTTTGCTGCTGCTAGCGCACAAACCAATTGATATGCGATTACGTTCATGTCTGCGGTGACGTCCATGTTTGGAGAACGTTCTCAACGCTATCGTTTGGCACAAGACGCGCTATTCGACGCCACCCAAACAACATGTTACAAGATAAACGGACAAATTCGGGCGCCTTGTCATGCAACGTTTGCTCCGTGCCGTCAAACGATTTTGTTGATAAAATGGCTTTTGTTGTTCTTGTTGTTGTTGGTGGTGGTGGTGGTGGATGTGTGTGTATGTGTGAGTGTGTGTGTGTTGTGTGTGTGTGTTGTGGTATCACGGTAATGCGTGTAGTGTTGTGCTGTGTTGTGTTGTACTGTGTGTTGTGTTGTCCTGTGCTGTGAGGTGCTGCGCTGTGTGTTGTGTTGTGTTACGTTGTGCTGTACTTTGCTGTGAGGTGTTGTGCTGAGTGTTGTGTTGTGCTGTGAGGTGTTGTGCTGTGCTGTGTGTTGTGCTGTGTTGCGTTGTGCTGTGTGTTGTGTTGTGCTGTGAGGTGTTGTGCTCAACTGTGTGTTGTGATGTACGGAGTTGTGCTGTACTGTGCTGTGCGGTGTTGTGCTGTGTGTTGTGTTGTGTTGTTGTGGTGTGTTGTATTATGCTGTGTTGTATGGAGTTGTGCTGTCTGTGTGTTGTGTTGCGTTGTGCTGTGAGGTGTTGTGCTGTGTGTTGTGTTGTACGGAGTTGTGTTGTACTGTGCTGTGCTGTGCTGTGAGGTGTTGTGTTGTGCTGTGCTGTGTGTTGTGCTGTGTTGTGTTGTACGGAGTTGTGCTGTGCTGTCAGGTGTTGTGCTGTGCTGTGTTGTACGGAGTTGTGTTGTGCTGTGAGGTGTTGTGTTGTGTTTGTACGGAGTTGTGTTGTGCTGTGAGGTGTTGTGCTGTGCTGTGTGTTGTGTTGTACGGAGTTGTGCTGTAATGTGCTGTGCTGTGTGTTGTGTTGTACGGATTTGTGCTGTAATGTGCTGTGTTGTGTGTTGTGTTGTACGGAGTTGTGCTGTAATGTGCTGTGCTGTGGGGTGCTGTGCTGAGTGTTGTGTTGCGTTGTATGAGGGGTTACACAAAAATGTCAACGTCTGTAGGTGTTTACTTGTTGCTATGGCAATGTTTTTCCTTTTTTTTTTTCCTAATACCATCCCGATGTTCCGGGTACTCCATCAGGCACCCTGCAAACTGTTTCCTTCACTGTCTTCTGCTTCCTCTCTCTCCACCAGGCCCCCTGCAAACTCTTTCCTTCACTGTCTTCTGTTTCCTCTCTCTACCAGGCCCCCTGCAAACTCTCCTTCACTGTCTTCTGTTTCCTCTCTCTCCATCAGCCCCCCTGCAAACTCTCCTTCACTGTCTTCTGTTTCCTCTCTCTCCACCAGGCCCCCTGCAAACTCTTTCCTTCACTGTCTTCTGTTTCCTCTCTCTACCAGGCCCCCTGCAAACTCTTTCCTTCACTGTCTTCTGTTTCCTCTCTCTACCAGGCCCCCTGCAAACTCTTTCCTTCACTGTCTTCTGTTCCTCTCTCTCTACCAGGCCCCCTGCAAACTCTCCTTCACTGTCTTCTGTTTCCTCTCTCTCCATCAGCCCCCCTGCAAACTCTCCTTCACTGTCTTCTGTTTCCTCTCTCTCCATCAGCCCCCCTGCAAACTCTCCTTCACTGTCTTCTGTTTCCTCTCTCTACCAGGCCCCCTGCAAACTCTCCTTCACTGTCTTCTGTTTCCTCTCTCTCCATCAGCCCCCCTGCAAACTCTCCTTCACTGTCTTCTGTTTCCTCTCTCTCCATCAGCCCCCCTGCAAACTCTCCTTCACTGTCTTCTGTTTCCTCTCTCTCCATCAGCCCCCCTGCAAACTCTCCTTCACTGTCTTCTGTTTCCTCTCTCTCCATCAGCCCCCCTGCAAACTCTCCTTCACTGTCTTCTGCTTCCTCTCTCTCCATCAGCCCCCCTGCAAACTCTCCTTCACTGTCTTCTGTTTCCTCTCTCTCCATCAGCCCCCCTGCAAACTCTCCTTCACTGTCTTCTGCTTCCTCTCTCTACCAGGCCCCCTGCAAACTCTCCTTCACTGTCTTCTGTTTCCTCTCTCTACCAGGCCCCCTGCAAACTCTCCTTCACTGTCTTCTGCTTCCTCTCTCTACCAGGCCCCCTGCAAACTCTCCTTCACTGTCTTCTGCTTCCTCTCTCTACCAGGCCCCCTGCAAACTCTCCTTCACTGTCTTCTGTTTCCTCTCTCCATCAGCCCCCCTGCAAACTCTCCTTCACTGTCTTCTGTTTCCTCTCTCCATCAGCCCCCCTGCAAACTCTCCTTCACTGTCTTCTGCTTCCTCTCTCTACCAGGCCCCCTGCAAACTCTCCTTCACTGTCTTCTGTTTCCTCTCTCCATCAGCCCCCCTGCAAACTCTCCTTCACTGTCTTCTGTTTCCTCTCTCTCCATCAGCCCCCCTGCAAACTCTCCTTCACTGTCTTCTGCTTCTTCTCTCTCCATCAGGCCCGCTGCAAACTCTCCTTCACTGTCTTCTGCTTCCTCTCTCAACCAGGCCCCCTGCAAACTCTCCTTCACTGTCTTCTGCTTCCTCTCTCTACCAGGCCCCCTGCAAACTCTCCTTCACTGTCTTCTGCTTCCTCGCTCCACCAGGCCCCCTGCAAACTGTTTTTCTCACTGTCTTCTGCTTCCTCCCTCCACCAGGCCCGCTGCAAACTCTCCTTCACTGTCTTCTGCTTCCTCCCTCCACCAGGCCCCCTGCAAACTGTTTCCTTCACTGTCTTCTGCTTCCTCCCTCCATGCAAAGGTCAACATGAAAAAAGAAAACGAACCAGCACTCTCTCGCGAACTATTCTGAGGGTGACACGTCACTTTAGCGCCAGCACTACAGCGCCATACCTTTCAGCGCCACGATTTCAGCGCGGCGTCTTTTCAGCACAGTACTTTTTAGCGCCGTACATTTCAGCACGGGGGGATGTCAGCGCCGTACACTTTAGCGCCGGGAGACTTCAGCGCCGTACATCTGAGCGCCGGTGGGGGAAAAGGAGGGAATGTCGGGGAAGGGGGTAAAACTATTGGCGAGAGAGAGAGAGAGAGAGAGAGAGAGAGAGAGGTGTTGTGAGTGGTGTGATTGATATTCAGACGGAGTTGAGTTACAGATCAGGTCTGAATGAGTGGTTTGAGTTATATTCAGAGAGAGAGACAGAGAGAGAGAGAGAGGTGTTGTGAGTGGTGTGATTGATATTCAGACGGAGTTGAGTTGAAATCGGGTTATTTTTCTGTTCATTACTCCTGACGTTCTTTACCGTGGAAACATGCCAGAGATTGCAGAGTCCTACCTAAGCATACGGAGAAAAGAAAAGTTT
Organism: Conus canariensis; assembly: GCA_033310375.1. NCBI lineage: Eukaryota > Metazoa > Mollusca > Gastropoda > Neogastropoda > Conidae > Conus > Conus canariensis. The sequence goes on along the minus strand of CM065714.1, from coordinate 11,579,412 downwards.
AGCTACAATGGCTACTCCTTCCGCTTTGATAAGAACAGTACAAAAGATCCAGAATTGTCTTTTTGGCGATGTGACAATGGTA
>CM065714.1:11569330-11571830 GCA_033310375.1 Conus canariensis | reverse complement strand
AACACGTGGAAAAGGGAAAGAAAGAAAGACACCTCACAAGACGCAACAAACGCGATCAACAACTGGTATTGTGCGGGCTCGACCAAGAAAAACATCCCGCAGAGAACTGAAACATATTTCACGCACCACGAAAACGATCCAAAAACAACCTCTCCTCTCTCTCTCTCTGAGGTTCCCCTCCCCACTCCTCTCTCTCTCTCTCTCTCTCTCTCTTCTCTCTCTCTCTCTCTCTCTGACTCTCCCTCTGTCTCCCTCTCTCTCTCTGAGGTTTTATACCCCTAGCTTTGCCAAACAATGGCGACGGGCGCTGTGAGCTTGTCAAGGTCCGCCATGTCCTTTTGAGGGCGACAGTCGACAAGCAAGACACAACCAACCAACCAACCAACCGACCGACCGACCAGCCAGCCAGCCGGCCTGCCACTGCCACAAGAGCCAAGAAGAAGAAGAAGAAGGAGAAGGAGGCGGGGGGAGGGGGGAGGGCAGAAACTGGAGTAATATGAAGCCCCTCATAAATTGTGACAGAGGAAAAAAAAAGGAGGGTGGGTGGCGTGGGGGAGGGAAGGAAGGGAGACCAGCGACCCGGGGAAAATTGCATTAAGCTGAAAGAGGCGATCAGTTAGCTAGCTAGCTGGTCCACAAGCAACCAACAGCTTGTTTTGCCTGTCAGGGGGGAGGAGGGGGGGGGGAAGAGAGGGAGGGGGTTAGGCTGAGAAGGGAAGGATGGTGGGGGTGTGGGAGAGGCGGAGATCGGTGAGGGGCGGGGGGGGGGGGGGGGGAGATGGTGGTATGGAAGAAGCAGGGTTTATGTGACGTGGTCATGTTGATAACCACAGACTGGAGTCAGGGGTGGACAATGCGCGGGACCACCTGGGGGTCCTCCTCTTCTTCCTCCTCCTCCCCTCCTCTCCTCTCGTCTCCTCCTCCTGCCCAAGTGCCCGATGATCGGTAGGGTTTGGAAGGATTAGCCATGATGAATTGGCGCCCATAGTGGGCTGACAGAACCCCCCCTCCCCCCCCCCCCCCCCCCCCGACTGAAAAGGGGGGGTGGGGGGCGAGGAGAAATCGTCGTGACTCCCCCGCTGGCTTGCTGGTTTGATGAAGCTGAAAAGAATCAGGAGGGCCCGGGCATTACGTCTGACAGCTGTTCTTAGTGACCTCCTCGTTTACAACACTTGCTGCAGCTTGTCTTGAAATAAAGACATACACAACTAAATAAATAAATAAATGACACTGCAAAAAAAAAAAAGATACCGACTAAGGACCCCCGCATTTTGTCTGAAAGCTGTTCTTAGTTATTCCCCATTTTGTAAACACTTGATGCAGCTTGTCTTCAATAAAAACATACACAAATAAATAAATAACAGTGGAGAACCACTGCAAAGAAAGATACCGAATAAGGACCCGCGCATTTTGTCTGACAGCTGTTGTTACTAATCTCCCTTCTTAAAGACCTTAATGCAACGTTGTCTTAAAATAAGTACACAGAAAAAAAGAAACAAATAAATAAATTAATGACCAAACAGATACATACATCAATAAATAACAGTCGAAAACCACAGCAAAGAAAGAACCCGGCGGCAGGATACCACCTCTGGGTAAAACTCGGATATTGCGGCCGTTCAATCTCATTAACACGTGGCCCTGCCAAGAAAGAAGCCACCTCGCTCTGTTTACATATTTGTTTTAATATTCCAGTGAAAAGTTAAATATAGCCAGGCAGATGGCTGATGACGGCGGAAAAGCAGATGTTCATGCTGCCAAGAGCTCTGGCGCTGGAAGGTTCCCTCCGTCTGCGTGCATGTCTCACCATCCGCCCCTCACCCCCCCCCCCCCCCTCACCCCCCCGCATTTCACCATACACACGCTCAGCCTTCTACAGTTCTGTTTCTGCGCGATGACGAGTCAGTTCGCTCACAGCGGGTCTGGCTTGTCTTCATTGCGTAGTGCTAGATGACATAGTAGCGGGTCTGCCAAATCTACTGAAGAACGAACGAACACACACACACACACACACACATACACACACACACACACACAAACACACACATACGCACGCACGCACACACACGCATGCGCTCACACACACACTCTCTCTCTCTCTCTCTAACACACACACACACACACAATCTCTTTCTCTCTCTCTCTCTAACACACACACACACACACACACACACACACACACAATCTCTTTCTCTCTAACACACACACACAATCTCTCTCTCTCTCTCTCTCTCTCTCTCTCTCTCTCTCTCTCTCTCTCTCAACACACACACACACACACACACACACACACACACACACACACATCTTTCATGCTCTACTCCACCCGCCCGTTCGGGTACATCCCGCTTCGTCCAATAACGCTACGCCTGGTTCTTTGTTCTCCTCATAAGTGTCTGCGAGTATTCCCTTCCCGGAGCTTAAAAAAATCTCAACGTTTCACCAACATACTGAGGGCAAGGTTCGCCTAAAGTATTTGTTGGTGCATGGGTTTAAAAAC
>CM065714.1:11561830-11564330 GCA_033310375.1 Conus canariensis | reverse complement strand
AATTGAGGGAAAGAATTCGATAAAGATAAGATCCTCTGTTTGCCAATAGGCCAGCTTAACGCCCCAAACCCTGCTCGGATTTTATGGCTCCGGAAAGGGTAGACAGGCTTTCCACGCCGAGGCACGCCGAGTATTGACCGTTGCAGACGTGAGAGTTACCGGCCCTGTAAAAGAAAAAAAATCGCATGGTAAATGGCAGCTGCGCTAATTACGAGGAAAATAACATTTTCTCCGCATGTTTGTGTATGTCTCACAGTAGGGATGCCATCATCCGAAAGAGGCCACTGCACAATCTTCCAGATGATTTCCAGGAATGCAGAAAGGCCCTCACATCTGAGAGCGTTCGACGGTCTGTGAACACTTGAAAGGCGTCTCGGGCTAATCATGAGGGGAATAAATTTTCTTTCTAATTACGTCTCACGGTACTTTGCTAACGCAAATGCGCTCCTACAAGATTAACGGTCTCGAATCCATCAAACTTTTAAAACGCGACGCTTTACCTTTTTATTTATTTTTTTTTTGCTTACAAAGAGAGAGAGAGAGCGAAAGGGCAGAAAATGCTTTACAATGTTCAAGTTCCCCCCCCCTCCCCCCACCCCCTTTCCAAAAGTGTTATCGGAGAAACTAACAAAAAGAGGCAACTTTGATAGCTCCGATAAAACCCCTCACCTAAGCACTGTCTACAAAGCCCCCCCAACAACAGTTTCCAGTTTCGAATTTCGGCGGACCCAGCTTGTTATTGGGGGGTATCCCGAGTAATAACTCGTGGCCGTAAAGCGAGACAAGGAAGGAGCGGCGCAACACGCAGATCAATAAGCGATCCAATTTAGGAACAAACTCCGTGTGTCGCAGCGTCTCCAAGCCACGGGGAAAATGAGAGCCATTGTGGGCACAGTGTCTTATGACTTGCCGTCAGTGGCGGACAAAGCCATGGGAAGCGTCATTACCGGGCGGACAAAGGGAGAGAGAGAGAGAGAGAGAGAGAGAGGAGAGAGAGAGAGAGAGGAGGCAGAAGAAAAGGAGGGGCTGGTTCCCCGCCCTCTGATGCACCAAGCTGTTCGAGGGAAACAAAGCTCTCTCTCTCTCTCTCCTCTCTCTCTCTCTCTCTCTCCTCTCTCTCTCTCTCTCTCTCAATGTCTGTCCCTCTCTCTCCTCTCTCTCTTTACCTCTCTCTCTCTCTCTCTCTCTCTCTCTCTCTCTCTCTCCTTATCTCTCTCTCACCCTCTCTTTCACCCCCCCTCTCTCTCTCTCTCTCTCTGATGGTGTCTATGGACAGGAAGAAGCTGATCTGCAGGCTATATGACCTGTTTGTCAGATCTGCCACAGCGGATGCCCATCTATCTGGTCTGGCCCTGGCTCCCCCCCCCAACCCCCCCCCCCCCCCCCCCCCCAATCTCCACCCTCCTGGCCTGCCTGCCCCTGGGATAATAGGGCTCTTCTTTCTCCGCCGTGCTCCTTTGATGGACGTGGCGTCTTTATCAACCAGTGTACCGGCTAGTTTGATCAGCTTCCCCAATGGACCTCTCCGACAAGGCAGACATTAAGGTTTACTATCACAGAGAGAGAGAGAGAGAGAGAGAAGAGAGAGAGAGAGAGAGAGAGAGAAGATGCAAACTGGGTTAAAACAAATCCCCTGAGACGGGAAACTCAGCCAGTAAAAGGGACTCGGACATGACTTTCAATAACCAGTCCACGTCAGGACGTTTGATGACTAGACCATGTCAGGTCTTTTCATGACTAGTCCATGTCAGGACTTTTGACAACTAGTCCATGTCAGAACCTTTGACAACTAGTCCATGTCAGGACTTTTAATGACTAGTCCACGCCACCCTCCCCCTCCCTCTCCTATCACTAGACCACGTCAGGACTTGTAATCACTAGTCCATGTCAGGACTTTTAGTAACTAGTCCAGGTCAGGAGTTTCAATAACTAGTCCACGTCAGGACTTTTAATCGCTAGTCCACGTCAGGACTTTTAGTAACTAATCCAAGTATCAATCTCTGATGACGATTTCTTTTCTTTCAACAACAGAAAGACTTTAACTAGTTCATGTAACAACAAATTACAGTTTCATTCCGACTTTGATAACCAGTACAGGCAACTATCTCAGATAGTCTGTTTGATCTTCAAACAATAAGGCCTTTCATGACTAGTCCATGAAAAGAAAAAAAAAAACATCTCGGGACATTTTCATCTCGAAACAATCAAAGATCTCTTCATAACCAGTCTAGGTTAAAAACAAAAACAAACTACGATAACTGGTTTAACCCTAAAACAGAAGGAACACGTTAGATACCCAGTCTAGACAACAGTGGTGATTAGTCTCATCCTGTAAAAACAGAAAGACACACCGATGACGCTTTCATTCGCAGCCCTATAAACTTTTCTTTTTCTTGATATTTATTTACACAAACAATCTATTATCTACTTTTTTTTAAAATCTTTTTGTTTCTTTACAAAGACAAGACGCAACTATCCACGCCTTTCTTTTCGCTCTCGT
>CM065714.1:11554330-11559330 GCA_033310375.1 Conus canariensis | reverse complement strand
CACACACACACACACACACCTTTGTCTCCTTCCGCTCCCCCTCCCCCTCCCTCTCCTATCTAACCTGTTACACTCTCTTCCCACCTCCTCCGCTCTCTCTCTCTCTCTCCTCTCTCTCTCTCTCTCTCTCTCTCTCTCTCTCTCTCTCTCTCTCTCTCTCTTCAAGTCTTCTTCCTCTCAGCGCTCCAATTTGACGGTGCGCTCGTTCTTCATCTAATTCCCGTCAGATTTTCCCTCCAGCCGAGGACGTATTGACCGACTGTTCAGACTGATATAGTTAATCGGCGGGACTTCACGAAAAGGACTGACAGAAAGACCGACAGACAAAACAGCTGCAATAGTGAACAGATAGGCAACTCTTTCAATCTACAGCCCCCCCCCCCCCCTTCCCAACCTTTCCCTCAGACATTAATTAGACCTATTCTCCAGTGAACCCAACTTCCAGCGCCCCCTGCTGGATCAGGGCCATGATCCACATCCTGTCTGGAGGAGCAAACAAGGGATACAACCCCTCCTCGGCCCTCAAGCGCATGACCCCAAAACATCGCTCTGGGCCTGCCAAGCTCCAGCAAACTCAGAGAGGAGAGAGAGTGTTCAGACCAACTACAGGACTGGTGGAGATGGTGGCCGTGGAGTTTCACCTTGGCTTCCTTCTTCTCTTCCATTGGCATAGCCGAGAGTTGGGGAAGTGAAAGCTGGTGGAGGGGACGGGGGGGGGGGGGGGGGTAGAGGGAGGAGCTGGGGGTGAAGAAAGGGGTTAGGGTGTTGAAGAGCGAAAGAGTACACTCTCTCATTTTCAGACACGCGGGTTGTGTACCATCTGCTGCCTCAATTACCGTGGCCACCGCCTTAATCCCCAGCTAACTGGGTTATGCCTCCTCCCCGGCACACTTCACAGGATCTCCCCCCACCCTCGCCGCTGCCGGGGGAGGGGGGGCCTCCCCTTCCCCCCTCCCCCCTGACTCACGGGGCGGATCAGAGGTTGCAGGGACTTGAAAAGACGGACAAGGTAACCCAATCAGGCGGCCTAAGACTTGCCGTGTGAAACTGAATTAGGCGCAAAGCTGTGTTTACCTAGCTCTCGGGCACGAGGTTCCCAGCTTCCCTTGGTAAGGGGATGGAGCACTAAATAACAAGTCTGCTATGAGGAGCATGTTCAAAAATCTCTCTCTCTCTCCTCTCTCTCCTCTCTACTCTCTCTCTCTCTCTCCTTTCTCTCTCTACTCTCATTCTTAATTCGTCTCTCACTCTCCGAATTCTTACATCTGTGTTGGTTACAACTACGAGACTGAAAAAGGTGAGACTACGTATAAGAAAAAATGTTGCTACGCTTTGGCTGATGAACTAAAAAATATAGCTGCACTTTAACAAATAGAATATTTAAATGCTTCAGCTTTTGCTTTGTTGTTCCGTTTTATTTGTATGTGAAAGCAAACCAGGAAATCGTCTGTACAGTATCTGTAAAGAAAAAAAAAAGTTTATAAGCAGACGCTCGTAGAAACGAAATTTTCCTTTTGATGCGTCTGATTTTGCGGGTGTTTGTTAATTTGATTTCTAAATTTAACGAATGAATCGGAAGATTGCTGTCTTTTAAAGCTAAGCAATTTCACGAAAGGCTATTTTGGCGTGTCTGCAGCGGTATTTTCCTCTTGTTCGTTTCGCTTGGTTATTTGTTTTTGTATACAATCGAGTTATTGTTTCACAGTATGCCTCTTATAACGATTGCAGTAACTTTGCTTTTTTTTTCTTTTTTTTTTTTCTTTCATACGGACAAGTCGATATTATCCTCAGTTCACATCCCTTCAAGTGATTCTCTCCCTCCTCTCTCTATCTGCTCCACAAGCTACATCATGAGCCAGCTTACATCACTGCATTCTGTTCCGTAAAGCCACGAGTTAACATTCTTGACTGACTAACGTACCACGTACTGGCCAAGAATTATACCGGAATAAAAACTGTCTGAGTCTGGTCGACTCTCGCGCCACTTTACTTTACGCATGACACTATCATTTCTTCTTCTTCTTTCTTTGATTTCATTTGTTGTTGGTTTTGTTACAGTTCAATCAGGCGTAAGGGACACTACCTGGTGTCACAACTGAATAAACTGGAGTGTGGTGTGTGTGTGTGTGTGTGTGTGTTGTGTGTGTGTGTGTGTGTGTGTGTGTGTGTGTGTGGAGAGAGAGAGAGAGAGAGAGAGAGAGAGAGAGAGGAGGCTGCTGGGATGGGTGCATGGTTAAATAAAAGATGCTGAGGGGGAAGGAACGGTAACTCGCTTCACTCTGCCTCTATTCGCCTTTGTCCGAGTCCAGTTTGCTCCCGCAGGGAGCTGACTACTTCAGTGTGTTGAGAACTGTTCAACTGCCCTCTACGATAAACATGCAAACACCAGCTTCTTCCTGCGCGCTGTTCATCAATGACGTTCAACCGCCTGAACACAGGTTCTAGACTGCCGCCATGAATCCGGATGCAGACACAAGGAAGAGGGGAATGCCTCTAACGTGCTCAGCAGAACTCTAACGAGCGACAGACGAAGACACTGTTCCTGTCTCCTTTCCCTTTCTGGTTAAATCGAGGACTCCTGTTACAAAAAAGGACCAACATGTGTACCTCTATATACACACATACAATACTGTACAACATTTCTGTTTTGACATCTTAGAGACCGTTTTTTTTTTTTTTATCATAAGCCAACAACTGTAATCAAATCATGACAGAACAGCCACACCACAGTCCTCCTTAAGGCAAACACGACTGCTCAGATCTTTAGCCCTTCCTTTTGATTGTCATATCCATCTGGAAGACTACAATAAGGGTACAACATCAAATACATGTCAATATCTAAAAAAAAAATACACTGGCAGAATATACAGCTTGTGCTAATTCTAGAAGTTTTTTTTTAACTACCTTCGTGCCCAACAGCAATGTATTGTCAGTGTCTTGTGACAAGAGCGGGAGGTGTGTGTGTGTGTGTGTGTGTGTGTGTGCGTGCGTGTGTGTGTGTGTGTGTGTGTGTGTGTGTGTGTTGTGTGTGTGTGTGTGTGTGTGTGTGTGGTGTGTGTATGTGTGTGTGTGTGTGTGTGTGTGTGTGTGTGTGTGTGTGTGTATCACGACTTTCTGAAACAAAAGGCAGGTGAGTGTGGCATGGAGTCCAAAACAAACAAACAAACAAACAAACAAACCCCCAAAAAGTCCAACTCTGACGCTAAGAAAAGCGAAACCAAGAACAAAACACACAACACCAGTAGCAGACGCCACTAAACGACGCTGAGAAAGCAGATGAAAAAGACAAGAGTCAAAGAGACTGACAGGAGAACAGAAGTTTGTAGCTCAAAATGTACGAGCGTGGATACACTTTATGCTGAAACTTAAAAAGCCTCCAGAATCCTCACACCAAACGACCAAGAAAATGTAAGAGAGAGAAAAAAATGCCTTTGCTTGATACACTGACTGCGATCCAGAGCACTTGATGCCCCTTTCTAATTAAAGCCCCCTAGAACATAGATAACCACTAGCGACACTGAGCAGGAAGTGGAAAGCAATCTGATAAAAAAAACGAAAATAAGCAAAACACATGTGCAGCTCCAAATTTATTCTTTCAGTTACAGAAGAACCACCTGAAGGGTGTACGATTTGGGCATAAACTGCTCAGCCGCTTTTAATCTTCAATCTTTTTTTTTTTAATCGCAACTTCAGCGAGCGAGTGCCAGAACTTCTTTCCCTAGCCCCCCCCCCCCCCCCCCCCCCCCCACTCCTACCGTTTCCACCCTTGCCCCTCCCTTCCAGCCTCTCCCTCCTCGCCGTCGCCAAATAAATCACCCGGGAGCGTGTATCACGTGCACCTGCGGGGTTCGCGCTAACACAGCGACTGAACGTGTTCAAGGAACAGCGTCATGTATTACCAGCGGAGACCACGGTGCTACGTAGGTCTGCGCAGCTGCGCCAAGGGTCTTCATTAACCGGCAACACGTCGCCACGACTGCGCTGTGATCCGTTTCAAACTTGACACGGAAACACAGCAGCACATTAACCACTGCCTGTCTTGCTTACAAAAGCCCGCAACCCCCCTTCATCCAAAACGAGGCTGGAAAGGGAGAGCGAGAAGGAGCGATTCTCATTACCGTCAAGTTGTTGTGGGTGATGTGTGTGTGTGGGAGGGGAGCTGGGGCCAGGTGCGTGAGTAGAAACATAGATCGCGCGAATATGAGTTTTCGTGAATGCGTGATGAATGCATGAGTTCGTTTACGTACGTATGCTTTTGTCTCCAAATGACGGAGGTAATCCCACCCTTCCATCTTACCACTGGGCAATGACGAATGGGTGATCTGCCTTTAGGGCTCGAGTGCACAGAAAGCCCACAATAGACCTACTTTTTTTTCAACTTGAGTTCAACTTAAGTCGCGAGACCGTAGACCTCGGGGTGGAGATTGAGGCGGTTGGGGGTGTTCAAGTCACAATAAAACGTCGTCTCGACCTACGGGCGTTGTTTTCAGCCAACATCCAACCTGAAGAAAAGTCCGTGTAATGTGTATGTGGGGATGTGTGTCTCCTAGCACGGCTTAGTCCAGGCTCTTTCTGGCATTGCAGAACATGTGCAACACAGCTGTGGTGGATGTTTCAAGGCATCGCTCTGTGCTCTGGAATGGTGGACATTTGAGCATAGTCTGTCACCTGGGAGAGGGATCATTGCAACTCTGTGCCAAAGACTGGTGGACATCTGTGCATAGCCAATCACTAGGAACATGGGATCATCGCAGCACTCTATGCCGTGGTCTGGCGGACATCTGTGCATAGTCTACCATCCTGAACAGGGGATCAGTGAAGCACTCTATGCCGTGGTCTGGCGGACAGTTATGCATAGTCTATCACCGGGAGGGGGGATCACTGCAGCTCTCTCTGGTAGTCACTTTCACAGTGTCTGTCATGCAACAGGAGAGATTTTAACGGAATGAGACAAAGCGCCGCGTGTCTTCAGACATGTTTTTTGTGACTTTCTCTGAGAC
>CM065714.1:11542457-11544957 GCA_033310375.1 Conus canariensis | reverse complement strand
AGAAAGAAAGAAAGAAACAAAGAAACAAAGAATAAAGAAAGAGATGAAAATCACACCAAAAAACCCTTAATCCGCTAGGATCCATGGCTGGCCTTTTATCTACCCTGATGGCGAGGTTCCCCTGTTACCGGCCAATCTCCACCCCATCGACCACACCGTCTTTCAGCAGCCCAGAAAGCGATGCTGGCGAAAATTAGCCCCCAAAACTCTGGCAGGATCCCCACACCACCACCACCACAACCACCACCACCACCCAGCCACCACCCCTCTCCATCCGGCCCCCTTTGCCCCGGTGACAGAAACAAAGGAGGGGGGTAGGGGAGGAGGGGGTAGCCACGTCTAATTGGCTGCACCCACCAATCAATGGCCGTTGTGCAGTTTGTTTCCAATGGATTTGCTCCGCAATGACAATCACACGCATCAAGTTCTCTCCGGAGAAAAGGAGTGGGGGTGTGGGGGAATGGGGAGGGGGGGGGGGTGGAGAATGTCCCCAGAAACCGAAACAGTCTGCCAAAGTCTAACTCCTTTCTCCCCCCCTCCCCCCTTCCCCTCACTCTCCCATCATCAACTCTCCCGCCAACCTCCCCCCCCCCCCCTTCCCCAAGTCGAAGAGGACTGCGGATAATCCATTGCAAATGAGAGTGCTGCCTCTAATTACTGTCCCTCAGTTAAAGTGAATTGGGCAGCGAAATCGGTTTTTTTTGTCGGTGGTGTGTGTGTGTGTGTGTGTGTGTGTGTGTGTGTGTGTGTGTGTGTGTGTGTGTTGTCTGTCTGTGTGTGTGTGTGTCTGTGTTTGTGCGTCTGAGCATATGTGAATGCGTGTGTATATGTGCGTGTGTGTGTGTGTGTGTGTACACGCGCGCGAGTGCGCACACGTGCGTCTTTAATGTTCTCTAAAAAGGTAACTGTGACGTAACAGAAGTTGAAAGAAAACTCAGTTCAGGTCAGGTCAGGTGCTCAGCAGCCAACGAGTGCGCTGGCATCGTCACAAACACGTGTATGTACGGGTGTGTGTGTGTGTGTGTGTGTGTGTGTGTGTGTGTGTGTGTGTGTGTGTGTGTGTGTGTGTGTGTGTGGAGTGCGTGAGAGAGAGACAAAGAGAGAGATATGTAAGTATAGAGAGAGACAGACAGACAGACAGACAGACACAGAGAGACAGGGAGGAGGGAGGAGACGAGGGATCTTTGGTTGTGCGTGCGTGTGCACGCGCTTGTGCATAACTACAGTATGCATCTCTTGGCGCGTCCGTGAATGTGCATGCGAGCACTCACACACACGCAGTGCGTGACCTTGTGTTATTTCCCCCCCCCCCCCCAACCCCCCAACAAAAGCCCGCCACAAAGCCGATTCACTCTTACTGCCAAGCTATGACGCAATCGATCATGTACATGAGTGAAATCCAATACCACTTCACCTAGATACGCCACTACTATAATACTCCTTCTTCTACCTTGCCAGTCGTTCCGCTATCGAAGCGACAATTCCTTCCCCCCCCCCCCCCCCCCCCCCCCCCCCACACACACACCTCCTGACATCCCCGGGCACGTGCAACACAGGAGAAGACCGGGCCTCTGTCGGTAATAGTATACGGTATTGATCTACGCATCAGTGCATCGGCTGCTGAGACAGATTGCGTTACACCTGAGGAGATCGTGCATCACGTTCCAGGGGGAGCGAGAGTATTCTTTGGCATTTTGTGCTGAAACTTTCCCTTTTTTTTTTTTTTTTTTTGTCAAGACGATGCCAGCGCACTCGTTGGCTGCTGAGCACCTGACCTGAACTGAGTTTTCTTTCAACTTCTGTTACGTCACAGTTACCTTTTTAGAAAACATTAAAGAAATTTTTTTTACAGCTCTCATCCATCAAGCTACCCTTGGGGGAAAAAAACGGAGAAAAAAAGAAAACCAAAGAAAAGATGACAAAATAAAAAAAGGAATAAAATACTGTGTGTTTATGATGTGAAAAAAAAAATCTAAGAAGTACAAACCAGATGTTCGGAAACATCCGTATCATAGAACAAGAATATAAGCACTAATTTAATCAACAAATAATTATAAAATGTAGATCAGTTACAAACACACCCAGAGAGTGAGGAAAGGAGCGAAAAGAGATTGGGGTGTCAGAGAGAGAGAGAGAGAGAGAGAGAGAGAGAGAGACCGACGGACGGACGGACGGACGGACAGACAGGTAGACAGACAGACAGACTAAGAGACAAGGGGAGAGAGAGAGAGAGAGAGAGAGAGAGAGAGAGAGAGAGAGAGAGAGAGAGATACTGTGTGTGTGTGTGTGTGTGTGTGTGTGTGTGTGTGTGTGTGTGTGTGTGTGTGTTGTGTTGAACGAAAACACAATCACGTACTCCACAAATACTCTCGTCGGTCGGGTGTGAATGGTTAGGAGGAGCACAGCGAATCTATCGAGAGGCGTTCTGTTGACGTTGTCTGCACAGTAAGTTGACTGAACAAGAGATGATATTGGAATCCCTCCTTCCCCCGAGTTCCCA
>CM065714.1:11532457-11534957 GCA_033310375.1 Conus canariensis | reverse complement strand
TTGCAAGTTTTTTTGTTTGTTTTTTTAAACTGATAAACAATCATTTTTTTTTCAATCGTACGTTAGTTTTAATATACACTGAAAAGGCTAATGCCCCCATCCCCACCCCCGCCCAAAGTTTCAGAGACAAAAACAAAAATCTCCGCACTATGAAACTGATAAGAATTATTTCAATCGTTCGTTAGTTTTAATATACATTGGAAAGTGTCATCCCCCCCCCCCCCCCCCCCCCCCCCAAGTTTCAGAGACAAAACCAAAATTCTCCGCACTATGAAAATTAAGCCACAAGCAAACTGTATACAAACGAACGACTTGATATACAAAGAGCTCAGGTACAGAAGAATGACTTACAGAGGATAAATGTGTAGATACGAACATACTTCCATCCACAATGACACTACTCATGCAGAGGAGACTTCTGGTACTTAACATACATTTTTCTGTGTGCGTGCAAGAAAAGAAGAATCTCCGAAACCGGCTTGGCTTTACTGTCCTTTATATGGGTACTTTTAACTCTGTCACAAGACATAGATCACGTGCGCAGTGCTCCACACACTCAAAGACTCCCGAACGCCTCGAGTCACGAGCTTCCTCGTCCTGACGACAGGCGTTCACGTGAGAGCGACGGTAAGGTTGATCTCCCTTGATCCCATTCCAACCGGGCCAGCTTCGGCACCGGGTTAATGTGTGAAGGGAAAGAGACCTAATTCATCCCAGTGTTTGGGACTCAAGGAACAGTTATACAAAGGATGATAAAAGCAGCTTCGCGATTTCCCCCCCTTTCAACCCCAACGTCCTCAGACCGTTTTAATAAAGCCGGACGGATCAAGCCTGATCCGCCCCTTCTCTCCAAACTGATGGCGGGTCGGGGTCGTTTTCATTTTCACCGCTGTCGGCGGGGTCCTCCTGTTGGGCGATGAAGGGCGGACTCGGAGACGTCCGAGAGATAAGGCTGGAGGGGGGGGGGGGGTGGCTAATGGCCCAGGGGGCGCTGTGATTATAACATTAGACGTCTGATCCCAAGATGAGGCTGGAGACACGGAACCACCCAGGATGATGGTGTGGTGTGGCTTGTCTTGTCCTCTCTCTCTCTCTCTCTCTCTCTCTCTCTGTCTCTCTCTCTTTCTGTCTGTCTGTCTGTCTGTCTCTCTCTCTCTCTCTCTCTCTCTCTCTCTCTCTCTGCATCTGTCTGTCTGTCTGTCTCTAGAACTAAAAGTGGATGCCTGATATCGTCCGTGGCTAAAATGACAAAATCCCCACCTGGCTTCTCGCTGATTTGATCCGTCTGTCTGCCTCCGTCAACTCCGACGAAGCTACGACCCCCACCACCACCCCCATCCTCCAACCCCTTTCCCGCCACACTCACAGTCTCTCTCTCTCTCTCTCTCTCTCTCTCTCTCTCTCTCTCTCTCTCTCTCTCTCTCTGGCGCTTAAACAGGTCAATACGTCTGAAGCACAATGCAGACATTGGAAGAAAAAAAACATAAACAATCTCTGCTAAGTAGCATTATTACTCTCTCGCACCCCACCCCTCATAATACCAGGCTCTCCCATCTCTTCCCTCACCTTTCCTCTCTTCTATCCCCACCCGCCCACCCCCCCCCCCCCCACACTCCCTCTGTATGTATGTATGTAACACACTGAGTAAAGAAAGGCAGAGTTCAGGACTGTTTGATTTTTCAGTAGTACCGAAATACAGAAGTCCTTGAGGAAGGCCCAGAGCCGAAACGTTGGAAAGAAAAACTTGCTTGTTTGCTTTTTCATTGTGTGATTCTCTCTCTCTCTCTCTCTCTCTCTCTCTATATATATATATATATATATATATATATATATATATCCCTCCCTTCCCCTCTCCCTCTCTGGATGAAAAAAGCATGTACTTATCTCCTATCCTTCAAAGTAAAGACACCCTCTCTCTCTCTCTCTCTCTCTCTCTCTCTCTCTCTCTCTCTCTCTCTCTCTGTCTGGATGAAGAAATTATTTATCTGTTATCCTTCGAAATAAAGTTCATCATCATCAGCATCATCATCGTCGTCCTCCTCTCTCTCTCTCTCTCTCTCTCTCTCTCTCTCTCTCTCTCTCTCTCTCTCTCGTGTCGTGTGTGTGTGCCCTCAAACCCACTCTTGCCAACCAGACTTGATGAGGAACGAGCCACTGATGAAGGCAGATGGGGATCAAAGGTCACACAGTGTCGTGACAAAAGGACGCGCAAGAAAAGGTTACTTCTGCGCGCAGACGACCGACCGATTTTCTTTTTCTTTTTTTTTTTCTTTTTTTTTTTTTCTTTTTGTTTTTTGTTTTCTAGCAATGCAGGACAACAGCCCAACGAACAGCCTAGACAGACAGACAGACAGACAGACTGACAGGCGAGAGAAAGATGCGGTGATGATGGGGCAGGAGAGATTGGGAGGCCTAGGGAGGCTTAGCGAGGGCCAGCCGTCTAATCCTATGATGTGCTGCCCGTCTCCTCCCAGTCTTTGTTTCCTCACTTCTGTCTTCC
>CM065714.1:11509957-11519957 GCA_033310375.1 Conus canariensis | reverse complement strand
CGTTCTGTGGTGTCTCTGTATCGAGTTCCCACCACCACCACCACCACCGCTCTCTTTCCCACCTCTCTGAGACAACGACGACGACGATAACGATGAAGACTGCGCTAAGGGTCTGTGGTTGGCGTTTGGTGCCCTCGGAGCCGGGTCAAAGTGGAGTTTTCTGGCAGCGAGGATGGGGGAGGGGTCGTGGGGGGACCCGTCCACCCCGGGCGCCCTCTCCTCCCCCTCCGGGGAGAGGCGGGGGAGGGTGAGGCACCAGGTGAGAGCGAGGGAGTAGAGGGAGAGCAGGGCGACACAGCTGACCGTTGTCATCGTGACCACTTCCCGGCGTCGGCATCGGAGTCGGCGTCGCCAGCCAGGCATTACCGTGATGACCACACACGCCTCCACGCCAACATCGTGGCGGAGGCCGTGGATGGGGATGTCGTCGTCGTCGTCGTCCTTGCCACCGTCTAGTTACTGTGGCCTTGGTCGTCGTCTGAAACTTTATCACAAACACAAATCGTGAGACCTGTTTAAAAAAAATGAAACTTTAAATGAATCACGAGTAGATTTCACATCAGAACGCTGCGCTGGTGAAATCGTAAAACTTTATTTCCACTTTGAAACTTTTCCAACACTGCGCACACAAACATTTGTTGAGTTTTCTCCGAGTTCCCCTACACCAGAATATACTTCCCTCTAAAATCGTGGCGTTTCATACGAAACTTTTTTTTCGCCACGCAACGAGCGTAGTTTTATCCCATCTCACAATTCACATTTCACCGTCAAACCGAATTCACGAAAGCAGACGTAAAATCAAAAACACTTTCAGACAAAGTTGTGTCAGACTGCCGACTAATCTCATATCGACTTCCGAGACACGGAACAAACACAAACTAACGGGTTCGAAGATGGAACTCGGGTCTGTGGCGAGGGGAAAAAACTAACTTTCAACAGCAATCATCCCATCCCGTAGCCTCTCACATCGTCCGGCGTGCAAATGTTCCTCTCCGATTGCTTGCTGACGACATTCAGTGGCTGTGCGCGCAGCGTCAACACAGCATTCCCTCGCACCCTCGCACATCAAACTCCCATCTTGTCGCCCGTTGTAAACTGAAGCGAGCAAAGGGCAGTACGCCAACATTGAAAACACCGCGCGGCCACGTGACCTGAAACGACGGCATTGATTGGTTTTCAGGCGCGCAGAGGGTGTTCCGTGTGAATGAGCTGCGCGCGCCGCGAACGAAGCAGACGACAATGGCGGGGCGGAAGGCGCCCGGGTCTGTTCCGCACCAGTTCTCTCCGCCCGTGATTTGGTTGCTGGGGAAAGGTATGTCTGTGGAAAAGGAGGGGGAACAGGCCACGGTTTTTTGGTGGGAGGCGGGGTCGCGGGAGTTGAGTGACAGGTATTACCAGGTAAAACAACCCATGCCGCACATTTGCCTAACCATGCTGCAGTTGCAGTTGTGGGCCTGAGACTCGCACCAGGACAGAAGTTCAGACGAACAGGAGTAAAAGTACGTTATGACCGAGGGTGATATTTTTCGTTTTCTCGTAACAATTACAGTACATTGTTCACTGAAATTTTGCCGAATCAGTGGAAAACAACAGCCCATTTTTACCGGATTTTTTTTCCACACACCTATTTCAGTGTTGACGAGCATGCGCACGCAGATAATTCCTTCCTTCACTAAAAGAAAAAAAATCTGTGTTCATTTCTTTCAATGCTAAAATAGAATTCAGTCTGGACTGTCACCGAAGAAAATTGGCCTCTAATTTTCATTGCAACAATTATTTTCAATTTTCATCTTTTGTATTTGTAACATGATGCCCAATGCTATTTATGTGCCTAGTTGTGTGTGTGTGTGTGTGTGTGTGTGTGTGTGTGTGTGTGTGTGTGTGTGTGAGAGAGAGAGAGAGAGAGACACGTGATCTACATAACTAGACTTACCATATCTGTTCTTAGAGCATTTTGCGTCATGTTATTCACGGCCCAGCCGACTGTGGAGATCAAGCCAGGATGGCTTACACGAGTTACGTTATTGAGAGCTGTTACACATGGTATGTCACTTGTTTGATGGCTTACGCGAGTTACGTTATTGAGAGCTGTTACACATGGTATGTCATTTGTTTGATGGCTTACGCGAGTTACGTTATTGAGAGCTGTTACACATGGTATGTCACTTGTTTGATGGCTTACACGAGTTACGTTATTGAGAGCTGTTACACATGGTATGTCATTTGTTTGATGGCTTACACGCGTTATGTTATTATTAGCTGTTACACATGGTATGTCACGTGTTTATGACATTTCAGCCGGGTACATTTGTCAACATCTGGTGATGTCATTATTTCATTTAATGCTTTGTCAGAGTTGCGAGTAATCAAAATGTGTCACCCCCCACCCCCACCCCCCGACCCGGTATAGGGTCAAGCCAGTGTGTTTCTAGGCCAGCCTTCGTAATACAAGGTTCACTTGCATTCCCTAGGAATATTTCAGCGCCGCATTTGCAGAGGATGGGGGAGGGAGAGATAGGATTTTGGTAAAAGTATGCTTTGGCTCATTAAGCAACAACCAAACAAAAACACAAAAAGCGCAGGAACTTTGGAACATATTTATCACTGCCAATTATCAAGTTTCTGGGCACTGACCATTTCGTATCAGGTGATTTATGTATCGACTCTTTTCCCCTCCATCACAGTTTGAATCATGTTAGCCTCCTCCGGGTCTTTTTTTCCCCCTCATTTCAAAGTAAGACAGAGAACGGTTTTTATTGGGTTTTTTTTTTTTTACTGTTTTTGTTTGTTTGTTTGTTTGTTTTGTTTTGTTTTGTTTTTTTGCCGTTTGACAAACAGCAAAACATAAAAAGAAGTCAACAAGACATAAAAACATGAACAGATTGCATGCATGCACGCACATACACGCGCACGCGCGCACGAATGCACATACTTCTCTCTCCTCTCTCTCTCTCTCTCTCTCTCCTCTCTCTCTCTCTCTCTCTCTCAGAAGCAAAAAGAATCATATCAAGTAATCATTTTCTGACGGAGAAGATCATAATCGTCAAAAAACAAACCAAAACAAAACAAAAAATCAAAGAAAAAACCAAGCAAGCGGACAAACAGACAAAAGCATCAAATATACTGTTTGCACACAAAGGCAGCTGTTATAATGTTTGTTATAACTATTCTTCATCATATTGTAAACATTTTTAATGTAGATTTATAGTGTTGATTACAACCAACAAAATCAATTCAATTTTACAACCATGAACTTTCAGCCGAAAATCATTTATTTTCCGCGTTATCTCAAGGCGATTTTCATTTTTAGATCGCTGAGAAAAGTCGTTCAAAAACAAAAGTTTGGAAGTCACTTTTAAAGTTTACATGTAAGCCGTATGTTTAGCCAAAGTTGTTAACAATCAAAACACGAAATCCGTGCGCATAATTCAGCAGTTCTGAACAAGGTTAAAAGTCTGTGCTCTGCAACCTGTGTTTGTGCAATGCGATTTTTTTTTTCAAATGTTTTTAGAAGCATTACACATCTAATCTCAGGTTGACAGATCTTATTGGTTTGTAACCTCTCTCTCTCTCTCTCTCTCTCTCTCTCCTCTCTCTCTCTCTCTCTCTCTCTCTCTCTCACATACACAACACACACACACACACACACACACACACACACACACACACCACACGCACGCACTTATGTTATGCACGCACGCACGCAGGCGTATACACACTGAGAATGCATTCAGATTTCAGGGTGCCAATCGTTTTGTCTCTTTTTTTTTTCTCTGAGTATGTGTGTGTGTGTGTGTGTGTGTGTGTGTGTGTGTGTGTGTGTGTGTGCTTATGTGTGTGTGTGTGTGTGTGTGTGTGTGTGTGTGTGTGTGTGGTGTTTTCCCCGCTGGACACTCTTTACTCTACCGAATTTCATGACTTACAATAATCCGTTCGACCGACTGAAATATTGAAGATGAAAAGGAATTAAATCGGCATACTCACACTCGCTACACAGATAATCAGAGACTGTCATGCACGCGCATCCCCTCGCTCCCACACGTTCAACAACTGTTCGGGGAGTGCCTTTCATTCGGTAAACGAATATACGTTTTACCGATCCCTGCCCCTTTCCCTCCCTACTCCCCCCCTCCCCCCCCCCCCCCCCCCCACACTCTCCGCCTCTTCCTTCTCTCCGTTCAAAAACATGTCGGCCCGCCTCCCCCGCCACTACTCCTATCTAGACGAAGTAAACTTGTACACAGACAAACACACCGCAAGACCGATCCTACGGACCGGCAATAGATCAAAAAATGTTGATGGATAGAGACATTCGGTCAGTCTGATGTATGTGTTGGCAGGTAGGTGCGCGAGTACCTACGAAAAACCATACAAAGCAAAAACAAAAAACAAAAACAAAATCCGTGCCAATCCACCACCATTACGTCTGTATTTATCTGACATTTATTTCTTCTGCAGTGCCGAGCTCATGTGACCTTCCTGCCTGCCACAGAGAAAAGGCAGAACCAGAGGTCCATTAATTTGTTTCCGTCGTGAGGCAAGCGAAGAGGGTGGACAATTTTTCTCTCCCTTTACTCCTTTGCTGCAGGCCAAAAGATGGTGGCTTGGCCTCACTGGCTTCTGCGGCCCCGGGGGAAAGACGACAATTAACTCGGAAGTGAATGGATTTTGTCTGTCTGTCTGTCTGTCTGTCTGTCTGTCTGTCTGTCTGTCCGTCTGTCTGTCTGTCTGTTCTCGTCTCTCTCTCTCTCTCTCTCTCTCTCTCTCTCTCTCTCTCTCTGGATCATATAATTATTGGCTATAGGGAAAAGCGTATGTTGGGACTTCCAGCACTGTAGTTTACCTCGTCTTTCTTCCTTTTATTTTCTCACTTGCTCTCTCTCTTTTTTTTCTCTCCTTTCTTTCTTTCTCTCTCCAGTTTGGGTCGTTCTTTCTTTCGTTTGTTCCTTTTTTTCTTTCTTTCTGTCTCACCTTCTTGCTTTCTTTCTTCGTTCTTTTTTTTCTGTCTGTCTTTTTTTCATTTCCTTCTTTCTTTTTTACTTTTTTTTAGTACTATCATTTTTCTCTTCTTTCTACCCCTTCGGGTTTTTTTATTTTCTTATATACTTTCTTTCTATTTAATCTCTCTCTCTCTCTCTCTCTCTCTCTCTCTCTCTCTCTCTCTCTCTCTCTCTCTCTCTCTCTCTGGTCTGTCTGTACCACGCCTTCCATCTTTAAACTGGTTTAGTGGAGAATGGTCGATAGATCAAATCACGTGTAAGGCTGACTGCAGATCCCAGATCACCCTCAAGGGCTTGCCAACTTCTTCTCAACACACACACACACACACCAAAAAAAAAAAAAAAAAAGGGGGGGGGGGGGACTTTCAGCACCCCCAGACGACTTGGGACATTTCAACTTTGTATTCATGCATGTATTTCTCCCTTGGAGACTCTGTGTGTGTGTTAGCAGCACCAGTCAACATAATCATACCGATTTCTGTGCAGACGAAACGGCAAAGGGAGGTAACTCTTTCTGCTTTGTCGCTTCCGAGCTTGGGGAGGAAAGGCGGGGAGGGGGGGGGGGGGGTAAATAGGTTGACGGAATTTTACCGACCATGTTTAGTTAATAAAATTTCACTCCGCCGCTCAAAAGTAAGAAAGGAAAGAAGAAACTTGTCGGAAGCACAGGATAGAGTCTCGTCAATACGAACAAAAAATACCATGCCTAAAATTTCTTTTCAGCAACCGGACGCTGTATAATCTGGAACACAGCAGTAAATAACTTTCCATCGAGAGCTGCAAGACTTCAATGATGGCAAGTTCCTTCCATGCTCTACTAACATTTATAAGAAAATCCGCATGTAAGATATTCCTTCCTAACTGGACCTGTCAGTATGCTTACTTTTTGAATGTATCTCATTATTGGATAGGCCTGCCTGTGTGTAAGATTCTTTCAAAATTGATTCCTGGGTTTGCTTTTAGATATGTGTGTAAAAGCCTTTGTCTGTGAGAAACAGTTTACACTCGCGGTTTATGGTTCAGCGTAATAGAATATGTAGGTTTTTAACTTGAACAAAACAAAATCAGTTTACTTCGTTTTAGAGCTCAGCTGACTATGAGAGAATATCAGGGCTGTCATCTTGTCGAATTCAATTCCTTACAAAGTTGTTAAAAAATCAATAAAACAAATTCGTTTAACAAAAGATATGCTTTAAAAATCTTTCTTCCTTAAATCTTAGAAGAGAAATATGTTATCACTCTCTGGAGCTAAAAAAAAAACAAAAAAAAAAAACCAAACACACACACACACACACACACACACACACACACACACACACACACACACACACAACTGGAGCAATTCAAGATCACACTCCGTAGCAAATTAGAATTTTGTTTTGTTGCTGTTACTGTTGTGTTTTGGTTGATTTGTTTTTATGCTGTCAAATAAAATGCAACAGAAAAGCGCGTTACATCAAGAGATTTTAATAGTACAACGGTAGTGAGAAAGCTAATTGGTGGAACCAGCTGTTGTTTAATCAGGGCTAATGAGGCATGTGCTTTCATTCAAAAATGATTGCTTGGTACAACTGGCCTTCAGCACATAGATCTTGCATAGTTTCTTTTCCTGTATGTTTTTAAAATCCAACATTTATTCGTTTGAGTACAATATATAACAAATAGAACGCAATCTATAAGAAATCATTCTCTAATTGTTTCGACTAATGGTAGGGTTTGATTTGACTTTAACTTCGAAGTGGCAAATTATCCTGTGAATCTGTCAGCAAAAGGAGACGACACTAAGAAAAGTCAGTGAGCTTGTCATGAAAGACGACCAGAACATTCTGAAAAGGCATTTCTCGGTAGTAACTCAGCTCATCAATTAATTAAAGAGCTAAATGTGTCAAAAATTGACACACGGAAATATAAAGCACGTTTTTGTTTCAGCATTTCATTTCATCACATTATTTTACCAGTCATGTTCAACGCAGATTTATAGTGTTGTACACGATGAGGTAGACTCTATAGACCCACACTGTCATCGTCCTCATCCCTTTACCTACCTTCGCCCTGCCCCCAAGCAGACTGCATATTCTGTATAGGTGTGTGTGTGTGTGTGCGCGCGCGCGCGCGCGCCCGTATGTGTATGTATGGATGTGTGTGTGTATGGATGTGTGTGTGTGTGTCTGTGTGTGTGCGAAAAAAGAAATCAATGAACATACATTACATTTTTAAATGATCCCACCCACACCCCTAAATAGCCCTTCCACCTCAACCCACGTTCTCTCTCTCTCTCTCTCTCTCTCTCTCTCTCTCTCTCTCTCTCTCTCGTGTGTGTGTGTGTGTGTGTGTGTGTGAAAAGCTCGACCATTCGTCTTGGTAGTAACTAGGCCGAGAGTGACAGAAGGGGTGACGCATGATTTAACACCACCGCTCACTTCGGCTCCACTCTCCTCAGTCCCTGAGGGACACTGGGACACCGACACCATCACTGGACACTGGTCAGGGTCAGCCCACGCTGGCTTGGCCTCTCTCTCTCTCTCTCTCTCTCTCTCTCTCTCTCTCTCTCTCTCTCAATGCCCCCTAACCAAAGCCCCTAGGGAATAACGTTCTTGTGTGGACAGAAGCTTCGGGTTATGGACGGCATTGTTGACAAAAGGTTAGTAATGAAACTTTTCTCAGAAATAATTTTTAAAAAAAAACCATAAAGAAGCGAGTTGCACGTCAACACAGTTTGCTGTGGTAAGTCAGTTTCTTTACTTTTTCGACCTGTTTACCTTGCATTTTGAGCAGATAGTCAGCGCTCTAAGATCTCCTGTTAACGGGCACATTTCTCGCCCTCGCTCCCGGCTCTAAACCGTTCACTGGGACACAGCGGACCGTGGATCTAGAAGCAGGCAGAAGAATCTTGGATGGACAGTGTACAGGAGTGGGCTCTACCTCTGCCCTGTTCGGCACGATCGCGGATAATGGGGGAATCCCACGACTGTTCATGTTTTTGTCACGTACTCATATGACCTCCTGTCACGGGACACACGAAACTGATTGATATGACCTGAATTGTACAGTGACTCTTAACAGACTGTTTAACATTCTGACAGCATATCTGCACTTTTTTTCCTCCATTGTATTCAAACAGAGCAATGCCTTTGAAACAAACAAACAAACAAAACAAAAAAACAAAGAAAGAAAAAAAAAGAAAATCAAGGAAAAACAACACACACAGAGATGAGATGAAAACAAATGAGACAACTGAATGCATCGGTGCTTAGATTACCTTCCCTTGAAAAAAAAGCAGTCATTTTTCTTAGGTTATTAGTCATGTTCACCTTTCATTAGAATCATCTAGAATCTAGGCCCATATTTATGTGGTTTTTTTTTGTTTGTTTGTTAACACGTGCCAAATTTCTTATCTCTTGTGTGCGATGTCCTGACAAACAGCTCTTGTGAAATAATCATAAAGATCTCTTATATTCTTTTCAAGCTGTTCGAGCGGCAGCGTTGGTATTTTCACATTCCAGCATTAACACATCATCTCTTTTTTTCTGTTGTTGTTTTTTTCCCTAGCTTTTCCATCTTTTCATTCTGTGCGTTCACCATAAAAGAACAGTACACATTCAATGCCTATTTATCTGTCTCTCACATTAAGGGCTTAGTGGTATAGAGTGCTGAAATGTCAGTAAAACGGCGTGCGGTTGAAAGACGCTGGCGCGTGACATTAAAACCGCCGTTTCTCTGGACTTTCTCAACGATTTTCGTTTTGTTTGGTTGGTTGGTTGGTTTTTTTTTTTCTTTCTTGTTTTTGAAAGGAAGTCTTAAATGAGGATGTTTTTATCTTGTTTTTCTTCTTTTTTTTTTTCTTTTTTCCTTTTTTTAATTTTTTTTTTTTTTTTTTTTTTTTTTTTTGCGTTTTTCTTTTCTTTAAAAATTGTTCCTTTGTTTGTTTTTCTTTTCTTTTCTTTTCTTTTTTCTTAACGGGTTACTTTGAGTTTCTTTTTCTTTTGCTTACGTTTTTTGTTTGTGTATTTGTTTGGTAGATTGGTTGGTTTGGGTTTCTTTTTCATGTTCTCTTTTCTCTTCTTTTGTGTTTATTTCTTTGTTTGTTCTCTTTTCTTTTGTGTTTATTTCTTTGTTTGTTCCGAATAGTTTCACTGCCAAGATAGGTCCCGAGCCCCCCAACCCGCCTGTGATGTCATCCCCCGCCCCCATCTCCCACACCCACCCACCACCTGTGCCGGACCTGAAATCTAACCTACTAACCGACCTACCCACCCACCTACACTTCCTCCACCGTACCTATCTCCTCCATCTCTTCCCTCACCGCCATCTTTGCTCAGCGGAGGTGGATGAGAGAACGGAGGGTGGGAAAAGGAAGGAGGAGGGGAGAGAGAGAGAGAGAAGGAGAGGGGGTGGGGGGGGGTCAAAATTAGCATGTGAAGCGAAAACCTGGACCAGGATCGTGAAGGGGATGATGGATCGGGCCAAGAGGGGAGTTAAACGATTGTCAGCGGCGATCAACGGGCGTGTCTCTCTCTCGTCGTCCACTTTTCGCGGTCCGCTTGGCGTGAAAAGGAGTGGAAGGGGGAGGCAACCAGCGGGAGGGGGGGGGGGGGGCATTTGCAGGGGTGGGGGTCAGTCCAGGGAGAGTTGGAGGGTCTTGTTGGAGTTGATAGATGGTCAAGCTCTCTCTCTCTCTCTCTCTCTCTCTCTCTCTCTCTCTCTCTCTCTCTCTCTCTCTCTCTCAGGGTGGAGAGATGAGCCAGTGGCGGTTTGGGAGATGTCATCAGATAGAGCAGATGAAATGTGAATTGGAAGGGAAGAGTTGCTATGAGCTGAGGTGTTTCAAAACATATGGATAAAAATGGTAAATTAGAATATATGTGAGTGGATAAAACCTAGATAGATAGATAGATAGATAGAGGGGAAAAAAAAAACGGGCTTCCATGGAGTATTTGTATTCGTCTCAAGCTTTCGTCCTAAACCGGCTTCATCAGGCTGCCCCCCCCCCCCCCCCCCCA
>CM065714.1:11482457-11492457 GCA_033310375.1 Conus canariensis | reverse complement strand
CCCCCCCCCCCCCCCCCAACCGGGGAGAGCAGTTTTTCTTTTCTTTTCTCTTACATACAAAATTTCTACCACCAAAAAGGGGAAAAGTGCTATAGTGACTGATTTATATATATATATATATTAATATATATATATATTTATATATATTCTTTTTGTTGTACTACTACTTACTGGGAGTACGTTTATATGCTTTGCATCTTGTTTTCTGCTACTGACCAGCGTCCAGTTTACTGAGGGACTGTTAGCTTGCTAGCTCTACTATTGAGCAAGTGTTGATGTCATCCAGGGCCATTTGCATGTGGCGTGGTTGTATGTGGTATGTGGTGTGGTCTACTGGAGAATGTTGGATTAGACCAGGTACCATTAAACGCCACCGAAGCGTCTTGGCAGCTGTGCGGGGTCTCCTTCGCTAAGTGGCTTCGGAATGACCTGGTATGGGATTGATTGAGTGAGCGGAAATACACGGCGTGGGAGCAATGCCTCTGAGGGAGAACACGTGATGAGATCGCTCAGAAGAAAGAAAGAAAGGAAGGATGGAAGAAAGATAGAAAGAAAGAGGAGGAAAGAAAAGATGTCCGTAACTGCCTTTGACTATGTTTGGTCACCACTGTTTGTTGTTAAGTCATGGTTGTCAGGAGAGAGAGAGAGAGAGAGAGAGAGAGAGAGAGAGAGAGAGAGAGAGAGAGAGAGAGAGAGAGAGTGGGTGTTTCTTCGGTGCTTGCAAATCTATAGATACATGCACGCACGCACGCACTCGCGTGTGCTTGTGTATAAAAGAAATCTTTAATGAGTTACTGCATCATGAAATCCGCTTGGATATAAAAAGGACTTTATAACATTTGAAAGCATGCAGCATACGGTAGCGTGACACTTTATATCTGATACACGCATGCTGATTAAGTTTACATATCGTGAAGGATTGAGATTAGGAGTTTAAAATGAGAACATCAGACCAAAAAAGAAAAACAAAAGCACAAAGATCACAAAAATAGCAAAGCAAACGAAATCTCTCTCTCTCTCTCTCTCTCTCTCTCTCTCTCTCTCTCTCTCTCTCTCTCTCTCTCCTTCTCTCTCTCTGCACAAGAATAACCTAGATGCGCGCACGCGCTCTTGTTTGTTCAAGCCCATCCGTCGAACAATGTATTCACACATTTGCTGTCTGTCTGTCTGTCTGTTTGTTTGTCTGTCTGTCTGTCTCTGCCTCTGTCTGTCTGTCTGTATCTCTCACGATATGCCTGTGTGTGTGTGTGTGAGCGCGCGCGCGTGTGTGTTTGTGTATGTGTGTGTTGTGAGTGTGCGTGCGCGCGCGCGCGTATGTGTGTATATGAGTGTGTGTGTGTGTAGTGTGGTGTGGTGTGGGGGTGTTGTGTGTGTGCGTGCATGCGTACGCGCGCGCGCGTGTATGTGTGTGTATGTGTGCGGACGCGCACGCGCCACGTCTCTGCGTGTGTGTGTGTGTGTGTGTGTGTGTGTGTGTGTGTGTGTGTGTGTGTGTGTGTGTGTCTCCCCGAGTTTCCCCTCTTCCATTTCAACCCCGGGCGAGCGAGAGATTCTGCTTGGCTGTTTTGAAGTGTGACATCAATAATACAAGAGTGACTGTGACAGGCAAAACGTTATTCAGGGAAAGAGGCACATCACGCTGGGCCTTCACTGGGCCTAAAACCCACGTCAGGTTTGCCCCCACACAGACCCGTCACAGTGATAAATGACCCAGCCCCCCCCCCCCTTCCCCCCCCCCCCCCCCCCTCACACACCTAATCCACTGGCTTCGCCCCTCATTACAATACTTGATGGATCGCCGTTTTATACCAATTTAATTCACTTAAGCCGTCCATTTTGTGTTTTCCCTCCTGTCAAAAGTGTTGGAGGGGAACAGAACACACGGGTTCGTCTTCTGCAGGCTGGCTTTGTCTGTTTTGTATCAATTAAGATCAAGCGACAATTCCTTCTCACAAAGCCTGCAAACCACGGGAAGTCGGGAATCATTATGGCGGAGTCAAAACAAGCGGTGGGATGACAGGGACAGTGTCGTCTTAATGTCATGGATACGAGAGACTGAGAGACGAAACAAAGGCGCGCACACGCGGACCAACGCATAACTTTCACTCACTCTGCTTGTCTGAACACACGCAACTCCACTTCAACCTTTAAGAAGACCTGATCTGCTGTGAAGATATGCTCAGACATATTCTAGACCGCCATTGTGGTATCCGTGGCCATCTTGGTAGGCCTGTCTAAATACCGAAACGGTCACGAATATCCAAATAGCAGTGGCAATAGCCCGCAGTTTTGGTATCTGGGTATGAGAAATCGGTGGTGTGATAGTCAATTGTTCTGAAATCCCTGACCACTTTAGTCTGGATACACACACGGCAAAGTGCCCTTACCCTCCGTTTATTTTTTTTAATTCCTTGGTATTAGACTGTTATGGTATAGGTGATGACATGACCCCTTTCAGTCACATCATCTTGAGAAATTCCTCGCTGTCTTATACCTTTATGCCGAATCTCAGGTTAAAGATGTTCGAAGATTCTTTATTAGCCAACGAATTAATAAATGGAGATTGTTTCGGTTTGCCCAGTTCTAGCACAGACAGTGAGCCCATGGAGAGGGTGAGATCAATACCAGCAATGCTATTACATGATACGGGGGTGCAAATTCGCAAAACTCAAGAATACGTGGATGAATAGACGTTAAATTTAAGAACACACGCATTCGCCCGCAAATGCATAGACATGCGCAGTCGCACGCACGCGCACACATACACACACACACACACACACACACACACACACACACACACACACACACACACACACACACACACACACTACAATCATACCGGATAAAATCAGTGCTTTTGCTGCTATCAAATATTTACCTGCCCCCATCGGTGTAGCTTGGAGTCAGTTTACAGCAGAAATGACTCATCACCCCAGGCCTCCGTGTCAAATCTCAAGGCGAACCACGCACTGGCCTTTTGCTGGTGGTGGTGAGTGTTAGGCTTGCCACTGTATGATAGGCGAATTTGGTCTCTGGATAATGTCACTAACAATTCTCATTTCAGCAACCCACATCGGAATGAAACAAAAGACAAACAAACAAGTAAACAAAACAAAACAAAAACAAAGAAAACCCGAAAATACAACAACAACAACAAAATCTGGAGAGCAAAAGGGCAGGCCACTCTCCCTCCCCCTCTCCCCTACTCCCCATCCCTACCCTTCCCTCCCCACCCCCTGCCATGGTGTCCAGATACCCGTGTGGTCAAGGATACCTGAAACGCCGGTCTGTCCAGTGTCATGACCTCTCTCGTCTCCAAGGATTTGGTTGGCTACATTCAGCTGTAACACATCCACACCCACCCAAGGTGGTATGGCAAAGGGGAATAACTATCCCAGGACAGTTTAGGGCAGGGGAGCTTATTCACACTCTCAAATACCACCAGAACGACAACACATTAAGAGGGGCTGCGAAAATGACAAATTTTTATGTTGGGCGCTCGCGGGATTCGAACCTAGAATAGTGTGACTGAGAACTGGGTGCAACACCACTGAGCCCATGGTCTGAAGGGAATGGTGTTTACTTCTTCACTGATGGAGAGGTGGCAACGATGGGAGATTAGATAAAGATGTTGACATATTTCAGTGTGCATTGTCAAGAGTGAATTGAATGAAATCGACAAGAATGCCCGCCGGTTCCCCTGTGTTGTAAACGAACGATTTAATGAAATGAACAAAAATGCGTGTTGCATCGCTTTCATCTGAAGCAGTTTTATAAAAAGAAAAATCAGAAAAGAAAGTTTCTGTGACGTCTGTCAATGCGTAATGATAATGATGATAATAATGACAACAATGTTTGTTGGAATTAATATTGCTGTGTTGTGTGTGTGTGTGTGTGTGTGTGTGTGTGTGTGTGTGTGTGTGTGTGTGTGTGTGTGTGTGTGTGTGTGTTTGACAGACAGTGAGAAAGCAGATCAGAAGAGAATTTCATTCATTGAGGTCAAAGTCGCCTCATGTGTAAAGACAGAAACATGGACAACAACTGTTCACACTGGTAGTAGCCATGATGACGTTCAGCCAACGTAAGCAGAGCCATGACATGAAATCACGAAACCAAATTGAACACAGAGCATACATGATTCAGTCACAACAATGCATCTGAACACAGAATGTACAGCAAGAAGAATTTTCAGTAATTAGTACAGAGAGAGAGAGAGAGAGGGGGGGGGGGAGCGAGAGCGAACGAACGAATGCACGAACGAATTTTATTTTAAGAGGGTAGTGGACTAAGAATGAATATTTTTTTTATATACTTAGCCCTCTAGGCAAGAAAAACAATCCATTATAGTAAGAGAGAGAGGGGGGAGAGAGCTAGCCAGCCAGAGAGACAGACAGACAGACACAGAGAGAGAGCTAGCCAGTCAGAGAGAGAGAGTCAGATAACTGATGAAGATGCAACCAGACGTGGACAGGCCCTGACCAGTGTCCATTGATGGTGTCCGTGTCCTAGTGTCCCTCAGGGAGTGGGGGAAGAGGGGTCAAATTGAGCAGTGGTGTGAAATCAGGCCTGACCCCTTCTGTCGCTCTGAACCCAGTTACTGCCAAGATGAATGGTCAAGTTTCTCACACACACAGAGCGAGCGAGCGAGCGAGCGAGAGAGAGAGAGAGAGAGAGAGAGAGAGAGAGAGAGAGAGACAGACAGACAGACAGACACAGATACAGAGAGAGAGAGAGAGACAGAGAGAGAGAGAGAGAGAGGAGAGAGAGAGAGACGGTGAGACAGAGACAGAGAGAGAGAGAGGAGTGGTGGAGGTATGTCTGAGTGTTATTGTAGCCCAGCCGACAACACAATGCTGTTAGGGTTATCGCCTTGCAGAACAGATATTCCTGTTTCAAAAAAAAAAAAAGAGGGGGGCGGGATGTTGGGGGGGGGGGGGGGGGGGGGCGGTTGGGGGGAAGAGACCACGGCATTCATATACACATATCATTATGAAGCGCGATTCATAAAATGCAGCAAAATACAGAGAATCTTGAGGCGTGCAAAACTAATCCGTGCTGAGAGCTCTGGTGTTTCAGTTTGATTCTCCACTCCAGGATTACAAGATGCGTTGACTAATGACTTCTTCACAGCGTTTGTTATGGCTCTGATGGGAAGACTGGGACCACGCAGTTGAATATTTCTCGGAGTGTTGCCCAAATTTACTTTTCAACACTGCATGTGTCTGTATCTCTCGGGCCTGGTTGACATCGGGATGTGTTATGAAAACAAGCGTAGGGTACAGCTCTGTCACGCAGTCTCAGACCGGAATAGAACCCCCATAGCATCATCTTCATTCTCATCCTGATAGATCGACATAAAAAAGATCAAATATTGTGGCTGTTCATTCCCTGCTCTCATGGTGACCTGTTTTGATTGCCTGCATGTGTATACCATTGATCAGTTCGTGTTGAGCTTCCTGCATGTGTATACCATTGATGAGTTCGTGTTGAGGTTCCTCCATGTGTATACCATTGATGATGACTTCGTGTTGAGGTTCCTCCGTGGGTATACAATTGATCAGTTCGTGTTGAGGTTCCTCCGTGTGTATACCATTGATGACTTCGTGTTGAGGAGGTTCCTCCATGTGTATACCATTGATGAATTCGTGTTGAGGTTCCTCCATGTGTATACCATTGATGAGTTCGTGTTGAGGTTCCTGCATGTGTATACCATTGATGAGTTCGTGTTGAGGTTCCTCCGTGTGTATACCATTGATGACTTCGTGTTGAGGAGGTTCCTCCATGTGTATACCATTGATGAGTTCGTGTTGAGGTTCCTCCATGTGTATACCATTGATGAGTTCATGTTGAGGTCGCCGGTATCAGAAAGTTCATAGTGACTGTCGTTGAACGGACGTGTTGGCGCCGTCTGGACAAAGAACTCACTCACGTCGGCTTCGCGACTACACAACCAATGTCGTCAGAATGGGACTTAGTGGGGGTGTTCTGCGTATGCTGGATCAGAACAGGTACCACTGAACACCACCGAAGTGACTCTGCCGTAGCAGTGCAGTGTCTTCTCTGGTGGATTGCATGCTCCCTGTGAATTGCTGGTGCTGGGGCTGTGGCAGAACAATCCAGGTGTGGCTGTGGACGGGGAGCCGGAATAAGCGGCGTGGGGTGAATGGCCCTGCAGTGGAACGAACAAAGCAACAAATGAATTAATATTAAAATAACAAGATGCAAAGCATATAAACGTACTCCCAGTTTATCTTGAATACGCGTGAGATATTCCATAAAGAGGAAAAACCGTTCTGGGCCGTTATAACCGTTAGTAACGGCTATTCTGGTAAACATCGGTGACCCATAATGAACATACCTACAAATTTTCAGAAAGATCTGCCAAGTATTATCTGAGATATTCCATAAAGAAGAAAAACCGTTACAGGCCGTTACAGCCGTTAGTAACGGCTATAACGGTAAAATAAAACATCGGGCATCATCCGTGACCCATAATGAACATACCTACAAATTTTCAGAAAGATCGGCCCAGTCTTTTTGTCTGGAGCGAGTGGAACACATTTTGACCATGGACGGACAGACAGACAGACACACAGACAGCATTTCTTCGTTCCCATTGTGAAGTACTCCCTGTTCTGTAAGAACTGGGAGTACAAAAACAAATAAAAACAAAAATTATGCCAAACTTTAAAGACTATTCCGCCGAACGCAAGAGACAAACAAATTACAAAGACAAATTTGTCTCTTTCGTTCGGCGCAAAAGTAAAGTTTCTTGTTAAGTTTGTTTCAATTTCCGTCTGCAGTCACCTCACTCTCAAACAAAAGTGATGCCATAAGGGATACGTAAAAAGGTCAAGTTGGCAAATAGACACTGGAGAATGGACACCTAGTATCCACTCCGGACAGAGTGCTACTTGGTCAACAGTTTGGCATGAAATAACTTGAAATAAAGTATATCGTCAGTCTCAATATCGAACTTAAGGCACTGAAATAAAGTACTGAAACAAAGTATATCGTCAGTCTCAATGTCAAACTATAAGGCACTGAAATAAAGTACTGAAACAAAGTATTTCGTCAGTCTCAATGTCAAACTATAAGGCATAGAAATAAAGTATTGAAATAAATCATTTCGTCAGTGTGAATGTCAAACTACAAGGCATTGAAATGCAGTATTGAAATAAAGTATTTCGTCTGTCTCAATGTCAAACCATTAGGCACAGAAATAAAGTATTGAAATAAATCATTTCGTTGATGTGGATGTCAAACTACAAGGCATTGAAATACAGTATTGAAATAAAGCATTTCGTCAGTCTCAATGTCGAACCATTAGGCATTAAAATAAAGTGTTGAAATAAAGTATTTCGTCAGTCTCAATGTCAAACTTAAAGTCATTGAAATAATGCGTTGACTAAAAATATTTCATCAGTCTCAATGTCAAACTATAAGGCATTGAAATAAAGTACTGAAATAAAAAAAAAGTATTGAAATAAACTATTTCGTCACTCTCTGTGTCAAACTATGTGAAATCAATACTTGACCGCGTCAGTTTCAGCCAGAAGGCGTTACTGCATCCGGATTAATCGAGATACATTACACCGTTGTCCTTGAGGCAACCGTGCGTGGTTGACAGTTATGAGCCATGAATTCATAAACCGATCAGTCCCTTGATAAGTTAAATATATATATATATATATATATATATATATATATATATATATATAAAAGAATAAAAACAACGATCTTTTCATGTCCACATACACACATATACATACATACATACACAAACGCACGCACACACACACACACACACACACACACACACACACACACACACACACACACGCACACATATATATATATATATATATATATGAATATCTCTTTATCTACCTATCTATCTATCTATATATATATATATATAGAGAGAGAGAGAGAGAGAGAGAGAGAGAGAGATACATGAGCACGCGCGTGCGTGTGTGTGCACGCCCACGTGTGTGTGTGTGTATGTGTGTGCACGCACGCGCGCACGTGTGTGTGTGTGTGTGCGTGTGTGTGTGTGTGTTTGTGTGTGTCGCGCGCACGTGCGTGCGTATGTGTGTGTGTGTGTGTGTGTGTGTGTGTGTGTGTGTGCGTGCGTGCTTGTGTGTGTATGTGTGTGTTTGTGTACACGTGCGAACGTGCATGTGTGCAGATAGGGAGTGGACCACACATCAGAATCCATCCAAGAAACAATACATAACTTCAAAACACAGACCTATGCTTCAGGGGAAAGGAACACGGAACAAATCATTCTCCGGTAAGTGCTGTCGCTAGTTTTATTATTCCTCTGAAAAGGGAGGTCATCAAGACAAGCGAACGAAAACTGTTTCGCTCTCCATGGCTCATCAGGCCAGCTAATGGTTGCCGGTTACCTGGTGGGCCAGAAACACTTCCTTATACGCAAAAGGGAAACTCCTGAAAATGGAGTAGATCCTTCTGCATACATGTATAGTGTCTCCAAGCAGCGAGCAAATGCACTCAGTGTAGATCCTTCTGCATACATGTATAGTATCTCCAAGCAGCGAGCAAATGCACTCAGTGTAGAGGGAAATAAGAATTTTACATTAAGATTTTTTTTCTCCTGAAATTGAAAAGGTGGAAATATGAAAAACACAGCTAATGGGGGCCAGTAACTAGGGATAGAAATCCACAAAAAATGCTCATATTATATATATATATATATATATATATATGTAGAGAGAGAGATGTATATATATATGTGTGTGTGTGTGTGTTTGTGTGGAGAGAGAGAGAGAGAGAGAGAGAGAGAGAGAGAGAGAGAGAGAGAGCAAAAATAATTACCAGGGAAAAACAAGTTGAGGCTAACAATTCCTTCATCATTATAACAATAACATCCAAGAACATTTTTGAAGTGGGGCAGGGGATGGGTGGGGTCGGAGAGGGGGTGTAAGAGAAAGAAACAGTGAATGGAAAAAGGACGTTATTTATAGAGAGATATGTAATCCTTCACTAGTGGCTTTAGAGGACGTCATAGTCCATCTTGAAAACGGAGCCATTCATATTCTCTGCCCAGAGGCCTTTCGTCTGTTGATGCGAACTGTCAGTGAGATGACTGGATCTCTCTCTCTCTCTCTCTCTCTCTCTCTCTCTCTATATATATATATATATATATATATATATATATGTGTGTTGTGTGTGTGTGTGTGTGTGTGTGTGTGTGTGTGTGTGTGTGTGTGTGTGCGTGTGTCTGTGTGTGTGCACGCGTCTGTCTGTGTTTGCGTTTGTGTGTGTCTGTGTCTCTGTGCATATATATATATATATATATGTGTGTGTGTGTGTGTATGTGCGTATGCTCACACACACACACACACACACACACACACACACACACACACATGTGCATGCGCGCGCGCACACACACACACACAAACACACACACACACAAATGTGCACGCACGCACACACACACACACACACACACACACACACACACACACACACACACACACACACAGAGTTCTCTTTCCTTTTATGTCCGTAAATATCATACACATACACGAGAGAGAGAGAGAGAGAGACACACACACACACACACACACACACACACACACACACACACACACACACACACACACACACACAGAAATCACAAAACTTTTCTTTAAACAAACACAGAAACATTAAAACAAAAAAGAAAACTCACTGTAGCCACTCAGGTCCACCATACATCTCCCCCCTCCCCTCTTCCCCCTCCCCCCCCCCCCCCCCCCCTCACCCCTCTATCGAAACACGTTCTGCTCGCTGGGCTTCAAAAGCCCCGGTGAAGTAGTAAGTAGACATGGCCTATGGCGTGGCTGTTTATGGCCATGCCGCTAATCCATCCGGGAGGTGCAAGGTGTCGGTTGAAGATGATGGCTTTACGAGGCCTGTGATCCCTGGCCCAGTCCACCTGTCAGTCCAAAGATAGCCGGGCTGATTGGCCAGGTGACAAGCTTGT
>CM065714.1:11477457-11479957 GCA_033310375.1 Conus canariensis | reverse complement strand
CCCCATCGCCTTCCCTCTTTCATCACCATCACCCCCTCTCCATCTTTCTTTTCCTTTCTCATTTAAACAGGGGGAAAAAGATCCGACGTCAAGCAAGTAAACGTTTGAGGATCTGGGTAAATGTTCTCGTATAATCAACAATAGCCCTTACCAATATGTCGTGCTGGATATTTTCGGCGAACGTTAGGAACTTCATTGCCGGCTCGAATGTGACTTCAAGCCTTTCCTATGTTTGTCGTTATGTGGGAAGGACATGGCATCCCCACCCCTCACCCCCACCCCTCACCCCCACCCTGTCCTCCCCCACCATATTTTTTTATGTTTAATCCAGCCCCTTTCCCTTCTTTATTCTACTCCCAGATCTTATAGAACAGGGAGTTCTTCACAATGGGAACGAAGAAATGCTGTCTGCCTGTCTGTGTGTCTATCTGTGTGTCTGTCCGTGGTCAAAATGTGTTCCACTCGCTCCAGACAAAACTTCTGGGCCGATCTTTCTGAAAATTTGTACGTATGTTCATTATGGGTCACGGATGATGCCAGATGTTTTATTTTACTAGAATAGTCATTACTAACGGCTATCACGCCCCAAAACGGTTTTTTTCTTTATGGAATATCTCAGAAAGTACTTGTATTCAAGATAAACTGGGAGTACGTTTATATGCTTTGCATCTTGTCATCATTACT
Source organism: Conus canariensis (assembly GCA_033310375.1). Classification (NCBI taxonomy): domain Eukaryota; kingdom Metazoa; phylum Mollusca; class Gastropoda; order Neogastropoda; family Conidae; genus Conus; species Conus canariensis. The sequence goes on along the minus strand of CM065714.1, from coordinate 11,479,273 downwards.
CATGGTGTCTGTTCTGACCGTGTATCGTTTCTATACTCTTCGTGTGTGTGTGTGTGTGTGTGTGTGTGTGTGCGTGTGTGTGTGTGTGTGTGTGTGTGTGTGTGTGTGTGTGTGTGTGTGTGTGTGTGTGTGTGTGTGTGTGTTGTGTGTGTGTGTGTGTGTGTGTGTGTGTGTGTGTGTGTGTGTGTGTGTGTGTGTGATTTTAGACAAAAGGCACATGCGACAATGTACACAGTGTTACGTCTTTGCTTCTTTGTTACCTTTTGCCATTACAATGTGGCGACCCTCCTTCGTTCAAAAAAAAAGGCACTTTATCATTCACCCCTTGCACCGTTCCCTTGCTTCCGGCTGATAACACACCCACACGCCAGCACACGTGGAGAGAGAGAGAGAGAGAGAGAGAGAGAGAGAGAGAGAGAGAGAGAGAGAGAGAGAGAGAGAGAGAGAGAGGAGGACGAAAAAAAAAAGTTCTGAAAGCTTTTTCTTTAATCCTCAATACCATAATTTGTGACTTGACTTTTGACTTGACACTCGCGCACCTACACACACACACACACACACACACACACACACACACACACACACACACACACACACACACACACACACACACGCACGCACACACACACACACACACACACACACACACACACACACACACACACACACACACACACCCTAAGCCTAGGCACAAAAGTAACCAAACACACAATCAAACCCGCCGCCAATCTCCTCCAAGAGAAGACAAGCTGCTGAAATAGACAAATAAAGCCTCTAATCCCAAACTAATCAAACAGAGTGCACCCCCAGTCGTTTGCCACCCCTCCCATCACCCCCATCCCCCCCCCCCCAACCCCTTCCACCACTACCACCTCTGCAACCGACGTGCAGATGTCTGTGGGGAAAATGATGTTTTCTCGCCTCACGCGTGACCGGCGCGCGGAGACAATTGGACAGAAAGGGAAAATAATGGCCGCCACAGGGGAGGCAAATCATCGGTTGGAGGGGAGAGAAGCGCTGATGAGGAGAAAGATGAACGGTACTTGCTATTCATTATTCTGCTTGAGCGGCTCGAGCTAAGACGGCGATTTCATGGAGCACGTGACACAAGCAACTGTAATAGGAAGACGCCGTGCGCCTTTGTTGGTACCGCGTTTCATCACAGTTTCTCCCCTGGCTGAAGTCTTGCAATCCGATTGATGTCATCAACTTTTATCTGGCATCTTCCAGAGGGCAAGGACGTTGTTGTTGTTGTCGGTGGTGGTGGTGGGGGGGGGGGGGGGAGGACTAACCGGTCAATGCCCCCGTTGTAAGATGCTAGTTCTTAGCACTGAGCGAAAACAAAAATGGAAAGGAATGATTTTGGGCTCGAAAAAGATATTGATTTCAGCAGAAACCGTTGAAAAAAAATAAAGAAAAAGAAAAGAAACGCTCTCTTAAAAACATGCAGGGTTCAAAAAAAAAAAAAAAAAAAAAGAAGAAGAAGAAGTCCAGATTCAGATGAATTCACACGAGACTTTTTTTTTTCAAATTCTGGAAACAGGATTTTTTTTTAAATCAGAGCTTTGAACTTATTATTTTGCAACACAGGCTTATCCATAAAAGAAACCATAATAGCGTGTATCCCTAAAGGAGAAAACCCTAAGGTATTCATAAGAAAAACCTGGTAGCCAGTATCTTTGCTCAATGTTATCTACAAAAATGGGGTATTCGTGCACAGTTAATTGTATAAAAACTTGTCTTACAAACCCAATTAAATGGAGATCAAACAGGGTTCATGGCAAATGGATATGTAGCGGAAAGCATTGAATTACTT
>CM065714.1:11464957-11467457 GCA_033310375.1 Conus canariensis | reverse complement strand
TGTGTGTGTGTGTGTGTGTGTGCCTGCATGCGCGCGCGCATGTGTGTGTGAGTGTGTGTGTGTGTGTGTGTGTGTGTGTGTGTGTGTGTGTGTGTGTGTGTGTGTGTGCGTGTGTGTGTGTGTGGAGGGGGGGGGCAGGGGGGTGGGAGCGCACGCGTGCGTGCGTTTATGTGTATGTGTACTTGTGCGCACGCACTCAAACGTGCTCGCATCCTTGCACGCGGGCGAGGATCCTTTATGATTTTACCTTTAAGATGTTTCCCAGTCTATGACAAACTAAGCAACTAGACCTAATCAAAAACGTGCAAAAGCGAATCCGTGTGGTAGCCTTGACAGAAACTTTGGACGACACACCCCAGTCTGTTGCCATCAGTGGGGAAAGTACAATTTCTAAGATTATTGGACTCCGTCTAATGGGAGAGAAAGGAGTGTGATCTATCAATATCAGAGAGAATAGAAAGGTAAAAGAAACCGGAGATGAGAGACTGATCGTGAAAGAAAAAGGAAGAGGGAGAAGATCTTTTGTTAAGACAGACATAGAGAGAGACAGGAAGGCGGGGGAGAGGGGGGGGGGCAGGTGAGGAAGGGAGGGAGGGAGACAGCGAGAGAGAAAGAGAGAGAGAGAGATGTACATCATACATGCATACATACATACATACAGACAGACAGACAGACAAACAGACAGACAGACAGAGACATAGGACAGAGACAGAGAGACAGAGGCAGAGACATAGAGAGACAGAGATTCCTCTAAACCTCATTTATCCCCGAGTCTTCCTGTTAGTCAATCTGTCTTGTTAAGCCTTCTCCCCCTGTTGCTAGTCTTACTTACTACATCACCCTCTCCCAGTCCCAGGGTCTGACTAGCGCGGTGGGTTGATACACAGGTCAGGCATCTCTTCACTCCTGTCCTTGAGACTCTCTCCTCGAATCTCTTCTCTCTGGCTATTACTTTATTTAGTCGTCTAGCTGTGAATCCTGCGCGCAGTGATATCATGACAAACGCCAGTCATGGTGTGGTGTCTGTGGATTAATCCGCACACAGTGGCACCTCCTTAAGGGAAGCTGAAAGTGCTGAAACTGAAATTATCTCCCTTTTGTCAGTTATAACATGTGAATGGTTAAATGATTGTTACGTTTATTGTGTTTCAGTGTCTTTATTTGACAGCTTTATAGAAGAGCAACATTTAGGTTTATTGCTCTCTCTCCCAAGGTTCTCTTCCTCATCCTCATCCTCTCTGAGGTCAGTGTGTCACATGTGGGTCTACTGCTTTCTCTTGACGTTCTCTTCCACATCCTCATCCTCTCTGAGGTCAGTGTGTCACATGTGGGTCTACTGCTTTCTCTTGACGTTCTCTTCCTCATCCTCATCCTCTCTGAGGTCAGTGTGTCACATGTGGGTCTACTGCTTTCTCTTGACGTTCTCTTCCTCATACTCATCCTCTCTGAGGTCAGTGTGTCACATGTGGGTCTACTGCTTTTTCTTGAGATTCTCTTCCTCATTCCCTTCCTCTCTGAGGTCAGTGTGTCACATGTGGGTCTACTGCTTTGTCTTGACGTTCTCTTCCTCATCCTCTCTCAGGTCAGTGTGTTACATGTGGGTCTACTGCTTTGTCTTGAGGTTCTCTTCCTCATACTCATCCTCTCTGAGGTCAGTGTCTCATGCGTGGGTCTACTGCTTTCTCTTGACGTTCTCTCTCCATGCTCATCCTCTCTGAGGGTCAGTGTGTCACATGTGGGTCTACTGCTTTCTCTTGACGTTCTCTAGTCTGTTCCTCATGCCTCACTCTCTTCTCATACCTCATCCTCTTGAGGTCAGTGTGTCACATGTGGGTCTACTGCTTTTCTTGAGTTCTCTTCCTCATTCCTTCTCTGAGGTTAATGTGTCACATGTGGGTCTACTGCTTTGTCTTGACGTTCTCTTCCTCATTCCCTCATACCTACTTAGTAGGTCCCATAATGTCTCGAGCAGTGCCATGGTGGTCTACTGCTTTCTCTGGACGTTCTCCTCCTCATCCTCATCCTCTCTGACGTCAGTGTGTCACATGTGGGTCTACTGCTTTGTCTTGAGGTTCTCTACCTCATCCTCATCCTCTTTGAGGTCAAGTGTCACACATGGGTCTACTGCTTTCCTGGACGTTCTCCTCCTCATCCTCATCCTCTCTGACGTCAGTGTGTCACATGTGGGTCTACTGCTTTGTCTTGAGGTTCTCTACCTCATCCTCATCCTCTTTGAGGTCAATGTGTCACACATGGGTCTACTGCTTTCTCTGGACGTTCTCCTCCTCATCCTCATCCTCTCTGACGTCAGTGTGTCACATGTGGGTCTACTGCTTTGTCTTGAGGTTCTCTACCTCATCCTCATCCTCTCTGAGGTCGGTGTGCCACATGTGGGTCTACTGCTTTGTCTTGAGGTTCTCTACCTCATCCTCATCCTCTCTGACGTCAGTGTGTCACATGTGGGTCTACTGCTTTGTCTTGAGGTTCTCTTCCTCATCCT
>CM065714.1:11449957-11462457 GCA_033310375.1 Conus canariensis | reverse complement strand
TGGTAGTGGGATAGAAGAGGGTGGGGGAGGGGAAAAGAGGTGGGTATGACACGATAAGTGAAGATGGTGGTTTTCGAAAGATATAACTGACAGTTTCACAATGTAATATTTATTTCACATTTCCCTTGTTCCATTTGAAATGAAAACAGAAACAGCTGCTGTGGTTAGACCGCAGATTTGAAAGCTTGGAGGTCGCGGTTTCGATTCCCGACAGGGGGTGTCTAATTAAGGGATTTGTCGACTCCGGCTGTCTCCTGTCCAGAGCTGAGTGTCCTGTGGGCTCAAGCAGAAGGGATAAAGCCACACAGTCGAGTTTCATTCACTTAATGGATGCGTCTCTGAGTGTGGTGCTCAAATTTCCTGACCAACACTGCAGGAGTCTGTCTCTCAGGCATGCTTGACGCCTGGATCTATCATAATAGGAGGCATAGAGTACAGCCCTGTCATGTAGTCTAAGACCACCTGGAAATACATGACATCATTTTCATCATCCTCATTCTCTTTCATGATCATTATTCTATAAAAAAAAAAAAAAAAAAAGGCTATCAAAAAAAATAATAATAATAATTAGACCGTTGTCGTCTGTTAAAAGACAGAACAAAGAATTCTTCGTTTCTCAAGAATCGCGTAGGCACAGTTCGCCTTCACAATGAACTTGATTCTGTCGATTCCGGCAACAATGTGCGAATGAAGGTGGAAAAACCTACAATACTGGTCCTGTAACATGATTAGATTAGAAAAAAAAATAGACAGAATAAGGGGACAGTGGGGCGCGGGGGTGGGGGTGGGGGGATCCGGGGCTGCTATTATGCAGTGAGGTGGGAAATGGATGGGTAAAATGTAGACGAGGGAAAAGATATCTCATATTAGAAAATACTGTGTAAACTTCTGCTGTCGTTTCCCATAATGTCAAGAACAATAACGCACAAAAATAATCCGCGACATTCTTCATTTTGTACTCCCAGTTCTTATAGAACTGGGAGTACTTTGCAATGGGAATGAAGAAATGCTGTCTGTGTGTGTGTCTGTCTGTCTGTCTGTCTGTCTGTCCGTGGTCAAATGTGTCCCGCTCGCTCCAGACAAAACTTCTGGGCCGATCTTTCTGAACATTTGTAGGTATGTTCATTATGGGCCACGGATGATGCCCGATGTTTTGGTTTACCGGGACAGCCGTTACTAACGGCTATAATGGCCCAAAACGGTTTTTCTTCTTTATGGAATATATCAGAAAGTACTTGTATTCAAGATAAACTGGGTTTAGTGGGCACCTTCTGCCAACAGGAGCACTTGTGTCTTACTCAAAGGAACTCTTGCACGTTCTCTCCTACAGGAACTCATGTCTTCATTACACGAATTGTTGTGAGTTTTTTTTTTCGCAGGAAATCCCTCATCTTCCTTACAGTCACTCCGGTGTTTTCTTCTCTAAAGAAAAATTCCTTTATCTTCTCCCTAGCAGGAACTCATTGTCTTCTTTCCTACCTGCACTCTGCATCTTCTTCCTCCCAGTTAGTCCGTGTCTTCTTTCTTACAGGATTTTCTGCATCTTCTTTCTTGAAGAAACTTTGACTTCTCACAAGATTTGTCGAGTCATTTTCCTGATGGGAACGCGTGTTTCTTTTTTTTTTTTTTTTTTTTTGCTTACAGGGAACCCTTGCGTCATGATTCTGACAGAGAATCTTGTATCTTCTTTACAAGACTAATGTGTGTTCTTCCTTACAAAACCTCCTGTATTTTCTTTATCACGGGAAGTTTTGGTTATTCCTCACAGGAACTCTGTGTCTTCCTCACAGGAACTCTGTGCCTTCCTCACAGGAACTCTGTGTCTTCCTCACAGGAACTCTGTGTCTTCTTCACAGGAACTCTGTGTTTCCCTCACAGGAGCTCTGTGCCTTCTTCCTCACAGGAACTCTGTATCTTCTTCCTCACAGGAGCTCTGTATCTTCTTCCTCACAGGAACTCTGTATCTTCTTCCTCACAGGAACTCTGTATCTTCTTCCTCACAGGAACTCTGTATCTTCTTCCTTACAGGAACTCCGTATCTTCTTCCTCACAGGAACTCTGTGTCTTCTTCCTCACAGGAACCCTGTGCCTTCTTCCTCACAGGAACTCTGTGTCTTCTTCCTCACAGGAACTCTGTGTCTTCTTCCTTTCAGGAACTCTGTGTCTTCTTCCTCACAGGAACTGTGTCTTCTTCCTCACAGGAACTCTGTATCTTCTTCCTTACAGAAACTCTGTGTCCTCCTCACAGGAACTCTGTGTCTTCCTTACAGGAATTTTGTGTCTTCTTCCTTACAGGAACTCTGTGTCTTCTTCCTTACAGGAACTGTGTCTTCTTCATAACAAGAACTCTGTGTCTTCCTTACAGGAACTCTGTGTCTTCTTCCTTACAGGAACTCTGTGTCTTCTTCCTTACAGGAACTCTGTGTCTTCCTCACAGGAACTCTGTGTCTTCCTTACAGGAATTTTGTGTCTTCTTCCTTACATGAACTCTGTGTCTTCTTCCTTACATGAACTCTGTGTCTTCTTCCTTACAGGAACTCTGTGTCTTCCTTACAGGAACTCTTGTCTTCTTCCTTACAGGAACTCTGTGTCTTCTTCCTTAGAGAAACTCTGTGTCTTCCTCACAGGAACTCTGTGTCTTCTTTCTAACAGAAAGTCTGTGTCTTCCTTACAGGAACTCTGTGTCTTCTTCCTCACAGGAACTCTGTGTCTTCTTCTTTACAAGAACTTTGTGTCTTCTTCCTTACAGGAACTATGTGTCTTCTTCCTTACAGGAACTCTGTGTCTTCTTCCTTACAGGAACTCTGTGTCTTCTTCCTTACAGGAACTCTGTGTCTTCTTCATAACAAGAACTCTGTGTCTTCCTTACAGGAACTCTTGTCTTCTTCCTTACAGGAACTCTGTGTCTTCTTCCTTAGAGAAACTCTGTGTCTTCCTCACAGGAACTCTGTGTCTTCTTCCTTACAGGAACTCTGCGTCTTCTTCCTTAGAGGAACTCTGTGTCTTCTTCCTTATTGGAACTCTGTGTCTTCTCCTTTACAGGAACCCCTCTGTTTCTTCCGCACTGTGACTTTTGCATCTTCTTTCTTACACGTACTTCTCTTGGGGGGGGGGGGGGTTCTTATAGGATCTCCTGTACTATCCTCCACGCAGTAACTCTTCTGTCTTCTTCCATAATGGAATCCCGGTGTGCTCTACCTTAAAGGAACCACTCATCTCTCTCCACGTTTCAGGAACTCACGTGTCGTCTTCCTTTTTGCAGGTTCCCGTGTCTTCTTCATGACAGGAGTTCATGTGTCGTCTTCCCTTAAAGAAATCCACGAGCCTTTTTCTTTACAGACACTCTGGGGACGTTTTGCAAATATCAAAACTTGTGTTCTGTGTGACAGTAAATTCTCCATTTTTTTTAAAATTAGCTTTCTGTAGAAAGGTAAAAGTCTGAAAGAATATAAAGCTTTCTTTCCCTCACTGTTGTTAGGCGTGTCTGGAAAACCGTCAGTTTGGATGAAACTGATAACTCTGCCTAGAATGCACAAGAACATCACCCGTGCACATGCATGTGTGAAAGTGTATGTACGCGCGTGCGCGGTGTGTGTGTGTGTGTGTGTGTGTGTGTGTGTGTGTGTGTGTGTGTGTGTGTGTGTATGTGTGTGTGTGTGTGTGTGTGTGTGTGCGTGTGCGTGCGTGGTGTGTGTGTGTGCGTGTGTGTGTGTGTGTGTGTGTGTGTTTGTGTGTGTGTGTGTGTGTGTGTGTGTGTGTGTGATAGCCTGCGAAATAGGTCCAATAAAGCATAACAGGAGTTCACTTCGGATCTTTGTGTAATATTAAAAGCAGTTTGTAGTAGTGTCACAAAACATTCCACACACTGGTTTATTGTTACTAACAAAACACTTTCAGATACAACTTCCCAATTTCTGTAAAGATTGCAAAATGTAGGGTAAATGCAACAAACCTATCATTTGCTGCCTTTCTGTGCTTACAGTTCAATTATTGGAGAGACACGCTACTGGCTCTTTTAACGGAGAAAGCAGGCTTGGTTTGTGATTCCAAAGGAAATGAAATGTCCATGAACAGGATTACGAATGTCCTTTTCAATTTAAAGACAAATCCTCACATGGGAAGCATTTGATTTTTTTAATCTAAGAAATAAAAGAATGTTTGATTTATTCGTTTCATTTTGCTGGCATGAAATCACACGGAGAGATTTATGTGTCATGACTTCTCCTGTGTGCCATTACCTTCAGATACGCAATCCTCGTTGTCTGAAGAAACAACCGGGAATTTTCCCCAGAGATTCCAGAATCGCTCGTGTCATCAACTCGTCAATAAAGTCCACTTCAGTGTTGGCCTGCGATGCAAGAGTCAAGACAATCCCACTGCAACGTTGGACCTCTCGGTGCGACCAAAGGAAAGGACGGCTGTCACGTGCTGTGACGGAAAATCGATAGGACAGAAGGGAAAAGCTTTTCCATATCAGGAGTCTGCATCAGCTTGCCCCGCTTCCTCTCCATCAATGCCTCTGAAGGGACGGGACAAAGTACTCACGAGACTAAAGTTGTCTTCTGAGAGGTCTTCACGTTTCTGTCACTCAAACATTTGCGTTTTCGTCAGGAATTCGTTTACAATGATGACAGGAAGTTGGTAGAATTCAGTTGCTATAGAAGCTGAAAGAAATTGATTTTAGTTTTGAAACCGTTATTCTGTTTTGTACTAGAGGCTTGCTGTTGGTGATTGACATCATTTTGGCTTGTCTACAGAAATAGAGAAAGCGATGATATTACTGTTTTTCACACACACACACACACACACACACACACACACACACACCACACACACACACACACACACACCACGCACACACACACACAATTGATAGAAACTGGATGTCGAACAATAGAAGGCAAATATATCACTTAACAATACAGCAGACGACGACTGGATATTATATCTTTTCTGTCGACAAAACAAGCCGGTGTATTACTTCCCATGGGACAGGGAGCACTAGAGTTTGCACAGCTGGAGAGTCGCTTACATCATCCAAAAGACGCGACGGGAAAGTCGCTTAGATGTTCTACAGTTCGGCTGATACTGAAGAAAACTCAGAGTATTGTTGTACTCCTTTGTGAGACCAATGCCCTTCGTTCAGCTCACACTCATCTACGATGAAATGATTGACGGGGGATAACCACTCAAGGAGAGTGGCGGAAGGGAAGCTATCTTACACTACACTACACTGCACAACACTACACTATACTACATTACACTACACTAAATGACACTACACTACACGACACTACATACACGACACGACACTACACCACACCACACTACACTACACCCAACCACATTGAGCTACGCTACACTATACTACACTACGCTAAACTACACCACACTACAGTACACCACACTACACCATACTACACTACACTACACTACACTACACTACGCTACGCTACGCTACACTACACTACACTACACTACACTACGCTACACTACACTACACTGCAGTACATAACACTACACTACACCACACCACACTGAGCTACGCTACACTATATTACACTACACTACACTATACCACACCACACCACACTACACCACACCATACCACACTACACTACACTACACCACACCACACCACACCACACCACACTACACTACACTACACTACACTACACTACACTACCTACCGAACGACATTAAGAGAAGCAGTGAACACTGCGATGTTCACTCTAAGCGTTGGGCTAATGCTAGGTCAGACATCTGCCAAGTCGTAGCCATGAGTCCCTCTTCTTACACTCTCTCATCTCAGTCATTAATCCATTTATCCATCAGCTTCAAATCATGCGCAGCGTGGTCTCAAAACTTAGCGGATGTGGTGTAGCGCATATGGACTAGTCCGCACGCAGTGACACCTCTTTCATGAAACTGAAACTGAAACTTTAGCGTCAAGGTGATTCGAACTCGCAACCTTTCACTGCAAACTCAGGGCTCTAACCCACTGAACCATCGAGGAACACTATTGCCAGTCCACTGACCAAAACAGCCCTGATTTGATGTGACGCAAATTCAATCAGTACAAAAGAAAAAAAAAAGAAGAAAAAACATCAAGACACGGGAAAGCCCATTTCGCTTGCCCCCTGGTCCACTCCCCGCTCCCCTCAAGCCCCCTTTACCCCGACAAACCCCTTCCCCACCCAGACTGTTCCTCCCCCCACCCCATCCCCTCCCCTCCCTCACCCCTGCCCCACCAAACCTACTCTCTCTCCACAGCACTAGACTTGGCCTGCAGACAGAGTTCATGTTTCTGTCGTAGGTACCTGGCTTTTGTCTTAGGGAGGAAAGTTAGTTAATGTGCAGCGTAAAGAAAGAACAGAAAAAGACACACCCGAAGGTGCGAGTGGAACCCAGAGAAGTACTGTCCTCAACTGCCGAACAAAACCAGCAGGGAGCAAATCGTGCAATGTAACCTTATAATGTTATGTCCCTGTGACTTAAGAATAATAATAATAACTACATAATTAATAATACGAAGTAAGTGTAGTAGTAGTAGTAGTAGTAGTAGTAGTAGTAGTAGTAGTAGTAGTGGTGGTGGTGGCAGTAGTAGTGCTGGTGGAGATACTAGTAGTAGTAGAAGCAGTAGTAGTGGTGGTGGTGGTGGTGGTGATGGTATAGTAGTGTAGTAGTTAGTAGTAGTAGTAGTAGTCAGTAGTAGTAGTCGTAAACAGTGTTTGTTGGACGCAATCTCCAAATACAAAATAGCTCAAAGTGCCTTACAGTTATCAACATGTAATGTACAAATGAGAAATGCGAACTCTCTTTCACTCCTAACACCTATCGGCATCCTTGCATTGGTAGATAATGCTTACATATAGACATACATACATAAATATGTGCGTACATTTTGACCATTAATCACAAGTATACGTTTGCTTTTCACGAACATATGTAACATCCATAAGGACATTCATATTCTGCATGTTTATATTTCATTAAAATAATATATAATGAGTGGGAAGACTAATACCAATTAATAAATTAGACATAAAATCAAATCCATGAAACTGTAACTTAGGGGGAAAACTATAAGTTATTCATTCTTCTATATACACACATTCACATTTCATAAGAGATAGAGGCTACGTACGAAACTTTCTGCTGTTTTGAAATGCTTCTACTGTTCCTAGACAGAATGCTTCTACTGTTCCTAGACAGAATGCTTCTACTGTTCCTAGACAGAATCACGCGTGAAGTGTGAAACGAGGCGAGAACTCATTATGACCTTGAACACCAAGGACATTTCAAAATCAGAAGAAAAGAAAAACCCAGACAATCATACTCGCTTACGACTATGATATAGATTTTATGTCAGAAGAAATGGGATGTTAGAATTCAGGCTGCTCCCGCCGTCAGATGATTTTCGAGGCAGCTGATCGCGTTATGTCTCTTCCACCTGATATAACCAACACACATGCTGTCTTCCTTTATTAAAGAAAGGGCCAGAACTCTCATCTGCTCGAGGATCACTCTCAGTACCAACCCGCCATGAAATTAGCTTCAATAGGCTATTTCCTCGGGCGACACCCCAGTCTAGAAGATGCCGTCATATTGGATCCCCTTGGGAGGACGACCAAAGCAAAAGATGTCTTTTATATGACATGACTGGAAATCGATATGATTTCAGTACCGCCATCAAGACAACGGAAAAACCTCTCTTAGACCAGGAATCGGCGTCACCTTTCCGTCTCCTCCTCGTCAGTCCGTTCCAACGACAGCACTAAGGTTCCGTGAGATTTAACAATTCCTTTGAGGGGCCTCAATATCGTCTTCTTGCAGACATTTTAGTCCAACTTTGATATGGTTCCGCGCGGTCGGCTAAGCTCTAGGCAATAAAAGGTGGGAGGGACGGTCCGGCGGTGTGCCTGCCTAGCTGGCCGAGTGGCAGGGCACCGAGTTTGCTGTCACGCGTTTTGAGTTCGAATCCTTCGAAGTGTTGCCCAGCATAAAACTGCCATTTTGGAGCTAGTTTTAACGTGTATGTCATCGTGGTGGTGTCAGTGTAATGGAAGACAAATTTTCACCTATCCCACTCACCTAGGTATATCATCCCTGGATGACATGTCAGCTTTGATGGGCGTGGACGCTAAACCTGAAATTAACTCCCTTCAGCTGTCTAGACTTGCTACGGCACACGATCATGCAAATTGCCATCTGAGGAGAGAGAGAGAGAGAGAGAGAGAGAGAGAGAGAGAGAGAGAGAGAGAGAGAGAAAAGAAGAGAGCGATGTGTGTGCGTGCGTGCGCGTGTGTGTGTGTGTGTGTGTGTGTGTGTGTGTGTGTGTGTGTGTGTGTGTGTGTGTGTGTGTGTGTGTGAGGGTGTTTTGTGCGTGTATGTGTGTGTGTGAGTGAGTGAGAGAGAGAGAGAGAGCATTGATTGTCTGTTGTTTTGTTTTTAACATCTGAAAAAAGGTACATTTCTCGAATATTCCCTGGTTTGTTTTGTACTGTGTATTAGATGAACATTACTTTGTGCTCTGTGTTATGAGTCCAATGTCTATGTTGGCTTCGTTTCAGTCACGCTGCTGTTTGTTGTTTCAGTCTCCTTGCGCTGTTGGAGTCGTTGAGAAAAAGCTATGTGTGCATGTGTGTGTGTGCATGTGAGTTACAACTATACTATTCTGAGAGTTTTGAAGTTTTAAATATCTGGTTGTTTTGCTGGAGATGCAGGCTGTCTCATCTGGAAATCTTCGGGGAAGAGACTATTGCACTAATGCGTTAGTATTCCAAATGTTCATGAGCAGAAAAGAAGAGCAATACATCTTTTGAAATGTCCATGTATACACAAAGACATGCATGCATGTATATATGTGTGTCTGTATATATGAAAATAACCTTATCATTTCTACTGCTACCACACACACATACGCGTGCGCGCGCGCGCGCGCGCCCCACACACACACACACACACACACACACACACACACACACACACACACACACACACACACACACACACACACACACACACACAGGTACGCAATCTTATACACACTGGCATACACAGAAAGATAGTTCATCCTTATTTCAAATACACAATGTTTTCTGTTGGTTGCGCTTCTTTTTAAATCACAAGGAAATGTAAAACACGCGCGCGCGCGCACGCACGCACGCACACACGCAAACACACACACACACACACACACACACACACACAACACACACACACACACACACACACACACACACACACACACACTTTGATTCGTGCACGCACACAATGGACAAACACGAGAGACGGAGCAAAGAGACATGCCCTCAAACTCTCCCGGTTACATATTATGCATATGTGAACATATAGGTGTCTGTGACTGTATTGCATAAAATCTTGCACTATAACACAGCATTTTGTTTTCCATTTACGGCTGTTTTTCTCTTATTACATTTTTTTTAAAGTGCGACTATTGAAAAGTGTTGCCTATTATATGCCATAGAAATGTATATTACTTATAGTTTTCTGTCATACTGTATTGTATTATGTGGTTGTGGCCTTTTCGATAAATGATCTTGAATGCACTTTAAACACAGAGAGAGAGAGAGAGAGAGAGAGAGAGAGAGAGAGAGAGAGAGAGAGAGAGAGAGAGAGAGAGAGAGAGAGAACCCTGGTTCAAGTGGAACAACCTTCATTGCCATTGACAGTGAGCCTGGAGTTATCCTTCGGCTCACCGGCATGGCTCGGCAATCCACGGGGACGGGGAAAACGAAAGCTTCCTGATCCTGTTTCCACAGCTTAAGGCTCTGCTACACGGTCCGTAGGGTTGGGAAGGAGAGCTAGAACTGTACTGTCAACTACGATCAGCCAACACGGATGAGAACCTGAACCACTAAGAGTGCCGTGTGGATTGTACTAACGAGTCAGTGGAGAGGTGGAAGGATTTGTGATTTTCTTTTTCCTTTTTTTTCTCCTTCGTTCCCTTCACTCCTCCCCCTCCTCCTCCGTCATCTTCCTCCTCCTCCTCCTCCTCCTCCTCCTCCTCCTCCTCCTCCTCCCATCCGCCTTCTCCTTCTCCTCCTCCTTTTTCTTCTCCTCCTCCTTCTTCTCCTCCTCCTTCTTCTCCTCCCCCTCCGCCTTCTTCTTCTTCTTCTTCTTCTTCTTCTTCTTCTTCTTCTTCTTCTTCTTCATTTTTCTTTCTGTCTGTCTGTCTTTTCTCCTCTATTTTTTCTTTCTCCTTTTCTTTCTTTATTTCTTCAACTCTCCTTCCTTTCTTTCCCTCTCTTTTTCGTTCCTTACGTTTTCCTTTTTATTTTTTTCTTTTCCCCCTTCTTCTGTCTTTCTTTCTGTCTTTCTTTGAGCTAGAACTCAGAGGTTCGCCATTGGTGGGAATATATTTGTGCCTTTAACTAGTTTTAATCCCACCTCATTCCTCCTTTGAGGATTACGCTTAAACACAACACGAGTGTGCCTTTGTTTAAGTGGAGGAGGGGGGAGGGGGCATGTCATCCATCTCACCGGAGCATCGATGGCCTTCTCTTATTTGAAGGATGAAATGGAACTGACTGTGAGTGCCATTTTCCATTAACTGCGTAAGTTCACACACTGAACTGATCCGAGGAGAAAATCTTTCTCTTATTTGCTGATCTCCAGCGGGGATGGAACCCAAATCTTCTGTATTTCGCGAACGATGCTTTAACCACGACACTAAAAGCAATCTGAATTTGAAAGTTTTTTTTTTGTTTTTTTTTTGGGTTTTTTTTTTTTTGGCATTTAAAAAAACTGACCAATGTGTGCAAGAAAAAGAAAAAGGCACGAATATATTTGCCTGATTTATGAATAACGCACACATCCAGGTTTTTTTTCAGCTTTGTTTCCCAATCATTTGAGAGCGAGAGAGAGAGAGAGAGAGAGAGAGAGAGAGAGAGAGAGAGAGAGAGAGAGAGAGAGAGAGAGAGAGAGTCTTCAACAACAATACTGACAATTATGACAACAATAATGATTGATTTGAAGAACGCAGAGTCTCAGAACACAAGCATTACCAACCAATATCTTATAGCAGTTTGGCATGGCAGTTAAACAAAGTCCAAAATAAACAGAAAATTGTCAAGGAAGCCAAACTTCTCACAGAAGGCCTTCAGGGTTTCAAACGACAACCGTCTAGAGTGTGATAGGTAAGAGGAAAATCGACCAATTAGCGTTAAAGTCCTCAACTAGCGCGGACCTTCGGGCCGTGTGAAGAAGGTCGAAGCTCTCGGGTAATTATTGACAGGTGACAGTGATCAGCGAGAGCAAAGAGGATTCCTGAATTTGAACCTTTCATAGTCGAGAGGGAACAAACTATCCACCAAGAAAATATATCTTTGAGGATGTTCTGAAGATTTACAATTAAAAAAGAAAAGAACAGAACAGAAATCGTCAACGTTTTGATCGTAGACCGTCTTTGGGACTGATGACATCAAATGAAAGACAAATAATTAATAATAATAATAATAATGTATAATACTTATATAGCGCATTTCTTGTTGTACAACTCAATGCGCTTACATCCACCATTTGCACTTATTCATACAATATTCATGCACACAGCAAAAAGAAAATACACAATGGCAGACGCACCTACATGCATAAACTGTCTCACCGAACTAGTTGTGGAGGAATTTAAGAGAGATCTAGTCATCTACAGAAGAGAATAGGCTTTTTTGAAGAGGTAAGTTTTGAGCTGAGATTTAAAAGAAGAAAGTGTAGGCTGATTACGAAGGTCTTCAGGAGGGAGTTCCAAATAGAAGGTGCTCTAAAACTGAAGGCTCTTTCGCCAACAGATTTCAGAGAACGCTTAGGGATTTTCAAAAGTTTTTGTGAAGAAGAGCGAAGGGTACGAGAGCTTTGGTAGGTGCAGAGAGAAGAAGAGAGATAGTGAGGAAGAGATTCATTGAAGTGGCGGAAAGCACGAACTGCCAAGAAAGCAAGAATTACGTGTATAATCACATATAGAAACATATCCGTGAATAAACGAATACGCGCGCGCGTATGTGTGTGTGTGTGTGTGTGTGTGTGTGTGTGTGTGTGTGTGTGTGTGTGTGTGTGTGTGTGTGTGTGTGTGTGTGTGTATGAACAAGTGTGGTTCTCGGGGCTGTCAGTTGAAGTTTGCTCAGTAAGGATGAAGAGACCAGTGCCCATGACAATCCACTTGAGGAATAGGAGGAGCCTTTTGTTTTGTTCAATGGCATTGCTGTAAGGCACTGTGCTGATGCTGTTGTCAGGCTGGTTTGAATGTGTGCGGACAAAGTGACTGTAGCTTCGGGAAAATAGTTACTGTGTAAATGTGGCATTAAATGTTGCTTGGAGTTTTAGATGTTCATTTGGCGAGGAGGATGTTGTTTGTTTGTTTGTTTGTTTTTAAGGCTGTAGAAAATGTGTGTGCATGCCGCAGTATAAAACAACGTAGCAACAGAGATTCATTTTTTTATATGAATAAGACTGTAGAGAGGCCCATCGTGGATGTGGGCAAT
>CM065714.1:11442457-11444957 GCA_033310375.1 Conus canariensis | reverse complement strand
AACACAGAAACGTTTATTTTTCTATTAGATGGCCATGTTGTCTTCTTGATATCAGAGACAGTAACTGGTTGCAGAGTCAGTTAAATACTTTGCGAGTGGCTGCTTTATCCTTCTTGAATGTGAATATAAGCAGAATGAGATAATAACCGTCTGTAGAAAAATAAAGTGTCTTTCTGTAACAAGAAGTTGATTATTTGACGGTGTGGTTATATATTAAGTAAATGTCTATAAAATGTGTACGATGAAAACAATTCATAATGAATGTCTTTGCATTTTTTAAAAACTTTTGTTCTATAAGTCCAGCCAGTGCTGCAATACTTCGTCATATGACTTACGTGCGGTATTAAAAAAAAAAGGTTTCGTTCTTTCTTTTTCTTTCTTTCATTCTTTTTTCTGACAAGAATCCCACCACACCGTCTGCCGTCTTTCCCTGTTCCCTGGTTCCACGTTTCCCGACCAACATTCTCCTTCTCCTTCCCAGCATTAAAAAGCAAATAGAAAGAAGCTTGGAAGCCTTAAATGTTGTGCTGTCTGTGATCTGAGCCTGACTCACCCGTTCCATGGAACCTGAATCACCGCACAATGCTGATACGTAATCGTGTTCAATGATGCTGACCTTCGCTGGATTCTGTTATCACCGAAGACATGTAAAAACTGAGCCAGGATACTGGATGTATATCTGTGTCACCATACATATAAAGTGATTTGGCCTTTGGCAAAAGAATGTCTTAAATCAAGGGTGAACATTCACATAGCGACAGCACTGCTAAAATATCGGGGTGAATATTCTAGAGTCTACACCTCTGTTACTGTCATAGTGGACAGTCAGGAACAACTCGGCTGTTTGAATGCCATGTTTGACACTCAGCAACAATCCAGATGCTGAAATGGCATAGATGACAACTAAGCGATGGCTCATTTGTTGAAATGTCATGGTAGACACTCCGCCACGACTCGGTTTCTAGAATGCTGTGGTGGACACTAGGCAAATATTTCGGTTAAATTATCGTGGTAGGCACTCAGCAACAACTCGGTTGATGAAATGTCTTGGTGGGCAGTCAGCAACCACTCGATTGATGAAACGTAAAAGTGGACAGTTAGCAACAACTCGATTTATGAAATGTCTTGGTGGACAGTTCAGACAGAAACAACAGTCACACTCATATTGCACGCTCAATACGGATCATGGGGTAATAATTATGATAACCCCAACTCTTTTTTGCAACATATATGAATAAATGGAAATGAACTATTTATTTTGTACTTAACTCTCAAGTCTTCAAGTTTATTATGGAACAGATTCAGTGGGATTATCAACATTCCTTTGAGGATGGGATGGGATAGGATAGCGAGGGTGAGAAGATCGGAAGGGGGCAGGATGTACTTGATGACGGTTTCCAATTAAGAGGGGAATCTTCTTTCAATCTGAATCCGTGACTGACCAGTTATATCCGTCAATGAAGAGTTAATGATGGCGTTATGTGTTTGTCAAAATTATAACAGGCGATGAAAGCCATCAAATAGACTGGGCAGCCTCACTGGTAATGTCTTATTAGTGGCCTCCTGGTGACCTAACAATGGCTGCTTCAACTCGGCTGCTGTACGAGTATGTATGAAGACTCGCGATGGTTGGTGTGGGAGACATGCCACGTAAAGCGTGCAGACAGTCTTTCGTTGCCCGAGTCTCTTCACTTGTCTACCAGACTGCCTGCATACATACAGCGTAACAAGCTTCTGTAGTTGTTCACTATAGGTGTACCTTATTGTTGTTTTTACCGTCATGTCGATCAGTATGTTCCAGTGGAAAGGTGGGTTTATGAGGGGTGTTTATTAGATGGAGTATGGGAGTCATCTATTGGGGTAAGGCAGTATATTAGATGGAGTATGGGAGTCATCTATTGGGGTAAGGCAGTATGTCTCTGGAACCGACAAGGCTAAATCAGACGTTCTCGACCATTTTAAATGTGTGACACGTGAGCTCTTCACAATCAGGTCCAACCCGATCTCCATATCCTACAACTGAAGGAATTGATGAGGGAGCAATTCATACAGATCAGAGTTCGGGGTTACGGGTAGAGTTCAAGTAATAACTCTACCGTTGGAGTGGATGGAAATCTCCTCCGACGCTGAGGGAAAAGTCTCTAAGGAAAAAATTTCCAAAGTATTGAAAAACGACTTTGTCCTGGGAGTGAGTGTCGTAGGTCAGGAGGGACAGAAATAACCGCGACTTGTGGACTCCTTGTTGGCGAGGACTTAGGAGTGAAAAGTGCAGAAAACTGGGGTGGGGACAGAGGGTAGTGCCAAGTAAACGACTCAAATATGAAAACTAAACATGAATATAATAACTGCTTCAGATATGGCAACAATAAACCTCAAAGGGCTGGACAGTGCAATGAACTTAGCGATGGCTCATCCCCTGAAAACTACAGAAAATGGGGTGGGGACGGAAGGTAGTGCCATGTAAACTACTCAAATATCAATAAAAACTAAAAATATATAT
>CM065714.1:11429957-11432457 GCA_033310375.1 Conus canariensis | reverse complement strand
GAGTCTCAACATTCGAATGAATCAAAACTGACGAAAGCAGCCGTCTGGATCAACCATGAAAAGAATCGAGAGTAAATATGAAATGAGGCAGGGAACAGTAAACAATAAACAACAAACAAGAAGAGTAACTCTTGCTCCCACAAGAAAACATAACTCGAAAGGAATGCTGCTTACGACACCGAATCGCCTAGCAGACATGACAGCACAGAGCACACAGAACAAACAAGAAAACATCCCCAGAAAAGGATGTTCCAAGTTTGCCCATATACCCTGTACCGAACACACCTACACAGCAACAAGAACTGGAGAAATGAACAAATATAAATTAACTTTTATTCAAGACAGCACGGCCTTTTAAAACTTGAACTGTTCCCTGCCTCGTTTCATATTTACTTTCGTTTCAATTAAATCCAGGTTACTTGTATTTGTTTTTGTTTGTCCTTGTACTTGTCTGACTATATTCAAGTTTTAAAAGGCTTTGCCAGTCTTGAATAAAAGTTAATTTATATTTGTTCATTTTTGCGGTTCTTGTTGCTGTGTATAGTGTTCAGTACAGGGTATTTAGGCAAGCTAGGAACATCCTTTTTGGGGGGATGTTTCCTTGTTTGTTCTGTGTGCTCTGTGCTGTCATGTCTGCTAGGCGATTCGGTGTCGTAAGCAGCATTCCTTTAGAGTTATGTTTTCTTGTGGGAGCAAGAGTTACCCTACTTGTTTGTTGTTTATGAAAAGAATCGTTAGATTATTACTTATACAACCTGAACAAAAGATGCGACGATGACTAAAATGTTCACCACATTGTGCATTATGATCGTGGAAATGGGTGAATTGATGCCTTTGGCGTGGTATCCAAAGAGGTCACTTTGGGGAAAGAAATTCAGGTGACATTTACCTGCGACGTTCACACCCACCGACTGTAGTGTATATAAACGTTACTCAACCCAAGGAAATGAGTGATTGTGTGTGTGTGTGTGTGTGTGTGCGCGCGCGCGCGCGCGCGCGCGGTGTGTGTGTGTGTGTGTGTATGTGCGTGTGTGTGTGTGTGCGTGCGTGCGTGCGTGTGTGTGTATGTATGTGCGTACGTGCGTGTGTGTGTGTGTATGTGTGTGCGTGCGTGCGCGAGCGCGTGTGTGTGTGTGTGTGAGTGTTGTGTGTGTGTGTGTTTAAGGGGGTATTTAACACTACAATGATACCATACCACCAGAACGATGACGTGTTAAAATGGACAGTAAGTATATATACACACGTGTACGTGAGTGCGAGCGTGCGTGTGTGTGTGTGTGTGTGTGTGTGTGCGTGCGTGCGCGTGCGCGCGTGTGTGTGTGTAAGTCTGTGTGTATGCGTGTGTAGTAATGCATGTATATGTGCGCATGCGTGGGCAGGGGTTGGGGGTTAAGACAAGTTTGTTGGTATACGTGACAAAGAAAAAAGAAATAAGTAGAGAGGCCACACACACACACACACACACACACACAAAGAACAGTCAGACAGACAGAAATCTAGATACCGAGATATACAGATAAAGCCGACAGATGGATGAAAAAGATCAACCAAGAGACATGCAGAATCTCCGCTAAAGCTGAATATGATTTACTCTACCCCCTGCACAAAACACACACACACACACACACACACACACAACCCTTCCTGATATAAGTCACCATTAAATCACCACTAAAAAAAACTGGGTGAAAAAAACAACAAAAAACATGGACAACATAGCATGCTTTTCTTCTCATTGGAGTTCGGCGCCCGTGTCTAGTGCCGGGTTAGCTGTGGCGACATAAACCACCAGTCTGGCGCTGTGTCCCCACCGTGCGCAGGGACTGGAGAGCCATTGTCTTTGGCCCTGCTCCCTGGGGCCTCATTGGGCCTCGCCAGAAAAGCAGGCCCCCAAAACGCAACTCTCATCCAATCAGAACCCAGGACCATCTCTTCCATGGCGCCTCCATCCTCAACCTCCCCCCCCCCCCACACCCCCTCCTCTCATTCTCTCTCTCTCTCTCTCTCTCTCTCTCTTCTCCCCTCTCCCTGCATTTCCATCCGTACCCCTGTCACTTCCGCTGCTGTTCGGTCCGGACAGTCTGCAAGGAGAATTACGTTAGCAGTCATTATAATTCGCGCCTTAACATGTCGCGGTGTCGTGGAAGCAAACACACACACAACACACACACACACACACACACACACACACACACACACACACACACAACACACACACACATCTCACACAATTCCCTGTTGTTTGTTCCAGATTAACTTTGGGGAGTAAGTGTTGGATGAATTTCGAAAAGTATCCACTTTAGATTTTTTTTTTTTTTTTGTCTCTTCCTGATCCAGTTTAATTTTTTTTTTTTAATTCAAAAAGCTCATTTGAAAACATGAAAATGGGAATCTGAAGTGAAAGTTTTCAGATGTTCCGGAAATATACAAAGGGGACTGGGAATTTCAGAATATACACATGTAAACGTGGATGAAGGCGAAACGAAGAGAATGTGCATTC
>CM065714.1:11417457-11422457 GCA_033310375.1 Conus canariensis | reverse complement strand
CAAAAAAATTCTTCGTTTCCGCTAATCCTGCTCCCCCTCCAGCCTCCCCCCCCCCCCCCCCAGCATAAAAATTCTTCGTTTCCGCTAATCCTGCTCCCCTCCAGCCTCCCCCCCCAGCATAAAATCTTCGTTTCCGCTAATCCTGCTCCCCCTCCACCCCCCCCCCCCCCCCAGCATAAAAATTCTTCGTTTCCGCTAATCCTGCTCCCCCTCCCCCCCCCCCACCCCCCCCCCCCCACGACTTTCTCTTCTTTCTGTGCCACTGTTTATACAGTTGACAAAAAAACTTGAAGCGTTTTTTTTTTTCCTTCTCTTCAGATCCAAAACTTTTTTTGTTGTTGAGAAACAGTAAACATGTGGGGTATTTTTTTGCTCCCATAAGAAAACCAAACACAGAGTAACTTTTATTCAAGACTGGCACAGCCTTTTAAACTTGAATAAAGTCAGACAAATACATAGACGAACAACCTAATAGTGGGGGAAAGAACAAGCACAGGCCAACAGCTGAGCTGTTTTCATAGTAATGACTTGGCAAAGATCTGGACTTAAGGAGGGGGGGGGGGGGGGCGGCGAAGTTTGAAGATGGAGAAACTGGGAACATGAAATTAAGAAAATATGTTACAGATATGAAAACTCTTCACTAGCTGCATAAGGGAACCATCGCAATCTGTTT
This sequence comes from Conus canariensis, assembly GCA_033310375.1. Taxonomy (NCBI): domain Eukaryota; kingdom Metazoa; phylum Mollusca; class Gastropoda; order Neogastropoda; family Conidae; genus Conus; species Conus canariensis. The sequence goes on along the minus strand of CM065714.1, from coordinate 11,421,784 downwards.
TGAAGGCAGTTATACTTGTATTGCCTGCTCCGAGGCCTTTCGTCCGCTGGGTCGGAACTCATCAGGGAGACACGGCTGGTTGAGTCTGCGCTCCTGGCGTCAAATATAGACACACCACAGTCCATAATACTGTGGTGTTCTCACCACCAAGGGTGCAAAAAAGAATCCAATAGCACTCCCAAAGCAGCCAGCAAAGAGTAGTAAATGAAACCAAACGAAAGTGTGGGGAGGAAAAAAGTTGCTGAAAAACTAAAGACATTATGCAAATAGTATAAAATGTAGGGGACAATCTCTGAGCCTACGCTTGAGGATCCACCCAAAGATGCAAGGGAGATCAAAAGACAAACACACAGACGGACAGAAACAAATAGAAATAACCTCAATTTAATCAAAACAAAATCGGAAATGAAATGAGGCAGGGAACAGTAAACGAGAAACAGTAAACATGTGGGATATTTTTTGCTCCCATAAGAAAACCTAACACAGAGTAACTTTTATTCAAGGCTGTGCCAGTCATTTCTTTACATGGATTTCCCCGTCTCCTCGACAAAGGTGGCAGTACGTCACAGGTCCTTCAGTCCTCCGTAGAGCTTCCGGGCCACTGGTATTGGGTCGGACCAGGTTTTCTCTCGGAGCGCTTGGTAGAGCGGGCAGGACTGCAGCAGATGTTCTGTTGTGTGGCTGTCTGTTCTGCAGGGGCACTGCACTGTGTTGCCGATGCGGAGTTTAGAGAGTAGGTGGTGTTTTAGGCGGTTGTGGCCTGTCCTGAGCCTGAAGATGACTACCTGCTCTCGTCGAGTCAGCAGGTAGTATGGGTCTGCTCTGTTGTGGCGTGGATGCTGCTGCTTCCACTTGTTCTGCAGCTTGGCCTTGATGATAGTCCTGGATTCGGTGTAGCTGGTAGATCTGTCCATCTGCTCCTTTGTAGTGCCCTTCTTTGCCAGGGAGTCAGCAGTCTCATTGCCGAGCACGTTGCAGTGGGAGGGAATCCACTGCAGGGTGACTGTGTGACTTGTGCAGAGGGAGGCGAGAGATGAGGACAGATCGTTGAGCTCTGGATCTTTGTTGGACTGAAGGGCCTGCAAGATGGACAGGGCGTCGGTCAGGAAGGCAACGTTGTGGCTGGCGTAGGGGCTGACCTCGATGTGGGCTGCTGCTGTTTTCAGGGCTTCTGCTTCAGCTCTGTAATTTGTGGAGTACAGGCCGGTAGCGAGGCAGATCTTTTCTTCTCTGCCTCCTGGATATTGGACATAGACTCCTGCCCCTCCATTTCGAATGGCATCTGCTGCAGAGCTGTCGGTGTAGACATGAGTCCAGGACTCCTTGGGGAACTGGGTATGGAGGTGTTCAAGGGTGAGGGACTTTCTTTCAGGGCCGCTTTCCTTCGCTCCAGGGAGGGACGGCAAGACACCGGGGTATCACTTTGGGGTCATGGTCAAGGATATCTTGATGTTGCCGTTCTAGGATCCTGCTCTGGTGTACGAAGCTCCCTCTCTTCAGCCGTCCTTTTGTTGGCTGGGACCGTCTGTCTTTCATGGGGTGGCCTTGAAGCCTCTTGAACTTGGCAGCCTGGGTCAAGAGTTTGGCGTCTCTGCGGTCCTCAAGGGGCTGGAGCTCTGTGATGGTTTCAAGCTCCTGGATTGGCGTGGACTTCATGGCTCCTGTGATGATGCGGGCAGCTTGATTCTGAATCTTGCTGATCCGTTCAAAATTGGATTTGGCTGTAGTGCCCCATGCAGTCATGCCATACTCCAGCACTGGCCTGAGTCTACCAGTGTGCAGTCTCCTGAGGGTCGTGTTGTCTGCGCCCCATGTTGTTCCTGCCAGCTTCTTCATGAGGGCAAGGCGTACTTTTGCTCTTAATTCTGTTTTCTCTGCTTGCTTCTTCCACGTCAGGCGTTTGTCAAAGGTGACTCCCAGGTACGTGGGGTTATTTTCAGCAAGCAGAGTTTGTCCATTGATGCTCAGCTTGGCCTTCTGTTCTTTGGGTGAAAGGCTGAAAACAGTGTAAGTGGTGTTCTTGGCATTAATTGTTACCAGCCACTGTTTTGTCCAGCTTTCGAGAACATTCAGCGCCTGCTGTAGCCTGTAGTTGGCAGTTGTGAGGTGCTCTTCCGAGCACCATAGGACAAGAACTTGAGTGAGTGAAATTGGTTTCATCTGGGGAAATAGTTTGCAATATGTGTCCTGTTCTAGGAACTGTTCTGTCCAAAATTTACCCTGTGACATTTGGCACAACGAAGTCGACTGTTTCTTGTAATCCACCTCCCCCCTCCCCAGCACCATAATCTTCTCTCCCCTCCTCCATCCTACCCTACCCCCATCTTTCCTTCTTTCACATACACACATATATGCAAGCGTGGGCACGCACGCACACAAACACACGCGCGCGCGCGGACACACACACACACACACACACACACACACACACACACACACACACACACACACACACACACACACACACACACACACACCGTCCCATGCGTCCACACGTATACACTCTCAAAAATTGTGTGTGTGTGTGTGTGTGTGTGTGTGTGTGTGTGTGTGTGTGTGTGTGTGTGTGTGTGTGTGTGTGCAATTTTGTATTTCATTTCATTATATACTTGGCTCGCTTTCACTAATACTGCAGTCTCTTTCAGTCTTATAGTCATAATTTTACTTACAATTAGACACATAAACTAACACATGGGGAAGGACACTTCTCCATTCTACTTAGATGTTTGTCCTGAAAACAATTTTTGTCTTTCAGTTCGCAAATATATGACTCTCCTCAACAAAACAATAGACACATTCCATACCGTGAACTTCATAACCGGAAGTATGTTTCCCCGATACCTGACAAAATTGCTCTGTCCGTCAGTTGTCAAAAGGCCCAGTGAAGCGTGTTTGCCGCATTTAGTTATCCCCCCTTTTACTGTGCTTCCGAGCAGCTGACAATAATTTTGAAAAGAGCCGCCGTGTCAGCATCACAGAGGCCCGTGAGAGGAACAAGGCAGTAACACCCAAGGAACCGGAGTAATTCGCCAGAATATTTCCACACAGGAAGAGCTATCATGACTGTGGTAGTTCTTCAGCCGTTCATTCTTTCAAAACTACCGTCGTGCTTGTGGCGCTCGCCGTAAACATGAAAATCTTTACAGTGTACGCATTCACCACAACCCAAACCATGCGGATCACCCTAACGTCGAGCGACAAATGCTACCCATTCATTCTGAAAACATTATCACAGAAAACTACAACGGGTTCTCAAGAGCATCGGCTTTCTGCAGGTACTGTGGAGTACGCAAAGGGAGGTAATTTGAACCAACTTCTGCAAGTTATGTGGAGTACACAAAGGGAGGTAATTTGAACCAACTTGTGCAAGTTACAGTGGAGGTAATTTGAACCAGCTTCTGCAAGTTACTGTGGAGTACGCAAAGGGAGGTAATTTGAACCAACTTCTGCAAGTTACTGTGGCGTACGCAAAGGGAGGTAATCTGAGCCAACTTCTGACAAGTTTCGAGGTGAGGTGACTGCAGGCGGGAGTTGAAGCAAACTTCAAAGAAAAAAAAATACTGTTCCACCGAACAAATGAAACAAACAAATTACATGACAAAACACGATGCGTTTCGACCTCTTTGGCCTTCTTCAGGCAAGACAAACACGATTCAAGACAATGAAAACGAAGAACGAACCATTCCACATCTATTTTGCGCCCAATTTGAGGAGAGAAAGTGTTCGTTCTTCATTTTTATTGTTTTGAATCTAATTTGTCTTGTCTGAAGAAGACCAAAGAAGTCGAAGGTCTTGTAATTTGTTTGTCTCTCGTTCCGCGGAATAGTATTTTTTCTTTTCAGTCAACTTGTGCAAGCTGTAAACTTACATTGGAATAGTGTCCTTGAGAGCTTCTTTTTTCTCCAACAAAAGCAAACAGTTTCTTTTTTTTCTCCAAAAAGTGTTTGAAGATTTCTACATTTACAGGAGATGCTGGGGCTGAAATAATAAATCCAAACTGATGGAGAAAGTCAAATCTATATCTGTGGAACTTTCAATTTGGGATAACAAGGGGTGGAGTATTTTGCACAGATAGGTGATCAAGCTAGAGCTTTTACGTATAAAGTTAGTGTTTGCCGCGTACGCTCAAATCTCTACCGTAGTGTTGAGAACTTATGTGTTATGAGCACCAAGGCAGTGTTTGGGGCATAGTAAAGTTCCTAGCTTGTGACACCAAGACAGTTTGCCTGTCCTCTCTGCCAGTGTCCATACACATCACAACGAACACCCCTTGACAATCCACACCGAAGGAGAGCGCCAAGCCAGATGTCACGATGGACAACCAAGA
>CM065714.1:11379957-11412457 GCA_033310375.1 Conus canariensis | reverse complement strand
CCTTCTTTCTTTATCTTTTTCTTTGTACATCTCATTGGTACTACACCCAAGTTCCGCTCCTCCACACTCCTTGAACAAGCACATCCAGTTTTATCTTAATGTAGTACTCACGCTAGAAGTGCATAAGGAATATTCATGCTGAGGCACCACAAGACTAGCCCCGAGAGGAGATCCTGCACTCCTGATAAGCTACATCGGTGGTGTTCAGACGTGCCTGTTGTGAAATGCAGCGTGCACTGAAGTCCCTCCGCAGACATTACAGCTCAGCATGGAGTCCGACTGAAAAAAAAACAAAACGTTCCCTTAAGAGTGGATAGCCCGCCACACTACTGCAGACGTTCACCAAGCGACATGCTTTTGAATGGGAGATCGAACCTGACATCATCATGAGAGCAGGACATGAAGGGCCAAAGCATTTCAGACAAGGTCTGCTGCTGTCTGTACCGATTTTATGGTTTTGACGAGGTTGAGGACGAAAGTGAGTATGTTCTGCAGTTCTCATTTGGCTAAAGATAGTGCAACAAAGCTGAAGTCTGTGCTTTTTTAAAAAAAATACTTTCTGGATGTCCATCAATCCCCAAAGACATGCACACACCACATTGGTCGGGAAAGCGGATTGAAACAGAGAATGTGTTCTCCATCTCCTGTGTGATCCTAGTCTTCTGTACGGTTCCAATCCTCTGTGTGGCCCCAGTCTATTCTAGGATCGTAGTCTTCTGTATGGTCCTAGTCTAGTTAATGATCACAGTCTTTTGTGTGGTCCCAGTCTACTCTATGATCACAGTCTTCTGTATGGTCCCAGTCTGCTCTCTGATTACAGTCTTTTGTATGGTTCCAGTCTACTCTGTGATCCCTGTCTGCTGTGTGTTTCCAGTTTTCTCTATGATCACAGTCCACTGTACGGTTCCAGGCTACTTTATGATCCCTGTCTTCCGTGTGGTCCCAACCTACTCCATGATCCCATTCTTCTTGTGTGGTCTTCGGTGTGGTCCCAACCTACTCCATGATCCCATTCTTCTTGTGTGGTCTTCGGTGTGGTCCCAACCTACTCCATGATCCCATTCTTCTTGTGTGGTCTTCGGTGTGGTCCCAACCTACTCCATGATCCCATTCTTCTTGTGTGGTCTTCGGTGTGGTCCCATTCTTCTTGTGTGGTCTCAGACTTCTGAGTGATCCAAAAGTTCTGCATGGTCTCCGTCTTCTGTGTAGTCTCCGTCTTCTGTGTAGTCTCTGTCTTCTGTGTAGTCTCTGTTTTCTGTGTAGTCTCTGTCTTCTGTGAAGTCTCTGTCTTCTGTGAAGTCTCTGTCTTCTGTGTAGTCTCTGTCTTCTGTGTAGTCTCCGTCTTCTGTGAAGTCTCTGTCTTCTGTGTAGTCTCTGTCTTCTGTGTAGTCTCCGTCTTCTGTGTAGTCTCCGTCTTCCGTGTAGTCTCCGTCTTCTGTGAAGTCTCTGTCTTCTGTGTAGTCTCTGTCTTCTGTGTTGTCTACGTCTTCTGTGAAGTCTCTGTCTTCTGTGTTGTCTCTGTCTTCTGTGTAGTCTCTGTCTTCTGTGTAGTCTCTGTCTTCTGTGAAGTCTCTGTCTTCTGTGTAGTCTCCGTCTTATGTGTAGTCTCCGTTTTCTGTGTAGTCTCTGTCTTCTGTGTAGTCTCCGTCTTCTGTGTAGTCTCCGTCTTCTGTGTAGTCTCTGTCTTCTGTGTAGTCTCTGTCTTCGTCTTCTGTGTAGTCTCTGTCTTCTGTGTAGTCTCTGTCTTCTGTGTAGTCCTCTGTCTTCTGTGTAGTCTCTGTCTTCTGTGAAGTCTCCGTCTTCTGTGTAGTCTCTGTCTTCTGTGAAGTCTCCGTCTTCTGTGTAGTCTCAATCTTCTGTGTAGTCTCAGTCTTCTGTCAGATTTCAGTTCCGGCGTGGTTCCAGTCTTCTTTGTAGTTCTAGTCTTCTCTGTGACCCCAGTCTTCTGTGTATTCTCAATCTTCTGTGTGATTCCAGCCTTCTGTGCGATTCCAGTCTTATGTGCGATTCCAGTCTTCTGTGACTGGATATAATACTTGAGGGCCTCTCCCTACCACTCTCCCCCACCCTCCCCCAACCCTCCCCTCATCCTGCCTTTATCCTTCTGACGTTAGCGTGTTCATGACTAACCTGTGGCACCATAGACAGATAAAAACTGTTCATGACAAACATCCGTCCTAACTTCACAACGCTCGTGACTGGCTTCCTGTCTAACAGAAAAGTCAGCACCTTCATGACAGCTCCACAAATCCCTTCAGCCTCCTCTCTTCCCACCCCTCATTTCCTGATGGATTACTGTTCACGCGAGAGAGAGATTGCAAAGGGAAAAAAACTGCAATCACCTTACGAGGTGCTTTGCAGTCCGTGCTTGGCGTGACTGTGAGAATGGACGGCTGGGGCCACTACTTACTGTCAGGGCGAGGGCTTTGAGCGACACACACGCCCAGCGGAGAAAACCCCACGCACGTTCCCTGGGAATAGCTTGGTACATCCAGCCTAGAGCAACCCCTGTTAGGGACTTCTTCTCTGTAGACTGACTGACCCGTTATAGCCCCCGTTCTCCTCACACGCAACCTCCACCTCCTATCCCACGCCCTCCCTTGAGGTTCTTATCATATACTGCTAGAGTTGAAAGCTGTCAGGATGACGTCAGTCTTTCATTCCACCCAGACCTCAGGGTATTTAGGGCGGGATCAGAGTAGGAGGTACTTTGTTGTGTTGGCTGTCCGAGTTTCTCTCTCTCTCTCTCTCTCTCTCTCTCTCTCTCTCTCTCTCTCTCTCTCTCTCTCTTTTGGTTCTATTTTACTTGTTTGAACCCATGGCAAACTCTGCCCCTGGCTTTCTGGTTCCATTTTACCTGTTTGAACCAATGGCACACTCTGCCCCTGGTAGGATCCAGCTTATCTGACAAATTTGAACAATCATGTGCCAGTGAAGGGGTTTGAACCCATGACGTGTCTGTCAGCAGTCTGTGACACTACCCACCACAACATGCAACATTTGTACCACACTATAGTACTTCCATCTATCACAATGAAAAATATTGCCAGCTTGTTTGTGTGATCAGTATACAATGAAATATGAGCATGCGCTCAGGATATGTAATATTCTTAGTATCATAGCATATACTTTTTGAGTACATGACTCTTCTGTTTGGATTTCAAAAAACGTTGAAATTAATGTTGAAAGCAATAGTGATCCATTGTGTCCAGTATCAAAGCATCTGGGAAATGAAAGTAACCGATCCTCAACTAGTATTCTTTTTATACAAAAGAGCAGACTTATGTTAGGTGTACTGTCTACATCTAATGTTTAGTACAACCATCCTCCATAACTTTTACAATGTCCATGCTTGACATTCCAACATACAGAAAAACAATAACATTAGTTTTTCAATGCTTGAAAGACTCTATCAACTGCTCTCCCCCACCCTCCCCTCACCCTGCCTTCACCCCTCTGACGTTAGCGTGTTCAGGACTAACCTGTGGCACTATAGACAGATAAACACTGTTCATGACAAACATCCCCCCTAACTTCACAACGGTCATGACTGGCTTCCTGTCTAACAGAAAAGTCTGCACCTTCATGACAGCTCCACAAATCCCTTCAGCCTCCTCTCTTCCCACCCCTCATTTCCTGATGGATTACTGTTCACGCAAGAGAGAGATTGCAAAGGGATAAAAACTGCAATCGCCTTACGAGGTGCTTTGCAGTTCGAGCTGGCGTGACTGTGAGAATGGACGGCTGGGGCCACTATCTATTGTCAGGGTGAGGGCTTTGAGCGACACACTCGCCCAGTGTGGACAACCCCACGCATGTTCACTGGGAAGAGCTTGGTACGTCCAGCCTGGGGCAACCCCTGTTAGGGACTACTTCTCTGTAGACTGACTGGCATGTTATAGCCTCCTTTCTTCCCACCACCTCATCCTACCTCCTTTCTTGACAGCATTTTAGTGATTCTCAATATAAACCATTTGAGCTGAAAGCTGTCAGGATGACGTCACTCTTTCATTTCACCCAGAGCTTCGTGCATTCAGGGTTGGATCAAAAAGGGAGTTACTCTGCTGTATAAGCTGTCAGAGTTCTCTCTCTATGTCTCTCTCTCTCTGTGTCTCTCTGTCTCTGTCTCTGTCTCTGTCAGTCTCTGTCTGTCTGTCTGTCTGTCTGTCTGTCTGTCTGTCTGTCTGTCTGTCTCTCTCTCTCTCTCTCTCTCTCTCTCTCTCTCTCTCTCTCTGAATGAAAGGTGAATTGGCAATAAACCATTTATTCATTCATTCATTCATTCTCTCTCTCTCTCTCTCTCTCTCTCTCTATATAATATATATAATATATATATATACATATATATAATATATATATATATGTATATATATATATATACGTGGTTCCATTTTTCCTGTTTGAACCAATGGCACCCTTTGCCCCTGGTAGGAGCCAGCTTTGGTGAGAAAATTCAACAACAATAATGTGTCAGTGAAGCGGTTTGAACCCATGACGTGTCTGTTAGATGTCTGTGACACTACCCACCACGACATGCAACATTTGTACTACAGTATGGTATTTCCATCTGTTACTGGTGAAAAATACTGACAGCTTGTCTGTGTGATCACTGTAGGGTGAAACGTGAGAGAATACTTATAGTGTGTAACGTCCTTAGTACTTTTGAAGATGTGACTCTACTGTATGAATTAAAATCGTGTTTCAACAAATATTGAAAATCTTATTGTGGTTTATTATTTTCAGTATCACAGCACCTGTAAAACGAAAGTAAATGACCCTCAACTGGTATTCTTTTTATACAAAAGATCAGACTTACATGAAGTGTACTGTCTACATCTGATGTTTAGGACAACTATCCTCCATAACTTTTACAATGTTCATGCTTGACATTCCAACACACAGAAAAACAATAACATCAGTTTTTCAATGCTTGATAAGCTTTCCCTACTACTCTCCCCCACCCTCCCCTCACCCTGCCTTCACCCCTCTGACGTTAGCGTGTTCAGGACTAACCTCTGGCACCATAGGTTGATAAAAAACTGTTCATGACAAACATCCCTCCTAACTTCACAACGGTCATGACTGGCTTCCTGTCTAACAGAAAAGTCAGCACCTTCATGACAGCTCCACAAATCCCTTCAGCCTCCTCTCTTCCCACCCTTCATTTCCTGATGGATTACTGTTCACGCGAGACACGAGATTGCAAAGGGAAAAAACTGCAATCGCCTTACGAGGTGCTTTGCAGTCCGTGCTTGGCGTGACTGTGAGAATGGACGGCTGGGGCCACTGCTTACTGTCAGGGCGAGGGCTTTGAGCGAGACACTCGCCCGGCAGAGAAAACCCCCGCACGTTCCGTGGAAAGAGCTTGGTACGTCCAGCCTAGAGCAATCCCTGTCAATGGACTCCTTCTCTGTAGACTGACTGGCACGTCACAGCCCCTTTCTCCTGACACCCAACGCCTCTGTCCATCCCTTCCCTTCCCTTGTTGTCCTTTTCGTGGTTCTCAATATAAACCGTCAGAGCCGTTAGAGCTGAAGGCTGTCGGGATGACGTCAGTCTTTTATTCCATCCAGGGCTCAGGGCATTCAGTGTGGGATCAAAAGGAAAGTTACACTGTTGTGTTTGCTGTCCGATCTCTCTCTCTCTCTCTCTCTCTCTCTCTCTCTCTCTCTCTCTCTCTCTCTCTCTCTCTCTCCCCTCTCTCTCTCTCTCTCTCTCTCTCTTGTCTCACACACACACACACACACACACACACACACACACACACACACACACACACACACACACACACACACACACACAATTAAAATGAGTGTGTCAGTACACCAAACTGTAGCCCATTAACAAACTCATAAACCCGCGAGAAAATGTTTGGCCGTCACTGGATGTACAGACTTACATAATGCGACTGTAAGCAGAAAACAAGGTAGAAAAAATTATGAGGATGGAGGCCCCACAAACAAGAAGGGGGGGGGGAGAAAAAAAAAGCGAGATTGACAAAGAAACAAGCAAAAACAGGGGGGGGGGGGAAACAGGAAATTGGAGACCCCAAAAAGGTGTCGGAGTTGGCAATCCACAACTTTTTAGACTAACATCTGAAGTCGTCCAGCATTCTGTGCGTGGGCCAAAACCTTTTTTCCTAACCTCCAGGGAAGACATGGACGTTGGTTTCGTGAGAGAGGTCAGTGTGGTGTTCATGTCTTTACTGCTGGTGTATGTGGAGCAGAACAACAGAAGTACAAACACGAAAATCTGGCAGCAGACTTTCTACTCTGACTTGTGCTGAAAAAAACCACCTGACGTATGAGTTTATCCCCGGGATCGTAATACGTAAAGCTGTCATTCCAAATAGGGATATGTTGGTATCAACTGGATAGTCAAGAAGTAATTATTGACTGTTCACTTCATTACTGTATCTGATTAACAGCCTGAAACGCTACCTTTTGATTCCTGTCTTACGGTCCTATGTAATATGTGTAAACGTCGCTAACTTGTTTAAACAAACAAATATTTCGTAAGGCAGAAATCAACAACAACAACAACAACAACAAAAACGTAACACCTTTTAGCACAACAAACACAAACTGATATAAAGTGCTCAACGTGAAGACAATCGCAAACACACTGCTGAAAGAGGAAAGTTCATAGTCGATATAATTCCAGCAAAAGCAGATTATAATATTGACCAGGAAAATGCCTGAAAGGAAGACACGAAATGCGAGAATAGACATTAGGGTGACGCCTATAGATCACACTATCTTGTTTTGCACGTGAAACTCCATCGCCTGTCGAGGGAAGAGAATGTCACGCTAAGTGAAATGTCAGAAGGCATACTTTTAAACTTGCTCAGAACTGTTCTCTTATTTAAAACAAGGAATTACACAAAAAACATACTTCTCTTCAACTTTCGCTAAGTCTTGTTTAATTATAAACTGCTTGGATCATTACTAATAGACAGAAGGACCGTTTGAAATGTCTAGAAAATAATCATCTATTGCTCTAGTCCAGCTACAGATATAAATATCTCGCAATTCCTTGTTTACTCGTTGCCATAATTCAGTATTTGTTCGTAAATTATTGAGATTTCCGGGCAATCAAATCCTGTGCTGACTAAAATGTTTGTTTTTTTTTAAGTTATTAAGCCATGTGGAATAGAAATACATTTCTTACATAGTCGTAGGTAACATTATACATATTGCCAGAGTATTTTTCGTATGCAGACATTATTGTAACAGAAGATCTAAAACTACGCAGAGAACAGTAAACACTTAATAATGAACAAGTAGAATGACTGTCAATCCCATGGTGAAATACGTATACACGCATAACTCTTAACGAATGCATTTTGCTATTCCAAATCGCCTAGCGCAAATGGCAACACAGAACACACAGAACAAAGAAGGGGATAATCACCCAGAACTGGATGTTTCAAGCTTGCAAAAATACGCTTCACCTCATACATGCACACAGCAGGAACAACAGGAAAAAATGAACAAACACAAATGAACATTTATTCATGACTGGCACAGCCTTTTTTTATCTTGAATATTGTCAAATAAAATACACAAACACACAGGTAACCTCGGTTTCTTTAGTATGAAAGGAAATCTTAAATGAGATAGGGCAGAGTAAACACTGAATAATGAACCAATAGGGTAACCCTCGCTCCTATAATAAATGAGGCAGGGCAGAGTAAACACTGAATAATGAACCAATAGGGTAACCCTCGCTCCTATAATAAATGAGGCAGGGCAGAGTAAACACTAAATAAGGAACCAATAGGGTAACTCTCGCTCCTATAATGAGATATTTACACGCTTTTAGTTCCAAACGAATGCTGCTGACGACACCAAATCACCTAGCACAAACACAGAGTATTTGGAAGAAGCGAAAAGACTGGCATAGCCTTTTTCATCTTGAATAAGTGTTGATTCACATTTGCTCATTTCTCCAGTTGCTGCTGCTGCATACATGTGTCAGGGGCAGGGTATATGGACAAGCTTGGAATCCCCTTTTTGGGGAAAGTCTTCGTGTGTGTTCTCTGCACTGTGTGATAGCAATCGTGCTAGGCGCTTTGGTATAGCAAGCAGCACCAGATTTATGGGCGGGTTATTTATTATCTCTTCATGGGAGAAGGTGTTACACTACTTGTTCGTTACCTAGTTTTGAAATCAGCCCGGAATCCGATCATCCTTGTTTTGACAAAGACAGAGGGTAGACTTCTGTTTTGCTATAAATCGTAAAAGTCATCACGCGCGCGCGCGCACACACACACACACTCTCTCTCTCTCTCTCTCTCTCTCTCTCTCTCTCTCTCTCTCTCTCTCTCTCTCTCTCCCACCACTACCACCACCACCACCACCAACAACAACAACAACAACAACAAACAAAAACAACACCTCTACACCACCATTACCAAACAGTAACAGCAATACAATTACGACGCACACAAACAAAAACCGAAAACAGATACCACCTCCACCCCCACCCTTAATTTACTATCACCTATCTCTGACTTCAATTCAGAGTAATGAAGACGTATGTACCCTCACCCCCTCCCTTCCCCCTGTTTCTTGCATGCCGTAGGCCACAGTGCCGGCGACTGACCCGTGTTGGCAGTGCATCAATAATACATCTGTGTGCCAGGGCTTGAGAACCATCCTCCGCCCCATGTGATGGTCAGCGACGCTGTGCTGGGTCACCGACTATGGAAGTTCAATCGCTTCAAAAGTCCATTATTGTGTTACACTGTGTTTTTATTGTTGAGTTGAGTTTGTAATGTAATTCAATGTGCTGTGTTGTATTGCGTTATAGTGTATTGTGTTGTGGTGTGTGTGTGTGTGTGTGTGTGTGTGTGTGTGTGTGTGTGTGTGTGTGTGTGTGTGTGTGTGTGTGTGTGTGTGTGTGTGTGTGTGTGTTGTATTGCATTGTACTGTGTTGTCAGTAACTTGTTTGACACAACAGCCAATTTCTCAGTGTTAAGTTCCAAAAAGGTTTCTAACAATGTTACAAACTTCTGCAGCGTTATCCATTAAAAATGTGATATTGCTACGAAAGTGCACCATAACGCTATATTCTTCGCGGAAAAAGCTGTTTCAACCTCCATTGCAGTGGAGAGTTTCATTTTACATTCATGAAACAAGTAATTAAGACCCATGAAAACAGTAATCATGGCTTATCTAACTTGTAATCATCACTCATGAGAACAAAAACGGCCACTCTTGTGCATGTGCACCCAAACGCCGAACTGAACGCAAACACTTGGAAACACTACAGTTCCATTCTCTGATCACGTGCATGTCCTGTGCATTTACTTTGAACAGAAACCCTCGAGAACTCAACACATCATCAGAACATGTCAGGCCGTATGTATTGAACTCAGGTATATCAGTCACAAAGTGAGGTGTCGGCAGGCGGAAATTTAAACCAATTTTGAGAGGTATTGGAAATAACCCCGCCAGATAACAAGGACAAACGAATTACAGGACAAAACACGACGCGTTTCCACCTCTAGGGTCTTCTTCAGGCAAGCGAAACAACACTCAGAACAACAAAAATGGAGAGCGAGCAATCACTTACCTTGCTAAATTCGGCGCAAGATGGGTGTTGAGACTCCATTTGCCAGAACCTTAATCTACATGTCAATAAAATGTTAATTACTGCATAAATTTGCCAGTACCTTAATCTACATGTCAATAAAATGTTAATTACTGCAAAAATGTTGTCCAGCTAGAATATTTTAATTCGATTCTTTCTGACTGTCCACCAGAAATCGTAAGAACTCACGAATAGGTTTAAAAATTCTGCTGCTAAATTCATCTTTAAAGTACGCAAGCACTACACATTTCTCCATAAAGAACTTCTCTGCCTTCCAAGTGAACGAAAAATAAAGTACAAGACGTGCTTGTCTTCGAGTCCAAGTCATTACTGGTTCTGCATGCACCCCAATAACTTTCCCAACTTTTAAGCATCTATGTATTCTTAACAGGATCTTCTGCTTACCACAGTTCAATAGAGAAAGGCACGGGGGAAGACTTTTCTGCATTTCTGCTGCACAAATTGGAACTCATTCCCCTCTCTGTCTGCCACAGCCTGTCACTCTCTCATCCGTCAAAACTAATCTAAAAACCTTTGTCTTCTAGTAGTCTTTTCCCTGATGTCTTCCTCGATGACATGCCTGTTTGTGAAAATGGTGCAGCGCGCGCGCTTGTGTGTGTGTGTGTGTGTGTGTGTGTGTGTGTGTGTGTGTGTGTGTGTGTGTGTGTGTGTGTGATTGTGTGTGTGCGTGCGTGCGTGCGTGCGTGCACGCGCGTGTGTGTGTATGTATGTGTGTGTATGAATGCATGTGTTGGGGGGGGGGGATAGGGGGGTCTTGATCATGCGTGCGAATGTGCATGGATGGGAGAAGAATAAAGAAATGGAGCTCCTGTGTGAGTGCGCGCATGCATACTTTGAGCTTTTGGAAAACGCTCTAAAGATCTTCTATTATTATTATTTCTATTATCATCATCATCATCATCATCATCATTATCATTATTATTGTTATTATTTTTACTACAATCAGCAGCAGCAAAATTATCATCATCATCATCATCATCATCATCATCATTATCAAGATGTCGAGCAGCGGACTGCCGAATAACAGGTACTGGAAATACTGTTTTAACTTCTCACGGTTGATTGTGGCTACTGGGGGGTCATAATTTGCATTTTCTTTCTTTTGACGCACTGATGCTTTAAGAGTGTTAAAAACAATGATAGATTTATACATCACAATTTTTTTTAATCAATTTTTATTTATCTCCTTGCAAAAACAACACATTTAACACAAATTCATAGCGTTTCACTTCATATCAGCGTACGATTCACACCATTTATGCTTCAACAGCCGTTTTGGCCAGGTACCATAAACCGTTTCCGTACCATGTGTTAACATATTTGTACGGGAGATTTTTTCAAAAATTGATTAAATGCAGAACAACAACAACAAAAAATAGAGAAAAAAAAAGTCAAAAACAAAGAAAACAAAAACAACAGAGAGAGAGAGAGAGAGAGAGAGAGAGAGAGAAGAGAGAGAGAGAGAGAGAGAGAAGGCACGCCAAAGCCACCAGGGGATCCAAACGTGCATACATGTTAAGTAACACAGAGACAGACTCGTCCCCAAGCATATACATCAAGTCCAAAAGTTACACTTCTATTAAAGATTGGTATAGTTGCCATTTTTCATGCAGTTTTTTACTTGACTTTACACTTTTCGCAACTTGTTGTTCAAACTTATATCTTGTCTTTAAATAATGTAGAAAGCTTATCAAAATTGGAAGTTTTTTCTCGCATTTGCATTTATAGATAAAATATTTTCCTAGAAGTAGTATGAAGTCAAAGGTTTCATCACCTCTGAAATGATCTGCATGCCCAAATAATACCAATTCAACAGACAAGTTCAAACAAGCTGCATGCTGACACTTTTCTTTCATTATTGCTTGAAGTTGTTGCCAAAAATGTGCCGCGTGTTCACAAAACCAAAACAGATGCTCAATGTTTTCTCTTTCTCTATTACAGAATGTACAATGATCACTCAGTTCAACTCTCATTTTTGACAACACAATATTTGTACCCAATATACGGTGTAGAATTCTTATCTGAAACCATTTAAGTTTTATTTCTTTTATTTTTTGTACCTTTTTAAAAATGATATTCCATTCCAATTATACATCACAATTGCCTTATTTTTATACAAATTACAACTGGAAATAAATAGTGAGTTCTTGTTTTCATCGAGAAAACGACCTTTTATTCTCTGAAGAAAAGAGCAACTGTGACCTTTTGACGCCAATAAATTCTCACACCGTGCTGACCACAGTCCTGATGATGACCACCAGGGATCAATGAAGACACAACAGTTCGCTCCCCTTACAGGAACTTGCAATGACCTCCCTTGAATTTCCTCCGCACCCGGAGGCACTACTTCATCGCGGACGGGGCGAAGGAAGTGTGTAGTTGACGCCGCGCCAGGAAATAGTCCTTCGTTTATCCTGAATCAGCATCCGGGACATTCGACCTGCAGTCCAGCGCCACGGCTGACCTTTCTGACCGTCCCGTGATGAAAGTTTCATTGGGACCAGGGGCACTCTAGCCGGTCCTTTGAATGGTCATTTCGTGTCCCCCTGTTTGATTGATGACGTGCGTGTGGTGATCGCTTGACCGATAAACCTGAAGGAAATTGCCTCTCAGCCTTACATCAGAAGTGAAAGTATTCGTCTGGCTGTACAGCAAGCCGAAAGTTGTACTTATCTTTGTACAGACCAACAGTGCAGTCTTACTTTCAGTTGTGTAATCAGAGGTGGCCAGAGAACAACGGTAACAACCTTCTACCTTTTTTCAAAATGGAAATGGAGTGACTGAGGGCGGAGAATGAAGCAAACTTTAGAAAGAGAGGGGGTTAGTTACCGCCAAGGACATTGACAAACAAAGCACAGGACAAGACACAATGCATTTCGACCTCTAGGGTCTTCTTCAGGGAAAAACAGGTAACATTTAACATTTAGAACAGTATGAACAAAGAACGAAGAGTCGCTTATCTTTCCATGTGTTGAAATACAATGCTACCTGTTAACAAGAAGGCTGAGTTTCGTAAGGAACTAAGATGTAAAGCACTCTTCGCATCATGTGGATTTCGTGTCATATCAACAGCACTGGGACTACTATCTTTTACCAAATGTTCAGGCAGACATAACTAGTAACAGCACCATTATTCATGACAATTACAATAATGCTAATGATCAGGATGGTAATATAGCGGTATCAATGACAATGATAATTATTATTGTAATGATGATGATTATGATGATAACAACAACAGCAACAATAATAATAGTGATACTGATAATAGTGATAATATATCAGTAATGATACCAATAATAACAACAACAATGATGATGATAATCATAAAAATATAATGATAATAATCCATGGCGTAACACCATTGTTTCTTGAGACAGACGGAAGCCATCGTAATAATAAGAAGAAGAACAATGATAATGATACTATTATTATATTATTATTGTCATTAACAATAACAACAATAATAATGATAATGTGTATTTGTTGCATTTAATGCTCATTCCCAATAAATAGCACAAATGCGTTATTTTTCCTGTTCAAACAACACTCAACAGTCATACCACACAGGACTCCATAGGTACTAGTTTTCTAAAGTCTCATTCTTCGTCGTCCTGAGAGACTTGAAATTTGTTCGAAACAATTGTACTTTGCCGTCCTCGAAGACAAATTACAAATTCGATACCTCAGAAAAAAAAGTTGTGCTTTTCTAACTTGATATCATACATTTTCACAATGTTATTCCTTTCTCTCAATGTCCAGATATTTCTTCCTTATCTCTTCTTTGTTTTTTTTTTGTTTTTCTCAAAAGCTTAAACCATTCTTCAAATCGAGTCAGACCCATTTTTCTGTCCCCGAAAGTACAGTGAGAACTTTATTCATGTTAAGAAAACATTCCATGTTATTCCTGCATGAAATCGGTCCAACGAATCCTGGAGTAAACGCTTATGCATTGTTTGTAGTTGACGTTTCTTGATAACCTTGAATTTAAGAAAACCTGGTTTTGATGCCTTTAAAAAAAAAGAAAAAGAAAAAAGTTCTTATCTCTTGGGAATGTTAAACTTTCCGGTTCAATTTGGCCGAATTTGAGAGAGAGAGAGAGAGAGAGAGAGGAGAGAGAGAGAGAGAGAGAGAGAGAGAGAGAGAGCTTCCACAATCCTAAGATGGATACGTGTGGAAACAGGGATACATTTACAAGAAATGGATACACGTGTGTGTGTGTGTGTGTGTGTGTGTGTGTGTGTGTGTGTGTGTGTGTGTGTGTGTTGTGTGTGTGTGTGTAAATGCTTGAGATGGATATATATATGCAAACGTAATGCAAATGCAGCGAAACGCAAGGCACACACAATAGACTGCAAACAATTCATGCAGAGTAGTCAATAAGGATCCAACACTTGCCTTGGTGCAATACTAACGCAGCGGGATTACAGTGCGAGTGGTCGTGGGTTCGAATCCCATCAGCTTTGTATGATTTTCAATCCCGACCAGCTCCTTCCCCGAGTGGAGCGTGTTATGGGACTCAGCTGGGAAGACCGAAACCTCACAGTCCAATTACATCCATTGAATGGATGTGTCTCTGAAAATGTTGCTCAGATTTCCTGGCCAACACTGCAGGTGTCTGCATCTCTTAGGCTTGGCTGATGCTGGGATATATTATGAAAGGAAGCGTAGAGTACACCCCTATCATGTGGTGTCTGCTTAGAATGGCACTCTCGGCATCATCTTCATCATCCTCATTCTCCCTGATCAACATTTCAAGAAGGTCTCAAATTCTGCAGCAGTGCATAGCCTGCTGTCACTATAAGCTCAGTTTTAATTTCCTTCTCCATGCCTGTGCCCATGACGAGTGAATTCGTCAAAGTCATCAGCATAGACGTCCTTGTCAGGATTATTATTGGGTGGACCTGTTGGTGCCACTGAGACGGGGACACTTATTCCTACTGGCTCCGAGACTGGGCAGTTATCATCGTCAGTAGTATTTGGTCTAGTAGGTGGTGTCCTGCGTATGCTGGATATGAACAGGCACCACAGAACACTACCGAAGTGGCTCGGCGACAGTGCCGTGTCTACTCCAGTGGGTTGCCTCGCGATGACTTGACACTGACTGCACTGACTGGAGTGTAGTTTTATGAAGGGAATGGGAGTGGATGGCGTGGGAGTTTAGCTGCTGGGCCCAGGAGAGGTCACAGAGGATGAATGGGGGGGGGGGGGGGGGAAACGTTACAAAAAATCACAACAGCAGCCGATCGATTTCGCTGCCAATTAAAAAAGCTTGGTGCCAGCATCATTTACGTCTCTTTGGCAGCCAAAGGGAGTTGTCAGGGAAATGTGCAGCCTGCAGCGGTGCTGCCATCTTGGATCAGCCCCAGAGACCTCAGGCCCGCTTCCCTGCCCAACTCCAAGCTTCTCCAGGGACGTCGCTGTCTCAGCTGAGACAATTTAGATAATTGGCCGTATCAGTTCATCAAGACCATAAATCTCTCCCCAAATTAACACAACTTTGGCGTCTTCCACGTCGTCTTCCTCCTTTTTTTTTTTTTGTCTGTTTCTGTCCTGTCGCCAGCTATAGAGGGTGTCAGAAAAGGGAACTTTGTTTCAGGGAGTTCTTTCCGTGAAAAATGGTTCAGGAGAAGAAGCGTGCGCGATGAAGTGAAACGGGTCATGGTTGATGGAAACTAAATGACCTTTCATCGCCCCCCTGGCACGTGCAATCAGCTCGGACAGGGCAGGGACGAGGTTGGAGGGGTGGGTGGTGGTGTGGGGGGGGGGGTTGAGTGGGGCGGCGATTGTTAGTGATGGTCACGTGAGTTTTCACAAAGCCGTCAGCGCTGATCGTGCACGGAGACAAGACAGTGATTTATTGTCTAGTTTCGGACGCTTTTCTTCGGCAGTGAGACCAACCGCGTCGCTTGGGCATTCTTGAAAAGAAGAGTTGAGTGAACTTGTCTGCCACACCGTGAATGTTGTCTGCTGTTTTAAAAGCAAACAAAGAAACAAACGAACGAACAAAACAAAAACCAAAGAAACGAAATCTCTCTGTGGGACATTCAGTTTTTTTTAATCCAATCTCCAGTGAGCTTTCAGCATACCTCAGCATCTTACCACAGTCGGTCATTGTCTGCAGACAGAGACATCTGGTCCAGCATTTCCAGCCGACCACGTGTTCAAACCCCTCAAGATAATCTGCTTTCCTTCGCCTTTCTAATCAACGACCATTAATCAGGCTGATGAGTTCAGCTCAATGGAATTATTTCCCCGTTAGTTTCGTCATCTTCCGCTCCAAGCTGGAAAGGCCCGGATGTGGCTGTCTGGGTCACCCTTGGCCGCCTTTGAATTGTGCCTTCCCGGAGATTTTCATTTGTGCTCCTCGTGAGTTTTCATGAGCTGGAGAGCATGAGGCTTGAGATTAGCCATCTGCTTTATGCGTGTGATTAATTAAAGAAAGTGAGTTAAGTGAATTAAAAATCACGCGCGCGGGCACGATGGAGCGTGCTGGACCATCCATTTGTCTGACTTGGCTTTCCGTTCTTCGTGATGGGATCAGCAGACATGGTGACTGCACAGTTACGACCTGCCTGCCTGCCTGCCAGGACTGGATGGCCAGTGTCAGGCTGAAAACAAACAAACAAACAGGCATGCAAACAAACAAGCAAAGAAACAAAGAAAACAGGCAGAATAATGTACAGTTTATGGGTTGGTCGTCTGGAACGCACGGTACCAGTTTACTAATGTTCCAGCAAGTCACTGTCTTCCCTCGGCTTTCCCTTGCCCTCTAAATTCCTTTCTATGTCTTCCTCTGCCTTCTGCTGTTCTCTGTTTTCCTCCACTGATCTAGGTCTTCCTCAGACTTCCTCTGTAATGTCTTCTGCCTTCCACTGCTCTATGTCTTTCTATAACTTCCACAGCGCTATGTACTACTCTCCTGCTCACTTTTATCTGTCTTCCACTACCTTCTACTGTTCTTTGGTCTCCTTCTACCTTCCAATGTTCTATGTCTTCCTTTCCACGCCACTGCTCTCTGTCTTCCACTACCTTCCACTTCTCTATGTCCTCGTCTGCCTTCCACAGTTCTCTGTCTTTATCTGCCTTCCACTGTTCTTTGTTTTCGTCAGCTTTCCACTGTTCTCTGTCTTCATCTGCCTTCCACTGTTCTCTGTCTTTATCTGCCTTCCACTGTTCTCTGTCTTTATCTGCCTTCCACTGTTCTATGTCTTCCTCTGCCTTCCACTGTTCTCTGTCTTTATCTGCCTTCCACTGTTCTTTGTTTTCGTCAGCTTTCCACTGTTTTTTGTCCACGTCTGCCTTCCACTGTTCTCTGTCTTCATCTGCCTTCCACTGTTCTCTGTCTTCATCTGCCTTCCACTGTTCTCTGTCTTCATCTGCCTTCCACTGTTCTCTGTCTTCATCTGCCTTCCACTGTTCTTTGTCCTCGTCTGCCTTCCACAGTTCTCTGTCTTCATCTGCCCTTCCACTGTTCTTTGTCCTCGTCTGCCTTCCACAGTTCTCTGTCTTTATCTGCCTTCCACTGTTCTTTGTCCTCATCTGCCTTCCACTGTTCTATGTCCTCATCTGCCTTTCACTGTTCTATGTCCTCATCAGCCTTCCACTGTTCTATGTCCTCATCTGCCTTTCACTGTTCTATGTCCTCATCAGCCTTCCACTGTTCTATGTCCTCATCTGCCTTTCACTGTTCTATGTCCTCATCTGCCTTTCACTGTTCTATGTCCTCATCTGCCTTTCACTGTTCTATGTCCTCATCTGTTTCATTGTTTTATGTCCCCATCCGCCGTCCACTGTTCTATGTCCTCATTCGCCTTTCACTGTTCTATGTCCTCATCTGTTTCACTGTTCTATGTTCCCATCTGCCTTTCACTGTTCTATGTCCTCATCTGTTTCACTGTTCTATGTTCCCATCCGCCTTTCACTGTTCTATGTCCTTATCTGTTTCACTGTTCTATGTTTCCATCCGCCTTTCACTGTTCTATGTCCTCATCTGTTTCACTGTTCTATGTTCCCATCTGCCTTTCACTGTTCTATGTCCTCATCTGTTTCACTGTTCTATGTTCCCATCCGCCTTTCACTGTTCTATGTCCTCATCTGTTTCACTGTTCTATGTTCCCATCCGCCTTTCACTGTTCTATGTCCTCATCTGTTTCACTGTTCTATGTTCCCATCCGCCTTTCACTGTTCTATGTCCTCATCTGTTTCACTGTTCTATTTTCCCATCTGCCTTTTGCTGCTCTGAGTGTTCCTCTGCCTTTCATTACTCTTTGTCTCCTGCCTTCCATTGTTCGCTTCTTCTCCTGTTCTCCTCTGTTCTCTGTCTTCCTCTGCCTTCCACTGTTCTCTGTCTTCCTCTGCATTCCACAGCTCTAAGTCTTCCTCTGCCTTCCACTGTTCTCTGTCTTCATCTGCATTCCACAGCTCTAAGTCTTCCTCTGCCTTCCACTGTTCTCTGTCTTCCTCTGCATTCCACAGCTCTAAGTCTTCCTCTGCCTTGCACTGTTCGCTGTCTTCCCCTGCATTCCACAGCTCTAAGTCTTCCTTTGCCTTCCACTGCTCTTTGTTTTTCTCTGCCTTCTGCTGCTCTTTGTTTTTCCCTGTCTTCCACTGCTCTTTTCTTCCCTGTCTTCCACTGCTCTTTGTTTTTCCCTGTCTTCCACTGCTCTTTGTTTTTCTCGGCTTTCCACTGCTATTTGTTTTTCTCTGCCTTCCGCTGCTCTTTTTTTCCCTGTCTTCCACTGCTCTTTGTTTTTCCCTGTCTTCCACTGCTCTTTGTTTTTCCCTGTCTTCCACTGCTCTTTTCTTCCCTGTCTTCCACTGCTCTTTGTTTTTCCCTGTCTTCCACTGCTCTTTGTTTTTCTCGGCTTTCCACTGCTCTTTGTTTTTTTCTGCCTTTCACTGCTCTTTGTTTTTCTCTGCCTTCCACTGCTCTTTGTTTTTCTCTGCCTTTCACTGCTCTTTGTTTTTCTCTGCCTTCCACTGCTCTTTGTTTTTCTCTGCCTTTCACTGCTCTTTGTTTTTCACTGCCTTCCACTGCTCTTTGTTTTTCTCTGCCTTCCTCTGCTTTGTTTTTTTTTTCTGCCTTCCACTGCTCTTTGTTTTTCTCTGCCTTCCACTGCTCTTTGTTTTTCTCTGCCTTCCATTCTTCTCGGTCTTCCTCTGCCTCACACTGTTCTCTACCTTCTCTGTGGGTGCCGTCGTCGTCGTCGTCGTCGTCGTCGTCGTAGTAGTAGTAGTAGTAGTAGTGCTAGTAGTAGTAGTAGTAGTGCTAGTAGTAGTAGTAGTAGTAGTACTAGTAGTAGTAGTAGTAAAGCAACAGTAGTAGTAGTAGTAGTAGTAATAGAAGTAGTAGTAGTAGTGATAGACGTAGTAGTAGTAGTAGTAGTAGTAGTGGATAGTGATGGTAGTAGTGGTGGTAGCAGTAGTAATAGTAAGTAGTAGGAAAAGGAGGAGGAGGAGGAACAGTAGTGGTGGTGGTGGTGGTAGTGACAGAGGTAGCAGCAGTAGTAGTAGTAGTAGTAGTGATAGTGGTGGTTGTGGTGGTGGTTGTGGTGATTGTGTTAATGGTGGTGATGGTAGTGATGACCCTGTCGTTGTTTATTTGCCGTTGTCGTTGCTGCTGCTGCTGCTGCTGCTGCTGCTGCTGCTGCTGCTGCTGCTGCTGCTGATATTGCTTCTCTGAGTAGTCATAGTCGTAGTATTAGTGTAGCGGTCGTAAGTCGAAGTCGTTGTCGCCGTCATCGTCGTTGAAGTAGTAGTAGTGGTGGTAATACTAGCAGTAGTAGTGCAAGTACTAGTGCTAATGTTAGTAGAAGTAATTTTATTGATAGTGTTGGAGGTAGTGATACTGGTGGCAGTAATAGCAGTAGTAATTGTTGTTGTTGTTGTACATCTGTTGTTGTGGGGGTTTTTTTGTTTGTTTTTGCTATTGCTTTTGCCGTCGTAGTTGTTCTTCTTGCTGCTGTTGTTGTTGCTGTTGACATCATCTTCTTCGTCGTGGTCATCGTCGCTGACGTCATGCATGTTTTCACCTGGTAGAGAGAAGTCTCAGTGTCAAGGCCGCGGTCCCCCGCCGAGTGTCCACTTACCGCTGATGGCCACTTGGGGCAGATGACCATGTTGACCGCAGTGTTCCTGTCACCACTGACCATGACGTATGGACCACAGACCACAGAGATGGCCAGAGGTGGAGGACGTGGGGGGAGAACGATGGTGGGAGGAGAGAATGGGGGTGAGGATGGGAGTGGAGAGGAGGGGGTGGAGGGAGAGAGGGGAATCTCGCTGGAAACATGATGTGTGTAAAGACCTGCCTGTCGTCAGGTTACTTGTTAAACTCGGGATAGTGTGTGTTTGTGTTTGCCTGTCTGTTCTGTTCTGTCTGTCTGTCTGTCTACTTGACTGTCTGTCTGTCTGACTGTGTCTGTCTGTCTGTCTGTCTCTCTCTCTCTCTCTCTCTCTCTCTCTCTCTCTCTCTCTCACACACACACACACACACACACACACACAAATGCACGCACACACATGCACGAACGTGCGCACGCGCACACACACACACGCACGCACGCACGAACGTACGCACACACACATTATGATTTCTCATAATACCATCTGCGTCTTAAGAGTTCTCGTGGCAAAGTCCAAGTCCGAGTCACACACACACACACACACACACACACACACACACACACACACACACACACACACACACACACACTAACATACATATATAGATATTAACATAGGTTCGTATGTACATGCACACACACACACACACACACACACACACACACACACACACACACACACACACACACACACACACAACAGGCTTACATACATGCATACATGCATATCGAGGTTTAAAAAAAATGTGCAGACTGGCAGCAGCCAGGCGAGCAGACAGACGATGAGCAGACAGACAAGCAGATGGAAAGATAATCTACCTGCC
Organism: Conus canariensis; assembly: GCA_033310375.1. Lineage (NCBI taxonomy): Eukaryota > Metazoa > Mollusca > Gastropoda > Neogastropoda > Conidae > Conus > Conus canariensis. The sequence goes on along the minus strand of CM065714.1, from coordinate 11,391,888 downwards.
TACAGAAAAATTATCCATCCATCTACCTGCCGTGATCTGCATGTTCTGCCAGGCTTGTATGGAAACATGTGTCGACGGAAACATAAATCACAGGTTTTTTTTTTTCAGACTGCCTTTGGGTGAAACATGTTTCTGGGCAGATTATAGTGGAGGCAGTGTGTCTGGATCGAAATGTGAGGGAACTGAACGAATCTCTTGTGTCACACCTGCCGGATGAGGTTCCTGTCGAGTTATGGAGTGAATGTTTTATCATAGAGTCTTACCCTTGGGCAATGTGGCCAAGCTATATAAATCATCTCTTTATTTCGGCATATTCCGTTTTCGACAAAATCACCTGAAAAAAGGGCCTGATTAAACTCTTTAAATGTGATCTGTCTGGAAATCCTACATTCCTCATCATCAAACGGAACTTGCACTCAACCTGTATGTGTGCATCAACCGTTCGGACACAAGTCACTCCGCTTGTGGTGTGACCAATGCAAAGAAAATAATTGTGTTTGTTCTCTTCGGTAAGGAATAGAATTGTTACACGGTGTTGCAAACTTTATGGAAAAAACAAACAAACAAACAAACAAACAAACAAAAAAACAAAATTCCTTGCGCATAAAAAAACAGAAATGTTATACTGCTTTTAGCATCCTTTGCGTGATAAACAGAAATGTTACATGGCTTAGCACCCTTTGTGTCATAAAGAAGAGACATATTACACGGCTTAGCGTCTTTTGTATAGTAATAAATAGAATAATGCAAGATTTAGCATCCTTTGTGTGGTAAAGAACAGAAATGCTCGGCATCTTTTGTGTGCTGTCTGATAACAGAAAAATTCCACGGTTTGACATTCCTTTTGTAGTAAACATAGATGATATGGCTTAGCACCATTTGTGTAATAAAGAACAGAAAAATTAAGCAGCTTAGCACCTTTTGTGTGGTAATAAACAGAAATGATACAAAGTTTAGCATCTCTTATATGGTAATGAACAGAAATAATACAAAGTTTAGAATCTTTTATGTGGTAAAGAAGAGAAATGTTACACGGTTTAGCATCCTTTGTTTGGTAAAGAAAACTTCTCACGCTGCTTAACAATCATTGTTTGGTAAGGAACAGAAATAATACACGGTGTAGCTAGCCTTCTGCAGTGTGAACAGAAATGCTCCATGGCTTAGCCTTCTTTGTGTGGCAAAGAACGGCAACATTATTTGGCTTAACGTTCTTTGTATCGTAAAGAACAGACATAAACACGGTTTAACATTCTTTGTGTAGTGTGAAGTGATAAATGCCTCAGTAAACGTGTGTTGCTAAAGAACAAAAATGGTATACGGCTTTGTACCTTCTGAGTGATCAAGTTCAGAAACGTTACGCAATCCATATTCCCCTGTGTGGTCCAGAACAGAAATGGAACATGGCTCAGCATACCTTTTTAATAGTAAAGAACAGAGATGTTACATGGCTTAGGTTCCTTTGTGTGGAACAGAACAGAAATGTTGGTGATGGATAGGAAGCCTGTATAGCCGTTTCTCGCTTCTTTGGGGTCGCGAGCATTAAGCTGTCAGTGTATAACTTCTCGAAATGCTTGACCAGAGACTAACGATTGAAACATCCATTCGTAAGAGAGAGAACCTCTTCTTGATGACGTGCATTCAGACACCCCTGCTTGTCATCCCATGACTCCGCCAGGAGTTGCTGATGTGTATTTTGGTCAGAAGAAAGTGAAGTTCTTGATTCCATCTGGTTATCTGTGACATTGATGGCTTGTTGGTCTATTCGTCTGTGTTGATGTACGTAGTTCTGCATGAAGCCACACAAAGACTGTCTCATACGGACCCTAAGTTTTCACTGTAAACTTTCTCTTTTTTCAGAGAGATTAAAACATGTTCTCGCTGTTAATGTGTCTCTTTTACAATGAATTGGGCATAGCTTCTCACAGCTGACAGTACCTTTTTTCAGAGAGATGGATACAGGTTCTCATTGTTAACAATTACCGTTTAAGAGATATGGACACAAAATTTCACTGTTAACATATCTCTTTTATCGAGAGATTCAGATCAGCGATCTCTTTTTAAATGGAGTTGGACACATAGTTTCACTTTTAGCATGTGTGTTTTATAGAGAGATTGACAGAATTTGCACTGTTAACGCACAGACGGACACAGGTACTCACTGTTGACGTCTTTTTATTTTTGTTTTTATTTTTTATTTTCTATTTTTTGAAGAGTAATGGACAAAAGTTTTCGCTGTCAATCCATCTCTCCAACAGACAATGGGACACACGTTCTCACCGTTAACCTATCTCTTTAACAGATAGACACAGGTCCTCACTGTTAACCTATTTTCCTTTCAGAGACACAATGAAACAGGATCTCACTGTTGAATTGTCTCTTGTAAAGACAGACGTTCATATGTTCCCCTCTGTTAACCTGAGAGAGACAGATGGACACTAGTTCCAACTGTTAAACCATCTCTTTTGCAGATAGATCGACACAGTGTCTCACTGTAAACGTATCTCTATTCAGACAGATGGACCCACGTTTTCACCTTGAACATGTTTTACAGATACAAGGAAACAGGTTATCACAGTTAGCCTATCTCTGTTACAAACAGATTGACACAGTTTTAATTGTTAACATCTCTTTTATATAGCGATGGACACAGATTCTCAATGTTCACCCACCTTTTAGAGTGGTTGAGACAAATCCTCACTGTTGATGTATCTCTTTCGCACAGAGATGTCCACATAATCTCATAATCACATAATCTGTTATTTACAGGGACATCTCTGAGGTCCACAAGGTCGTCAATGAAGTTCTCCAACAGTTGGAGTTCTGGACCTGAACACCCAGCTGAGGCATGCAACCTGAGGGGAAGGGATAAAAACAGTGACAAAGAACATTCATCACCACATGCACCAGAGATGCCTGCCTTCTGCAGTCTCCAATGGGAGCCGCACATCTCCAACACATCCAAAGGAGGCCAGCATCACTCCTCATTTTGTTTCGGGACATGACGGGGTACAGCCACACAGCATCGGTAAGGAACGACAATTTCAGTTTATTACCCCCCTTGAAAGCAACATCACTGGTCAGCTGACATGGCTCACAGCCTCCAGGTCACAGAATGTGAACTGATATTGAACACTATGATCATTTGATTTGAAGACAGGTGAGAAAATTAATGAGAAATGAAGCTTCTTTTCTTTAAAAAAAAAAAACAAAACAAATAGGAGACAGAATGGAAAGGGCAAGGATCACCGGTATAACAAGATTAAGTTCGTCACTGATTATACAGTTTGGCCCGTTCGTGGTAATACGATCAAATCTCCAAGCAGGCACAAGGCAAGATCCATCAAAGGTAAGAGAAAAAAGGTATTCAAAAACAGCTGAAATTCATCAGTGGCAGCAAACGGTCGTTCCATCAGCAGTGACAAAACTGAAATTGATCTTCATCGGATCCCCATGCCCACCCCCGCCCTCAAACCACCCCTATCCCCCTCACCCCTTTCCCATCCCTGGACACTAATCAGGGTCCACTGTTTCCACTCCTGCGTCCATCTGGAAATGTTCAAGTGGCCACAAGCGGGCGGGCCGAGAGACATGGCGGGGGGAGGGGTGGAGGGGGCCTGTTTCACCTGCAACAAAATGGGTCTGCTCCAGTTAATCAAAACCAAACAATCCCCAACATCGCCTTGTTGCCGGAGAGAGGCGGGTAAAAAGAGTCTTGGGTGATGGATTAAGTAAATGAGAAGGGCAGGAGAGGGAGCGTGTGTGTGAAGGTGTGTGTGTGTGTGTGTGTGTGAGAGAGAGAGAGAGAGAGAGAGAGAGAGACAGACAGACAGACAGACAGACAGACAGACAGAGAGCTTGGGGGGAAGTGGAGAGGGGTAAAACAGCAGAACTTTTCATCCTCCCCCTCACCACTCAGCTCACTCCTTCCCCTTTTCCCTCCTCACCTCGTCTACATTAATCAGGTCGAAATTTTCTCGTAAGTGAGATCAAGAGAAAAAGAAAGTGTGATGAGGCTTCCTATCAATCAGCGTGCATTACAGCAGTAGTGTCTTTGGTGCATAGGTGAGAAGAAAAAAACGCCCGACCATACTTAGGCAAGAGTGTCTTTTGCGACCATATTCCCTTAAAGACAATGTTTGTCTTCTCTGTGCAGAAGATGATGCAGCTTTTCAATGGAAAGAAGATGAATAAGATACGAGCTTGTTTGAACTTCCACCTGCTTTTCTTCACTGTTTGTTCATCTGTAAGTGTTAATGCAAGTACTGGGCAGTCCAATTCGCCGAATCTGTATACGTCCTCGTGATTGATGCACAGAACCATCAGTTTTCACCTGTTCAACTACATCGCGGAAATGCAGGGAAACACTCAAACGTGTTCACACTGTGTATGTGCAGGCATGGTCAGTGCACACACACATTGTGAACTGATATGAAAACATGATCACTTGCTGGAAGACAAGTGAGAACTGTAATGAGAAATGAAGTCTCTTTTTTTTTTTCAAAGAGAAGAAAAACAGGAGAGGAGAGGGGAAAGGGCAAAGTTCATCGGTATAACAAGTTGAAGGTCATCACGGGTAATACAGTTTGGTTCGTTCAGGGTAATGAGATCAAATCCTCAAGCAGTCACAAGGCAAGATCCATCAATGGAAGGGAAGAGAATTAAAAAGAAGAAAAAAAAAGGATGCGAAATCCATCAGTGGCAACAAAACGCCGTTCCATCAGCGGTGACAAAACTAAAATCGATCCTCATCAGATTCCAAACCCCACTCCCACCTCCCCCCCCCCCCCATCTCTCTACCCCCTTCCCATCCCTCGACACTAATTAGCGTCCACTGGTTCCACTCCTGCGTCCATCTGGAAAAATTCAAGTGGCCACAAGCGAGCGTGACCGAGAGACACGGGAAAGGAGGCGGGGGAGGGGGGGGGGAGCGGCCTGTTTCACCTGCAACAAAATGGGTCTGCTCCAGTCAATCAAAACCAAACAATCCTTCAACATCGCCTTGTTGCCGGAGAGAGGCGGGTAAAAAGAGGCTTGGGTGATGGATTAAGTAAATGAGAAGGGTAGGAGAGGGAGCGTGTGTGTGAAGGCTTGTGTGTGTGTGTGTGTGTGTGTGTGTGTGTGTGTGTGGTTAAGTGTGTGTGTGTATGTGTGTGTGAGACAGAGGGACAGACAGACAGACAGACTCACAGAGAGAGAGAGAGAGAGAGAGAGAGAGAGAGAGAGAGAGAAGAAGAAGAAGAAGAAGAAGAAGAAGAAGAAGAATTTAAGAGGAATGTGGAGAAGGGTAAAATGGAAGAAGTTTCCATTCGCCCCCTCATCTCTCAGCTCTCTCCTTCCGTTTTTCCCCTCCTTGCTTCGTCTACACTAATCAGGTCGAAATGTTGGGCAAAGGAGATCGAAAAAAGAAAATACCGACGAAGCTTCCTTCCAATCAGAGTGCGTTGTTTTTGGTGCATAGGTGAAAAACGCCTGAACATGATTAGACAAGATTGTCTTCTGCGACCTCATTCCCTAGGCCTTAAAGACAATATTTGTCTTGTCTGTGTGGAGGATGAAGCAGCTTTTAAATGGAAAGAGACTAAATTAGATACGAGGCTGTTTAAGCTTAGACCTGTTTTTCTTCACGGTTTCGTTCATTTATAAATATAGAGGGGAATGCTCGTCAATCCGATTTCGCCGAATCTGTATACTTCCTTGCCATTTACAGAGAGATAGTCAGTTTTCACCGCTGAACATCTCAGACATACGGGAAAGCACTTAAACTAGCTCGGGCTATGTATATGCAAGCATGGTGAGAGAGTACAATTAAGTGTGCACATATGCACGCACGCACGCACGCACACATACTTCAGCAACATTTTCCCTGTCCACACTTTCGTTTTGTTTCTTCTTCTTCTTCTTCCTCGTTCGCTTCCCGTTAGATGAGCAGCCCGGTGTCCTCGATGAAGGCTGCCGTCCACCATAGCTCCTCCAGGGTGCCGTACAACTTGGCTTCCACTGCTGTCGGTGTTGGCCAGTACTTCTTTCTGGATGCTGCATGCGTCATACAGTCTTGAAGGATGTGGTCGGTTGTCATTGGTCCCTCACCACAAGGGCACTCTCCACTCTGTCCAATGCCAAAGTTTGTGTGCATGTGGTGGAGCAGGCGATTGTGTCCAGTCCTCAGGCGGAAGATCTTGACCTGTTCCCGTCGTCCCAGCAAATGGTATTTGTCTTCTGGGTTGTGTTTGGGGTGCTGGAGGCGCCACTTTATTCCTTGCTGTGCCTTGATGATTGTCTTGATTTTATCGTATGACACCAGGTTGTTGGCCTGCTCCTTCTGTGCACCGTCTTTTGCCAGAATATCCGCTTTTTTTGTTGCCTCTGATACCACAGTGTGCTGGTACCCATTGTATCACCACTTTCTTCACTCTGGCACTCAGGGCAACAAGGGCTGAAGTAATATGGTTCTGTTCTTTGCAGCAGGAGTTCTGGAAGGCTTGGAGCATGGAGAGAGCGTCTGAGAAGACCAACACCTGCCCTGTTGTTATTGTGGAGTTCTGCGAGACTGTTGTGGCTGCCTCACAGAGAGCTTCTCGCTCAGCTCGGAAGTTGGTGGAGTATTTTCCTGTTGCGATTGCAATTTCTTCATCTGCGTCTTTGTATTGGAGGAAGATTCCAGCTCCACCATCCCTCGTTGCTTCTGCAGCGGAGCCATCTGTAAAGACATGGGTCCAGTCTTCCTGGGGGTACTGGTTACAGACGTACTCCATGGCCAGGGCTTTCCTTCGGGTGTCTGACTGTGTTCCTCTCTTCTCCACTCCGGGAATGCTGGTGATGACTGTTGGGAACACCTGCCTCTTCCAAGATGGGTGGGTGACATTTGCAGGGATAGGCTTTGCTTCATGTTCCACCAAGACTGGGGTTTGTCTTTCAAGGCGTCTTGACTGGTGGATGAAGCTGCCTCTTTTCAGCCGGCTCTTGGTGGGTCTGCTCATTCTGTCGTTCATTGGATGGTTTTCAAGGCGTTTGAATTTTGCTGCCTGGATGAGGATCTTTGTGTCCCTTCTGTCCTCCAATGTCTGTAGCCCAGTAGTCTCTTCCATTTTCAGGATTGGGATGGATCTCATGGCGCCAGTTATGACACGCTGAGCTTGGTTCTGTATCTTGTTGAGATGGTCGAGGTTAGACTTTGCAGCTGATGCCCATGCTGATGTCCCGTACTCAACTACAGGTCGGAGTCTCCCCGTATAGAGTCTCTTCAGGATACGTTCGTCAGCCCCCCCTCCCCTCCCCCCCCCCCCAGTCCGTCCCTGCAAGTTTCCTCATGATCGCCAGTCTCAGCTTAGCCCTGCTACAGCATCTGGTGATCTGCTGTTTCCAAGTGAGCTGCGGTCAAAGGTCACTCCCAGGTAGGTAGGTGTGGGTTCCTCTGCAAGCCTTTGGTTGTTCAGCGTCAGCTTCGCCTCTTGCTTCTTGCTGGATAGGCTGAAGACTGTGTACGTTGTTTTGCTTGAGTTGGCAGAGACAAGCCATTCCTTGGTCCAGTCACTGATCTTATTGAGCGCAGTCTGGAGGCGTAGCTGTGCTGTAGTGGTGTACTCTTCAGAGCACCATAGTACCAGGTCATCTGCGTAGATCGCTCCTCTGACCCCTCTTGGCAGTTCTCTGACGATGTCATCCATAAAGATGAGGAACAGCGTTGGCGAAAGGACTCCTCCTTGTGGTACTCCCTGTCTCAGCACCGTCTTCTTGCTCTTTTGGCCCTGAATCTATACTCGGGCTTGGCGGTTGTGTAGGTACTGGCTGATCCAGGTGTACATCCTCCCAGACACACCACATCGCCGTAGTTTAAGCCTGAGTCCGTCCTTCCAGGCTTTGTCGAACGCCTTCTCCATGTCAATCCAGACAGCAAGCGTGTTCTTCTTTTCTTGGAAAGTGTCCTGTATGCTTTGAGTGATGAATGTGATCTGGTCTTCTGTTGATCTGTGTTGGCGGAAGCCTGCCTGTTCAGGGCTCAGCAGCTGATGCTCCTCAAGGTGCCAGACAAGCCTTGTGTTGACAAGTCTCTCCATCAGCTTTCCTAAGCAGCTTGTAAGGCTGATGGGTCTGTAGCTGTCAGCCTTCGACTTGTTCTTTCCCTTTTTATGAATGGGGATCATGTCTGCTTCCCTCCAACACTGTGGTACTGATCCTGTCTTCCAGCTGGAGTTAAAAATGGTTAGAAGGACTGCCTTGCTCTTCATCCCAAGATGCAGAATCATTTCATTGGTGATTCCGTCTGGTCCAGGTGACTTCTTCAGGTTGAGGCTCTGCAACGCTTCCTCCAGCTCTTTCTCTGTGAAAGATGTGGTCATGACTTCCTCTTGGGGCTCTTTCTCATGAAGTTCACCTTGGGCCCTGTGCACTGCAGCTCTATGTTCAGGAAGGACCTCCAGATTGCTGATGTTTTCATAGACGTCTATGAAGTGGTCTGCTGCTTTCTTTCCAGAGAGGTAATTTCCATTCTCTTGTATTGTTATTCTGGACTGACTCGTTGTTTCGTTACTGAGGGTTCCAGCCAGTTTCCACAGCTTGCTGCCATCCCTGTCGAGATTTAGGCTTTCAGTTTTCTCTTGCCAGCTTTTCCTTGCAGCTTGTGCGCAGGACAGCTTGTACCTGGCAGTTACTTCCTTCAGCGCTATGTTGTTCTCCAGTGATGGCTGCTTTTCTGCTCGGTCCCTGGCTTCTGTAACAGCATCTTCCAGATTCTGGAGTTCCTCCGTCCAGTAGGGCTTGTAATCTTTGAGTGCTCCTCTTAGGATGGATTCTGTGGCAGCTTTCAAGACGGCCTTTGTGAAGTCTTGAACCATCTTGTTTGAGTCCTTCTGTCTGACGTTGATTAGCTTTGTGTATGTATCTGTGAGTGTCTCGAAGAGAGTCCAGTCCGCCTTTCCATAATTCCAGCGGGGAAAACACTTTGCTTGAGGAGCCTGCAAGTTGAGGTTGATAGAGAGTTTGACGGGCTTGTGGTCACTTCCTCCAAGCTGGTTGAGGACTGTTCTTTTGATCCTGACGAACAAGTCGTTGGTGGCGAACGCTAGATCTGGTGTTGATGTGGTCATCCAGCGTCTAGAGTAGAAGGTGGGTTCACCATCTTCTTGGTTAATGAGATGAAGATGTGTGTCAATCTCCCAATCCTCAACTTCTTCGCCTATCTTGTCCGTCTCGTCATCGCTCCATCTCTCTGAGTGACTGTTAAAATCTCCCACTACCACGCAGTTGTTGTCTGGGATGTTCATGTATGTGAGGGAAAGATCACGATTTTGAGGGCAATAGACATTGTAGATCCTGATGTTGTGTTCTTTAAGGACTATATCAACCCCTTGGATCTCTGCCTGTTGATTGGTGTTGATCTTGGGTTCTTGTGCGGCGATGGAATTCCGCACCAAGACAAGCACCCCTCCTTTGTTTCTTTCCTCACGGTCCAACCTGATGGTCTCGTAACCCCTCACTTGAAAGCGATGGTTTACGGTCAAATGTGTCTCTTGGACACATGCGATGTCGATATTTTCTTGTTGCATCCTTTCTGCCAGGCCAAGTTTCTTCTTATGCACCCCTTCTGCATTCCACTGGAGAATGTTGAGCATTCTGGGTGATATTGTTTGCTTGGCACCAGCAGGAGGATGAGGTCTCCTTCTTCCTCGCATAGGCATACGGAAATTCCTTGTCCGACCACCGACTGCTTGGGATGGGCCCCTTTGAGGCATAGGGCCCGGCTCCCGACCTCCCCGGCGGGTCTCCGAAGGTCAAGCGCCACATCGAAATTCTGTGGACTGCATCATCATGAAAGCGTAGATGCGTAGTATCGTGGTTTTAGTTGCGCCAGTGGCCCGATACCTCCGTCTTCAGCTGGAGTTTTCTTTCGGGGTGCCTCACCCTTAGCTCATGGCCCGTACGTCCTGCCCTGTGAGCACAGGGGGGATTGTTTTTCCGAGGATCCCACCCCGTGGCTAGAGGTTATAACGCGCCTTTTGACCGCATGATGAGCCCGTTTCAGGACACATGGGGTATTTCAGTGAGGACAACAGTGCCACCTGTTGACCCACCCCGTCCTGGTGGGAACATCGCCAGTTGGTCCAGCCCGTTCTTACCCCCCTCTGGAACTTACCGCGGGGTAAGTCTGGGCTAGCCTGCTTTTACCCCCAGGGGTCATTCTAGGACAAGTTAGAACTTACCCCCCCCCCCCTAGTTGGAACTTACCCCCTTGGGGGTAAGTTTGGCTAGCCTGGATTTACCCCCCCCCCCTCCCCAAAGGGTCAATCTAGGACTATTTGGAATCTTCCTCCACCCACCCCACCCTTCAAACAAGAGAGGGTTATTCAGGGTTTTCCTCTGCCTTTTCCCAACATGCACACCCGCCTTTAAAAGAAAATGTGGGTTAGCCTGCATATTTACACACCCTCTCCCATTTCCTATAGACAGTCAGTTGGGTTTAGATAAAGTGTAGTTCTAGACTCTTCTCAATAGATGGACCTCCTACTTCCCCCACCCCCCTCCCACCACACACACCCTGGTTCACTAACAGATAAGTATTAACATTTCTCGCGCTAGCTTACACGCCTGGGTTATTCGGGTGTGTGAGTACGCCCGTGCATGCGTGGGAAAGAAAGACGGGTACATGCCAATGTGACCAAGTGCCAATGTGACCAGGCGTACTTGTGACAAAATGTCGTTGTGACCACGTGTCGTTGTGACCAAGTACCGTTGTTGCTTCATCCCGTTTTGCCTCCTTTAACTATTTCACGGCTAATTAGAGTCTCTTGAGTACCTGTGTACCATAGTTTGTACTATGCAGATGACTAGTGGTCAGTGCCACTGACCACTGGTCATTATGACGTAAATTGGAGATTTTAACTGTGTTCCCGAATGCTTGTGTACCTTGTACAATGTAGATTACTAGTGGTTAGTGCCACTGACCACTGGTCATTTTGACGTAAATTGGAGATTTTAACTATTTCACAGCCAATTATGGTCTCCTGAGTACCTGTGTACCTTGTGCAATGCAGAAGACTGGTGATCAGTGCCAATTACCACTGGTCACTATGACGTAAATCAGATATTTCAACTATTTTACAGTTAATTAGTGTCTCATGAGTGTTTGTATACCTTGTACAATGTAGATGACTGGTGATCAGTGGCACTTAATTACCACTGGTCACTGTGGCGTAAATCGGATATTTCGATTATTTTACAGTTAATAAATGTCTCCTGAGTGCTTGTGAACCTTGTACAATGCAAACGACCAGTGATCAGCACTGACCACCAGTCTTCTGCATTGTACAAGGTACACAGATACTCAGGATACTATAATTAGCTGTGGAATAGCTAAAATCTCCTATTTACGTCATAATGACCAGTGGTCAGTGGCACTGACCACAAGTCATCTGCATTGTACAAGCTAAGGTACACGAGTACTCAAGAGACTAATTAGCTGTAAAATAGTTAAAGGAGGCAAAACGGGATGAAGCAACAACGGTACTTGGTCACAACGACACGTGGTCACAACGACATTTTGTCACAAGTACGCCTGGTCACATTGGCACTTGGTCACATTGGCATGTACCCGTCTTTCTTTCCCACGCATGCACGGGCGTACTCACACACCCGAATAACCCAGGCGTGTAAGCTAGCGCGAGAAATGTTAATACGTATCTGTAAGTGAACCAGGGTGTGTGTGGTGGAAGGGAGGTTGGGGGAAATAGGAGGTCCATCTATTGAGAAGAGTCTAGAACTACACTTTATCTAAACCCAACTGACTGTCTATAGGAAATGGCAGAGGGGGTGTAAATATGCAGGCTAACCCAAATTTTCTTTTAAAGGCGGGTGTGCGTGTTGGGAAAAGGCAGAGGAAAACCCTGAATAACCCTCTCTTGTTTGAAGGGTGGGGTGGGTGGAGGAAGATTCCAAATA
>CM065714.1:11367457-11369957 GCA_033310375.1 Conus canariensis | reverse complement strand
CTTGACGTTGTTATTGGCTGATTTATTTATTAATTTACTTTCTGCTCAGATCAGATCATCATTGTATCCATGTATTCATAGGTTATGTACCTAGAACTATTTTGTTTTTGTAATTGATATTGTCTTTGTCTGCCCCTTGCCATGTAAACGGCCAGTGTAGTGTACGTTTCAGAGCGCGATATGTACTGTAGGCTTCTTATTGCTCTTTCGATGGATACAATTCTATGCTACTGTTTTTAATAAAGTTCTGGTTAAAGTGGAGGGGGATGGGGGGCGAGGAAACACTAAATTTGTAGAAAAAGAACAGGAGACTCTCTGGGGAGAAACGAGACACTGGACCTTGTATAAAGCGGACATAAAACCCTAATCGCTGACGATGGGGGGGGGGGGGGGGGGGGGGGGGGCGGGGGTGGGGAGGGAGGGGGAACAGGCAACTACCCTTATAAAGAGAGAACCCGAAACCAAGGGGAGAGCATAAGGGATACGATACGAGCCTTGTAGAAAGAGGAAAGAGGAAACGAAACCTTTTGGGGGCGGAAAAAGACAAAATCGTTTGAAACGAAACGAAACACTGGAAATAGGGGTGGAAGGATGAAGAGACATAGAACCCTGTAGAAAGAGAACATGAAACACTGGAGGTGGGGGTGGGGGACGTGACACCAAACATTATAGAAAGAGGGCAAGAAACTCAGTCAGAGGGAAAGGGGAGAAGGCACAGTGATCCTTAAAGAAAGAGAAGAAATTGCCCGGGGGGGGGGGGGGGGGAGAGAGAGATAGTAGGCGGGAGAGGAATCAAACCCTATGGAAAGAGGACACAAAACCCTGAAGAGATTTATGGAAAGAGCCACTGTGTTTTATAGACAGAAGAAAGGGAACCATAGTAAGGTAATGTTGCTTATAGCCCGGCCGACCACAAAGGGCCATATCAGGGCTGTCACCACACTGAAGTCAACTCATAAACCATTCCATTCACACAACCCTTGAAAATACACCTTCTAAAAACACACCAGAAATTTTGCAAAAAGTCTGTCTACTGTAAAATTTCAGATCAAGCGAAAAATGTTCTTTCCACGAGTGTTCGTGTCCTTAGAGTCATTTTCCTCCACAGACTTTCATGTCCTGCTATAAGAGTTAGTGTCTTCCCCTGAACCTTATTGAAATAGGACACAAAACCCTGGGGAAGGAGGAGGGGGGGGCTGGTACCGAACCCTATAAAATGAGAACACGAAACCCTATGGCTGGGGGGAAAGACACAGAACCTCAGGGCATGAAACCATGCTATAGAAAAGAAACCCCGAACCTTGTAAAAGGAGAACACGAAATCCTGTGGCGTGAAAAAAGAGACGCCTAGTCTTATAGAAAACGGACTCGAAATACGGGAGAAGAGGGAAGAGACGAGGAAGAGACATCTCGTGCAGGGTGGGGGCCGGGGGGAGGGGGGATGAAGGAGACGGAGAAGAGACACCGAACCCTACAGAACGGGGACACGAATCTGTCCAGAGCAGAAAGAGACGTCGATTCTTACCCACAGAGGACATGCAAAGAGACGTCGATTCTTACCCACAGAGGACATGCAAAGAGACGTCGATTCTTACCCACAGAGGACATGCAAAGAGACGTCGATTCTTACCCACAGAGGACATGCAAAGAGACGTCGATTCTTACCCACAGAGGACATGCAAAGAGACGTCGATTCTTACCCACAGAGGACATGCAAATGGGAGGGATGGGAAGACACACAGCATCTTATCAAAGGACACGAAACACTGGGGATGGGGGATGGGAGGTAGACATCGAGCTTTATAGGAAGAAGAGACGAAACCCTATGGGGGAAGTACTCAACTCAACCTTATAGAAAGACAACCAAAATCCATGTGTTTATGGGAGGTGGGGGGGGGATGACACGAATTTTGTAGGAAGAGAACACGAAACCATTTCGGGCGAGCAGAGGGGGACAGACACCGAAACATTTAGAAGAAGGAACCAAAACCCTGTAAAGAGACAGAAAACCTTATCGAAAATGGGCACGAAACCTAGGGTAGGAGGGTGCGAGTGGGGGGGGGGGGGAGAGACTGTACCTTATGGTACGATGACTCAAAACCCAGTGGTGGAAAGAGTCTCTAAACCTTCCAGAAAGAGACCACGGAACCCTGGTAAGGACGGGGGTGAGGAGGAAACCACTAAGTGTTATAGTAAGTGGAAACAAGACCGTGTGGGATAAAAAGACACTAGGCCTGGGGGACACTAAGCCTGGGGGACACTAAGCCTGGGGGACACTAAGCCTTATAAAGAAAAGAGGACATAAAAGCCTGCAGGGACAAAAAGACACGAAGCCTGATAGAGGACACGAAAGCCAAGGGACATGGGGGAATCAAAAGTCACTAAACCAGACAGAAAACATGAAAAGCCTTGGTGGGAGGGGGACGGGGTTCTAAGTCTTATAGAAAGAGTAAACGATATAATAATAATAATAATGAATACTTATATAGCGCCTATTCTC
>CM065714.1:11342457-11349957 GCA_033310375.1 Conus canariensis | reverse complement strand
GGTCAGGAGAGCGAGGTTGTGCCAACCAGCGACAGCGTGAATGAGCACGTGCAACACACACTGCGTGCCAAATCAAAACATTTCTCTTTTTTGCTGTGGAATGTGAATGGGTTGTTGACAAAAATGTATGATTCTGATTTTACTTCTTTTGTTTGTGAATTTGATTTTGTTTGTTTAGTGGAGACCTTCATGGAGGAATGTCAGTGTGATGTTTTTGCCGGATACAGATTGTTTTGTAAACCTGCTGTAAAATTTACCAAGCATGGTAGACGTTCGGGAGGACTTGTTTGCTTGATAAAAAATGACCTTTTGCAGTATGTCAAAAGTGTTGATGTTGATCATGTCAATTGTTGCATCTTTTTGATTGACAAAGAGCTGTTTGGATTGGATAAAGATATTCTGTATGTTTGTACATATATACCCCCAGAAGGATCTCCTTTCTATACTCATTTTGATATAGACAATGGCATTAGCATGCTTGAAGAGTGTTTAACTGATTTTCTGTTACATAGTGACGTGTATGTTATTTTAGTTGGTGATTTGAACAGTAGAACTGCTGATATTTCCCAAGAATACTCTGTGAAAAATAATTTTGACCCACAATTCAATAATTTGTCTCTTAATTTGACCTGGCAATCAAACGATCTTACTTTGAACAACTATGGGAAATTATTATTGAACATGTGTACTGCATTAGATCTGAGTATTTTGAATGGCGTGTGCAGAGGCGACCATGAAGGTTGCTACACATTCATATCTGATTCTGGAAGCAGTGTCACAGACTATTTTGTATTCTCTCGTGAACTTTTTATGACATTGTTTGATTCCTGCAAACTATCTATTGTTGAACGTATTGATTCTGACCATTTGCCAGTGACTGCAGGTGTTGTTTTCCCAAAGCAACATTTATCTGATGTTTGTACGCAAAAAGAGGATTTTGTTATATACAAACTTTTGTGGGACGACAAGTGTGCTGATAAATATACCAGTATTTTGTGTAGTGAGGAAGTACGTACCAATATTGACCTTGCGATTGATTTAATTGATGTTAACGTGAACGATGCTCTTAAAGCTTTTAATGATTGTATGAGAGTAAGTGCTGAATCCATGAAAACACGTATATCATTTGATAATAATGAAAATTCAAGTAAATGGTTTGATTTAGAATGCAAACTTTGTAAAAGAAATACCAAAAGATTGTTGCAGATATTTCGTCGTTCTGTAAAATTTGAAAAGAAAAAAGAATTAATTATCGAAAAAAGAAATGAATATGTTATTGCCAGACGTGAGTATAAAAACTTATTAAAGCTGAAGAAGAAACAATTCAACAAAGCCTTATTAGACAAACTTGTACTGACTGTGAGAAATCAAAAGGAATTCTGGGATGTTGTTAATAATGCATCTTTCAAAAGGAAACAGCCCAGAAATAACATATCAATTGACTCTTGGTTTCAACATTTTAAAGCTTTGCTGGAAACGGATGCTGACAACATAGTAAATCAGGACTCAGTTGAAAACACGGAAGACTATATGAATCGTCCAATCTCTGAAGAAGAAATACTGCTTGCTTTAAGAAAATTAAAGAACCGCAAAGCAGCTGGTCCCGATGGCATTATTGGCGAGCTCTTTAAGTATTCGAATGAACAGGTTATTCATTTTTTCTTGTTATTATTTAATAAACTATTTGATGATGGTATATTCCCTGATAACTGGTCTGAATCTATTATTCAGCCAATTTTCAAGAAAGGTGACATCAATAACCCCAATAATTATAGGGGAATTTCTCTGAGTGATATTAGCAGTAAAGTATTTGGTATGGTGATAAATAACAGATTGCAAGAATGGGTGGAAGGAAACAATATCACAGGTGAATATCAAGCTGGATTCAGAAAAGGATATTCAACAGTCGACCACATGTTTTCTTTACTAGCTCTCATACAGAAGCAGTTCTGTTACAATAGAAAACTTTACGTTGCGTTTATAGATTTCGAAAAAGCTTTTGATACGATAAATCGAAATCTTCTCTGGCCAGTTCTCTTAAAGAATGGTATTAAAGGTAAGTTATTTAAATGTATTAAAAGCATGTACAATAATGTTAAAGCGAGAGTTAGATGTGGTTCTACGTTTACTGATTACATTGCCTGCACATCAGGATTAAGACAAGGAGATGCCTGCAGCCCTGTTCTGTTCTCTCTTTTTATTAACGAATTGGCGATAGGAGTTATCAACAATGGAAGACATGGTGCTAGATTCTCACTTGACGTGTATGAGTTATTTATTCTATTGTTGGCTGATGATGTTGTTTTGATGGCGGAGACAGTTACAGGTTTGCAGACACAATTGAATAGCCTACAGCATGCCGCTCAATCTCTTCAGCTTAAAGTTAATATGACAAAAAGCAATATTATAGTCTTTCGGAAGGGTGGCTATTTGAGTGTGAGAGAAAAATGGTTATTTAATGGTGTTACAATGCCTGTAGTTAACGTGTACAAATACTTAGGAATACTTTTTCCAACGCGCTTGAGCTTTACTGCTGCATGTAAAGACCTTGCAAGCAGAGCAAAAAATGTTTTGATTTATATTTTGAAAAGGTTAAACATGTTAAACAACAACTCCTTTAATTTATTCATGAAATTATTTGATTCTCAGATACAGCCAATTGTGCAGTATGGTTCTGAAATATGGGGCTTAGAAAATGCTGTTGTCCATTGTGAATCAGTTCATTTATTTGCTTTGAAGAAATTTCTAGGAGTAGACAGACGAACACCGAATGACCTTGTTTATGGTGAAACAAATCGCTACCCAATATATATAAATTCTGCTGTTAAGTGCATTCGCTATTGGATTAAGTTGATTCAAATGGAGAATTACAGGATTCCACGTAAAGCATATGATATGTTGTATGACCTAGATGCAAGAGGTAAGAAAAACTGGGTAACAAACATTCGCTTGAGTTTGTTTAAATATGGATTTGGTTTTGTTTGGGCGAATCAAGGTGTTGGAAGTGTGCGTGGATTTATACGTTGTTTTCAACAAAGGCTTATCGACTGCCGATGGCAAACTTGGTCCGATCATATTCAAACTAGCGACAGGTTCAATTTGTACAGCACTTTTTGCAGCGACCACAGTTTAAAACCTTATTTACATCTAGATATTGATAAGCATCTGAAATATATTACAACCAGATTTAGGCTCGGGATTTCTGATTTAGCGATACACCGTTATCGATACAGAACGTTGATGTCTAACGACCTAATTTGTCCCCTGTGTAATGAAAGCGAAGAAAATGAGGTGCATTTTGTTCTATGTTGCCCAGCACTTGGACTTACACGTGAAACGTTAATTAAGCCTAAATATTATAGAAATCCTTCACTGTTTAAACTGAGTTTGTTAATGTCATCGACGGTTCTGGAAGACGTACATAATCTTGCATTATTTTTATACAAAGGATTTAAAATGAGAGATGCTCTGACTACATGAATATGTTCTATATCATTGTTTGCTTTCATTTTGAATTTGCTACATGATTTCATTCAGTTGTATATTCACATCCCCCTTCATGATGGGCTGAGGCCTATAATGAATAAAATATCTTGAGTCTTGAGTCTCTCTCTCTCTCTTATTCATCCATCCATCCATCCACCCATCATGCGCGCGTGTGTATGTGTGTGTATGCGTGTGCGTGTGTGTGTCTGTGTACTTCTGTGTGTGCATGTGCGCGTGCACATGTGTGTGTATGTATGTATGTGTGTGTGTGTGTGTGTGTGTGTGTGTGCGCGCGCGCGTGCGATACAAAGAGAGAGAGAGAGAGAGAGAGAGAGAGAGAGAGAATAGTATGATAGGATTCAACAGAGTGAAAAAGAAAATCAAAAAACAAAAAAAATATCGCACATGATCTTACCACAAACGGCGAAACAGGAAACGGTTAAAAAACAGAAACCAGGAAAAATCGGAAACAGCCCAGAGAGAAAACGCTAAACTCCCCCCCCCCCCCCCCCCCCCTCACTCCTTCCCTCCCCTTTCTTACGAAACATGAGTGCTTTTGAGTTTTGTTCACACACCGACAGCTTTAAATATGATTTGCCACACATTCCCTCTGTCACAACATTACGTGATCATGTGGCCATGAAACGGAACTAGCAAATTTAGAAACAAACGTTAAGCTTGGAGTAAAGTGTTCGTAAGCACATGTGCGAGTGCGTGCATCTGCATGCATATGTGTGTGCGTGCATGCGTGCGTGCGTAGGTGTGTGTGTGTGTTTTGTGTGTGTGTGTGTGTGTGTGTTGTGTGTGTGTGTGTGTGGTGTGTGTATGTGTGTGTGTGTGTGTGTGTGTGTGTGTGTGTGTGTGGGGTGTGTGAGCAAGAGAGAGAGAGTACGAGCGCGCGTGCGCGTGTGCGTGTGTGTTTGTCTGTGTGGTGTCTTAAAGATGGGTAATTGTATAAACCACATCACGTCGCTGTTGAAAGCGAGCTGATGAAGCCATTGTGAAAGAGCATTCTCAGCCACGAAATCCCATCACTAAGCTTCACGGGTTTGCATTGAAAATTAGTGGTATTGATTGCTGTGCATTACAAGTGTCCAAGGTCACACACACACACAAAACACACACACACCACACACACACACACACACACAAAACATGCACGCACGCACGCACGCACGCATACACACACACGCACGCATACACGCGCGCGCGCGCGCACACACACACACACACACACACACACACACACACACACACACACACACACATCTCTCTCTCTCTCTCTCGCCATTCATCCATCCACCCATCTATCTATCTGTCCGTCTATCTATCTATGTATCGATCTATCTATCAATCAATCTATCGATCGATCAATCAATCTATCTATCTATCTATCTATCTGTCTGCCTACTTGTCCGCATATCTCTCTGTCTTTCTGTCTATTACCATCTTTCTGTATGCATACATTCGTGCTTGTGTGTGTGTGTGCGTGCGCGCGCGTGCTTGTGTGTATGTGTGCGTGCGTGCGTGCCTCTGTGTGTGTGCGTGTGTGTGTGTGTGTGTGTGTGTGTGTGTGTGTGTGTGTGAGTGTGTGTGTGTGTGTGTGTGTGTGTGTGTGTGTGTGTGTATGAGTGGGTGTGTTTGTATGTGTCGGTGTGTTTAATCCTTTGCTTCTTTCTTTCTTTCTTTGCGTGAGCATGTATGTGTTTAAGTAATTCCACAGTAAATAGGCATAAACTGATGAGAAAAAAATATTTCATGCTCGATGTTTGGTAAACTAGACGCTTGTACAGTGAGATCAGATTTATCTCATTTCACGTTTATCCATCCAAACACAGATCTACACTCATCATCATGATAAGATTCGTTTAGAAAGAATGATTTAACGTCATTCAAATTTTTCAATTTGAATGATTTTTTTTAAACATAAAAAGGCCTCAATTCTTGAGCAGACAGGACCTCTTTGGTATCAGCTGCCATATGTTTTAAACACAAACAAAATCTATCCCACAGGACAATACAGACAAGGGGTAGTGCTGGTCTGTCACACCGACTATCTCTGTCCGGATTATTGGCGGTTCGGTGATCGCATCGATCGACTCTCAACACGATTGGCACGGACATCTCCTCCGCCTGCTGCCCGGTCACGCTGACAGTCCCATAGATCTCACCCATAATTCCCATCTTCCCACCTGTCAGCGCTGCCATGTGATTTGTCCGTCATCCAAGTCCGGCGCCGGTGATTGGTGTGACAGGGCGGCATGACGAGGCTTCCTGCCGAGAGCTTCTCTGGCTGTCAGCCTGCAGAACTGACCTGGCCGGTGCCAGCGCTGAGTGGGCAGCACGTCGCTGACTGCCTGGTATCATTCCCTGGAGTGGACATGGATGGGATGACCAGCACATCCTCCACGCCTTCAACAAGTGTAGGGTCTGTAAGGAACTGTCACTTACGGTAGAAGATGACAAAAACACTTGAGGTCTGGGCGTTCTGCTGAAGCAGCACGATCTGTCGTGCCGTAAGACACCCACACCCAGGGAATGATCTGGTGAATATGGAGTCGATTCTAGGAAGGCTGACAGTTGACGTCAACTGTGCAATTTGTTCTGTCAGAAATAAAATCCAAACACACTGGACAAAGAGCCTGTAAGTAATCAAAGTCTATTGAAATGGCTGTGAAACTATCGTCATACAGGATAGAGTGAAAGACAAAATTACCCTTATTTCAATGTTTTCTTATGCATCGTGGTGGTTTTTTTCTTTGGAAAGGGAAAATATTTGCTTGTTTACATATGTGTGTGTATGCCAGCGTGTGCGTGTGTGTATACATACATATATATATATGTATGTAGATGTTGCTCCCCAAGGGGTTGAGCACCTTCAGATTTTTTAAGGACTTTTTTATATTGTTCATAATATATATATATATATATATGTATACATATACATATATACATATACATATATATCTGTATGTGTGTGTTTGTGTATGTGTGTGTGTGTGTGTATTTGTGTCTGTCTGTCTGTCTGTGTCTTTGTGTATTTCCTTGAAAAGAAGTTTTCCTGAATTTTTACAGAATAGTTCAACCAAATCCTTTTTTCCCGACTCATAGCTGTGATTTTTAGATCAAATCGTGGACGACAAGAAACTACTGCTGTTTTTGTGTCGATTAACGAACTTAATTTTCAATGAAAAAGAAAAAAAAACGTGGCCCACACGGGCGTGAAAATATACAAATGGAAACGAATCAGCACAACTATCAAATAATCACACATAGCAGAACACAATACAATTGAACAGCTTCGATGTTAGTCCCGACTGCTGCTCATCGGCTGTACAATCACTCAATGCTTGGACGGAATTAAAAGAACCTGAGGATTAACAACTCCCATTAAAATTTAATAGTAACGATCCCGAAGTCGTGTCACTTTCATGAAGACCATCAAAACCTCTCTCTCTCTCTCTCTCTCTCTCTCTCTCTCTCTCTCTCTCTCTCTCTCTCTCTCTCTCTCTCTCTCTCTCTCTCTCTCTGCTATTAAGTCTGCTTGTGCCAGATAATTGCACTACAAGTGGAGCACCCCGGAAACAATGTGACTGACAATGGCTAACAAGCAATGTCATGTAGTATTTCACAAGGGATAGTAACGTTTTGGATGATTTTCCCTCTAAGAATTTCCAACACAGTCTCTTTTAGTCTTCAGGTACCCTGATCTAACTAAAGATATTTAGGATCAAATAAAATTTCACAAATCTTTCTGCGAGTGTGTGAGCGCGTCTTTGCCTGCGTGCGTGCGTATGTGCGTGCGTATGTGTGCGCAAACGAATTAGCATGTTCGCGTAATTTTATATGTGGATGAATACGCTTCAGTTAGGAACCTGTTTATAAGCATTTAAGGCGTGCACGGGTGTGTATGCAATGTGAGTGTTCGCGTGTGTTCATGAAAGCACGTGTAGACGTGACGCATGTGCATATTCAAGCAAGAATGTTCGTGCGTGCAGGAGTATGCCTGACCTT
>CM065714.1:11317457-11334957 GCA_033310375.1 Conus canariensis | reverse complement strand
AAACACGCGCGTACAGAGCGTTGGGAGTAGCATGACGTATGACGTAACACACTTAACAGAAAATTCCATGGGGAATTCGTTCAGGAATGTTCCACCATATGTGAGTGAGGTCTATTGGGTCAATATTTTTTGTTTGATCTGAAATCCTGTGGGGAAAATAGACCCCGTTGTAAGGGGTTTTGGTTGTATTTGAAAAACAAAACCCTGGTTCATTGATGTCAGTTAGTTTCCTTTTGATATATATTGAATCGATTTTGACGATGTGACAGCACTGGTATGGTCCCTGCAGTCGGCTGCGCTATTAACTACACAAATAGAATGGATTTGAAACTAACCCCCCTCTTGTGATAATGAATTAAGTAAACAGAACAAAAAAGCTGTAAACGCAGCGGTAATAATCAGAGTAATGCGTCATCTTTCAAAAATAAAAATCTGCTACTGTCTAGGATCAGTCAAGCGCTGGTCGGACTTTGAAGACACGTCAAATCTGTTCAGTCCATCCGTTATTAATCCACCAACGAGTTAGTCAACTGACGAGCCAATCCAGCCCAAGTTAATGATTTAAGACATGAAACAAGATGTATTCCTCATACAACCAAAGAAAAAATAAACGCAGATATGTTCGGCTGTTGAATCGTTTGTTAAAATTTTGTGCAGAGAACAAACAAACAAATAAAGTCTGTCCTGGAATTTTTTGTTTGCATTCCAAGCCGAGACACCCCCTCCCTTTCACCCCCCCCCCCCCCACCACCACCAAAAAAAAGGCGCGCGGTGTGTGTATCTCTCTCTCTCTCTCTCTCTCTCTCTCTCTCTCTCTCTCTCTCTCTCTCTCTCCTCTCTCTCTCTCTCTCTCTCTTCGCGCGCATGTGTGTGTGTGTGTGTGTGTGTGTGTGTGTGTGTGTGTGTGTGTGCGTGTGTGTGTGTGTGTGTGTGTGTTACGTGTGCGTGTGTGTGTGTTCACGCGCTCCCGCGCGTACGCGCGTATGTGTGTGCGTATATGTTTTTATTTGTGTGATTCTTGCAAATAAATGCAACTCTTTGTAGACGTTTGTTTACATTACATGCTGAAAACAAGAAGAAAAAAAAAACCAACAAATAGTCAAGCAAACAACCACTGCTTGTCTGATACTACCGCTTCTAGCGACATGGAGCGAAGATCTTGTCCTTCAACCATTGGACACCATGCAGGTCCCTGACGCCGTGCGGTGACCGCCAGCCACTAAGGGAATCCCCAGCCGCTGTGTCTCCGGCAGCAGGCCGTCATCTGTCACGGTGACTGGCATCTGCTCGGCCCGTCCTCAGGGGCGAGCAGTCACGTCCCCTGATTACAGGCTGGCGCCAGAGTTGTCGCCCTCAGCGGCGGCGGTGGCGAGGTGCTAATCAAGTTGGGCGTGGCGGGCCGGGCTAGGCTGCGTACAGATGCAACTTCTCAGCCGGCGGAGATGGATGAGTTGGTCTTGATTAGTGCTTTACGCTTTTGCAACCCACGTTTTAAGCCTCGGCACTTGAAGAGTCATGAATATCGCTAAGGGAGGAGGGGGGGAGGGAGGGAAGGGGGAGGTGGGAGAGAGGGGGTTGAGTAATGGTTTGGTTTCTTAGTCTGATTGCATGTGTGGCTGCGTGCCATGGTAATGCAGGCGCTGTGTCTTCATCAGAAAGAGGAGTGAACTGGAAGTGGGGTCTTTGGGGACCAGCACGTAACCATAGTCTCGTAAAACATGGTACATTTGGTCGTGTTCATACTAATGTGTTTTCCGTTCTCTGCTGTGAAAGTAAAATAACGATCTGCATCTGGTATTCCTCAACATCATCTCCTCCTCCTCCTCCTCCTCCTCCTCCTCCTCCTCCTCCTCCTCCTCCTCCTCCTCCTCTTCTTCTTCTTCTTCTTCTTCTTCTTCTTCTTCTTCTTCCTCCTCCTCCTCCTCCTCCTCCTCCTCCTCCTCCTTCTTCTTCTTCTTCTTCTTCTTCTTCTTCTTCTTCTTCTTCTTCTCCTTCGTCTTCTTCTTCTTCTTCTCTTCTTCTTCTTCTTCTTCTTCTTCTTCTTCTTCTTCTTCATTTAATTTTTCATGTTGCACGATCACACGATGTAATCATTTTGTGTATCATCTGTGGAGACTTGTGCAAGGAAGATGGCAGTTACTTGTCGTATGCTGAATTTACTCATCACTGTAATTTACAAACTTCTTGAGCTATGCTACTTTTTCTTTAGGAAAAAAAAAAAGAAATAATGGAGGAGGAGGGGGGGTGGGGCGATAGGGGGTAAAAATCCTTGTTAATGCATTACATATTACTTTTGAAAGTAACGAGGACAAACAAAGGAATCAATCTAAAGCCATACAGTCATATCTTACGCACAGTTACAAAGGAACGATTATAAAACCATATCTAGCTGCAGAAAGTACAATGCCAAAACGCTGCCAAAAATGGCACAATAATTGTCCTGTAATCTGTTTGCCTGTATCTGTGGCGGTAACTAACCCCTTTTCTTTCTAAATTACGGCACAGTAAGATGACTTCAGAAATTAACTGGTACAACACTTTTTTTTTAAAGTTTCAACAGATTCAGGAAACAAAGCTAAAATGGCAACAGATCAGATCAATACATAGTTTCTTACATATACCTATATGGTTTTGTTATCTATGAGGTTGACTGTGATAACAGATGTAATTTTTGCGAGCGTGAAAACAGCACTGAACACATATTTCGGAGATGCTTTAATGTAAATGTTTTTGGAGCCAAGTCAAGCGGGAGATAAACGAAAAGTACACAACCTTTACATCATTCTCTCTTAACGTAAAGATTGTACTTTCGTGAAAGACACTGATTTAAGATCAGATAAAATACTAGGCTTCATTCTGTTGCTTGCAAAATTTTATGTGTATAATGTAAACTGAAAGAAGAAGTGCCTCAGATTGATTTATTCAAGAAATCATTACAACACAGATATGAGATTTTGAAAAAAGGTATATTGGTTTCGTTAATTTAAGATCTGTAAAATTCTATGCAGACTGGCATTATCATAAAGAACTCAGACTGGTATTATCATAAAGAACTAACTGAAAATGAGAACAGAACAAAATTCCTCGTCAAATCATCATGAAAACAAAAACTAAAACAACATAAAACAGTAAAGCCACCGTCAACAACAGACAACTGAGTATAAAACTGTGAAAGTGACATTTAAATTATCGGTTAGTCTTGTAAATGCATGTGATTACGTAATGTAATAGCTTATTTGTTTTTGTCCATTAGCGCCCGCGCGCGGTGTGTGTTGTGTGTGTGTGTGTGTGTGTGTGTGGTGTGTGTGTGTGTGTGTGCGTGTGTGTGTGTGTGTGTGTGTGTGTGTGTGTGTGTGTGTGTGTGGTGTGTGTGTGCCTGGTTGTCTACCTGTCAGTACATGTGTGTGTGTGTGTGTGTGTGTGTGTGTGTGTGTGTGTGTGTGTGTGTGTGTGTGTGTGTGTGTGTGTGCTTTAAAAAGTTTGATTTAAAGTATCCACACATTTGTCCGGAGAAACGGTCATGGATTATGCTATAAGACATCACTGCTGAAAAATATCTCGATGGCAAATATTGTTGTTGTTATCGGTGGTGGTGGAGGTGGTGGTATAATGTTATATGACAGTTGCTTTTTGTATTGGTGTGTTGTTGTTGAACTTATGTTGAATGTTGGGTCTGAAAACTGAATAACACAAAAAGTTGAGAAAAAAAAATTGTGCAGCATCTGTAAAAGTGTTAAACGTACGCTTGCGCAACTTTTTGAAACGCACAATCACAGACAAGCTTTAAAGAGTTTCTTTGAAACATGATAACTAAATGTTCAGACTATTTTCATGGAAAATCTTCTACTCGTTCTTCCCATGATTTTCTAAACAAAAATACTTTATCAATATAAAGAAATCGAGCACGTCTCCGCGACCTTGCGATGACATTTTCTTGCCTAGATGCCACAAAAATCTGTTACTATTTTGGAACAAATTCACGTCGAATTAAAATTTCACTTTTTGCTGGTGTTCCTCTCAAAAAGAGTTAAGTGTCATCATCCATGTTCTATCGCCGGGGGAAGTTTCTAAAAAGAAAAGACGAATAAGAATCATACATGCTTATATGAATTCATGGAAACGTCTTTATCCGTAGAACTATAATCCTGTTTTCTAATTACTTGTATCCTTTATAGCACTTTGCCAATAAACTGACAAGTATCTTACATGGAGGTTTAAAATCCTGTCGTAACTCAACCGCGGCCCTTTCTTCACTCTTAACTCGACACTTCGCCTGTCAACACGAAAACTACTGGAAGCAAGCACCCTTGCAAACGCCTGTAACTTACAACGCTATAGCCAGTCTGTCTTCCAAGACATCTGGCCATTTTTCTCCTGACAAGCCAGTCGCCAGTGTCTTACTCACTCTACGAAGCTCTCTGTACAAAAAGTAGCACCATTTTTTTGACTTGGTGGGGGCCAACACACAAGAGTGTGAACTTGATTGATAGGAAACATTGAACATCTCTTTGCAATTACATTTATGTTCCCTTTTTGTATTTTTCATTGAAATGTTCTTTTATATGTGTATAAACAGAAACTAGACAACCAGGAAGGTAGGTACAATTCCTGACACTAAAAATTAACAGAGGCGCCACTCTGAGCCCAAGGTTGAGCATGTATTTTACAAGTTAATTGACAGACGTACTTTCACAGGGCATCAGCGAGAAATGGCCACGTGATCACACATTATGACCTGCAGCTCAAACTGCTGAAAGAATCTTCGCTTCTTCCCAACTACCTTTCTTCTTCGACCATCCTCTCCGGATTCGTGGAACGATAATGTCTTAGAACAAAGCGTCATCATCTTTTCAACGAGCTTTGCAGACCTGCGTTTTTCCCCCTTAACTCTGTTACCCTGCCTTTCATTTCCTTTGATCTGCTGCAAACAGCTCATTTGATCCCTGATTGTCTCCTCGCTCTTTATGATTTGATGGTGGTTTGCAGGTTCACGGTGACATGGGAACGGATGTTTGAAAGCAGAGCAGTTTGTTGCACGTGCGAAATGAATAACACAGCATACACAAAACTGACAAAGTACTGTTTTGTAAGTGTGGGGTGCACGGATGGGTTTTACTTGTTGTTTTAAATACATCGTTCGAATGAATCAGTACTTCTTCCAGGTTTCTATTTATCTTTTTTTCCCATTTTTTTCTCAAATAGATCAATACTTTACCGGCCTCTCTCTCATGGCAATGCAAGGCGGGGGGGGGGGGGGGGGGGGGGGGGCGTGGAGGGAGGGGGGGTAAGGGGAAGGGACAAGTAAAGGCGAAGGGGATAGATTGGGGAGGAGGGAGGGGGGGGCATTCTTTTAGTAGAAATTGTCTCTCCCCCTTCTGTAAATTCTGTACAGGTTGTTTCCTTCTTTTAGACATTATCTTTACCTGTCTTTTTCTTCCACTCTTTCTTTGCTTCGGGTTTGGTTTGGCTGGTGTGGTTTGGTATGGTTTGGTGTGTGTGTGGTGTGTGTGTGTGTGTGTGTGTGTGTGTGTGTGTGTGTGTGTGTGTGTGTGTGTGTGTGTGTTCCCCTTTCATCTGTCTTTTGACTAGGAAGTCTGTAGGATTTGTTCTTCACTCTCCCCCATCCCCTTCATTCCTCCCCTCCCCTTCTTCTCCCCCCCCCTTCACCCCATCCTCCCCCCACCCTCCGCCATCCTGGTCATGCCCCACGTCTAGAAGAAAAAGAAACACCCGAAGGTGCTGGGGAGGACCCAGAGAAGCACTGTCCTCATCTGCCTTTAGAGCAGTCCTGTATCACCCTTGGAGGCCTGCGCTGTGTTGACGATGGGTACAGGCACGCGCAGGACACTCCATTAAGATATCAAGGGACATAACTGCTCCCGAACAGAGGTAAATCAGATTACAGGATGCAACTCATAACAGCCTTAAAGTAGCATCCCCATGGGTGTACCAACCCGTATTTCATGACTGCAGAGCCCATCGGCAAAGACACCACCCTCCAGCTGCCGAGCACACCCCACAGACCCAACCACCCCTGCCCACGGACAGATGAAGACAGTGCCACTCCAGACACAGCCAAGCTTTCGCCATACGGTCTTATGTGCCCTCAAGAGAGAATCCAAAGTTGTAGTCTTTCCCACTGTCAACAGGACTTTCCCTGTGGTCAGTGGGTCTTTCCTCGCCGTCACTGGACCTTTCTCCAGGGTCAGCCTAGTTAAGGCAAAGAAGAAAAAGAAACACCCGAAGGTGCTGGGAAGGACCCAGAGAAGCACTGTCCTCATCTGCCTTTAGAGCAGTCCTGTACCACCCTTGGAGGCCTGCGCTGTGTTGACGATGGGTACAGGCACGCGCAGGACACGCCATTAAGATATCAAGGGACATAACTGCTCCCGAACAGAGGTAAATTAGACTACTGGATGCAACTCAAAACAGCCTTAAAGTAGCATCCCCATGGGTGTACCAGCCCGTATTTCATGACTGCAGAGCCCACCGGCAAAGATACCACCCTCCAGCTGCCGAGCACACCCCACAGACCCAACCACCCCTGCCCACGGACAGATGAAGACAGTGCCACTCCAGACACAGCCAAGTTTTCGCCATACGGTCTTATGTGCCTGGTCATGCCCCACGTCTTTTAACATCCACAATGTCCCCGCCTTCTGGAAATTATAATATTTCTTCTTTTGTACGACTCTCTTTGACTCAACCTTTTTAGTTTTCATATTGTCGTCCGCTTTCTTCTGCCTTTCAGGTTCATTCACTTGCACTTGCTCCAGAAATTCTTTATGCCTTTTTCTCTGGTGCTACAATGCAGAACATTTCAGTTTGAAAGTTGTAATCGGGGGTCTGCGCCATGACCGTTTAAACCGCTGTGCATTCTGTGGTGTTCATTTCTGTGGCTTTTCTCTGTATCTTTTGTTACACTGGTTTCACCATTTAGTCATTTTTCAAAATTTCTAATCTAAAGTCTAAAGCATCAGCAAAATGGCTGCTGCATTCAAAGAAATGTAGTCTTATTTGCCTTAAAGTTTACAATGTTCAGAATTAATGTGTCATGAAGTGTTGTTGTTGCTGCAGTTGTTGTTGTTGTTGATGATGATGATGATGATGATGATGATGATGATGATGATGATGATGATGATGATGATGATGCTGTTGTTGACGATAATGATGATGATGATGATGGTGATGATGATGATAATGATGATGATGATGTTGTTGTTGCTGTTTGTTGATGACAATGATAATGATGATGATGATGATGATGTGATGATGATGATGTTATTGTTGATGTTGTTGTTGCTGTTGTGTTGTTGTTGTTGTTGTTGTTGTTTTTTGGACAGGAGAAACTGTGTTTCTAATGCTATTACAGCCCTGAAAGGGCTGCTATTGTCAGCTATGATGGAACCATTTGTCGAAAACTTGCTTGTCTTTTTCGTATTGTGCATTAATAAAAACGTCAAATTGGCTCTTTTTTGTGTTCAGTTGAACTTTACCTTAAGTGAAAGCTATGTTAATATTTTTTCCAGGTTTTTAGTGATTGTGATTATATGAACACTATGTTAGGTTCGTTGTCAGATCCTCTGTGTCGAGGGATAACATAACAGTTCTCTCTCTCTCTCTCTCTCTCTCTCTCTCTCCTCTCTCTCTCTCTCTCTCTCTCTCTCTCTCTCTCCCCTCTCAGAGGTGTTGTGACTGACTGAAATGTATGTGACTACATTTAATGTCATCGTTGGTTCTAATCTGAATCTGCTACACGTCCTCATTCAGTTGGATATTCACATTCCCCTTCATGATGGGCTGAGGCCTGATATGAATAAATCATCTTGAGTCTTGAGTCTCTCTCTCTCTCTCTCTCTCTCTCTCTCTCTCTCTCTCTCTCTCTCTCTCTCTCTCTCTCTCTCTCTCTGCAAGTCATTTTCCCATACATGACAACGTTCGACTAAGAGAAGAAAAAAAAAAAAGAAAAAAGAAACGAGCCCATCTGAAAAAAAAAAAAAAAAAAAGACAAAAATAGCACAAAGATAATTGTCGACGAAATAACATCCACCTTACTTCCATTTACTCCCGATCTGAGCTTTCTTTCTAGCAGCAGATGGAATATGCCAGCCTGGCGGCTTCATCGCTCATTTTTAGCGTGTTAAACCCGGCCAGCACCTAGCCTGGGAGATGAAAGAACAACTCGAGACTTCCATTAGCAGAAAGCGGCAGTGTGCACATGTGCGTAACAACAAAGAGTGGCTTTTCTGACGACGGATGCACTTTTGTACAACTATTTCAGCCGGCTACAACTGCCGCGCAGCCTCGCTTCAATCATACCTCTCATTTCCGCTTCCTGTCGGCTGGGGCGCCCCCTGGTTCAGGTCTCATTACTGAACCCATCGTCTTGTCACGTGAGGTTGGGGGATGGGTGGAGGGGGGGGGGGTGCAGATCTGGCACATTTGCCGTGGACGTGATCGCAGGAAGCAGCGCGGATGTCCCCGTGGCATGTGTTGTCTTTGAGGCGGTCTCCAGGAAAAGACAATAGGGGAGGAGAGAATTAAAGTTCAACAAAGCAGTGACGAGATTGACACTGGCCATGCGTTAGGAAAAGAAGGAAGAAGAGGAGGAAGAAGAAGAAGAAAGAAGAAGAAGAGAAGAAAGAAGAACAACAACAAGAACAAGTACAAGAACAAGAACGAACCAACGAACAAACGAACGAAAGAACCAAGAACGAAGAAAGTAACAGAAAGAACAGAGGAGAAGAGAGGAAAGGAGAAAGACAGAAAGAACTAAAGAATGACTGAAAGAAAAGAAAAGAAACCAAAGGAACTTTACTTGATTGCGTATTGAGTACACTTTAAAAACTTCTTCTTCTTCTTCTTCTTCTTCTTCTTCTTCTTCTTCTTCTTCTTCTCTTCTTTTTTAAAGGATGGAAAATCCAATTCATGAGCCTGGCAGCTACATTTTCTTTGGGAACAGGATTAGATCCGATAATATCATTTCCAGGACGTGAGTTGAAAGAGGGGTGCATGTCGTTTGATTTACTGTGATTTCGATTTTCTTGTTGGAAACCATCTCACTTTTGCAAACATGTTTCAAATTGCATCTTGACATTTCCACACACGCACGACATGCGCTGTCACACACACACACACACACACACACACACACACACACACACACACACACACACACACACACACACACATATACAAAAACGGGCGCGTGCGCGCACACTGAGAGAGAGAGAGAGAGAGAGAGAGAGAGAGAGAGAGAGAGAGAGAGAGAGAGAGATACGCACGCACAACACTCACACAGAAAGAGATAGAAATTCACAAAATATTGATTTAACACACACACACACACACACACACACACACACACACACACACACACACACACACACATACACACACATCACACACACACACACACACACACACACACACACACACACATACACGCACATACACGCATACACGCACATACACACACATATACGCACGCACGCACGCACGCACGCACACACACACACACACACACACACACACACACACACACACACACACACACACACACAGAGCTCGCGACGGCAGGCACGCATGCACGCACTGACTTACACACTCTCACACGCACACTGACAGATATATTAATGAATTAGGAAAGAGTGCACGAATGAATTGCATTTTATGTTCCTACCTGAAAAAAAATGGATTATTTGCTTACAATGGTTGTTGTCTTAAAATGAATAAACGAATGAATAGATACATACATAAATAGATAAATAAATAAATAGATTAATAAATGAAGTTGAATACAAACAGACAGACAAACCTGAAAAATGAAAGTTTTTTAATAGACAATGGATGACAGACAAATCTGAAAAAAAAAAGTTTTTTTTAACAGACAATGTATGCCTAAGAAAAAGAAAACGACTGGAGGGAAAATGTACTGAACAGAGAGTGACACAGCTAGTGGCGACTAGCTGTACATCATCCCGCTCTCCTTGACATCAACAGAAAGACAGACAGACAGACTGAGACACAGACCGTAAGATAGAGAGGCAGAAGCAGACATGCAGGCAGACAGAGAGAACGAGTCACGAGCTCGTACGCATGCGCAGACATACTGACAAAGATGCATACTGATACACACGGACGCACGTACGCAAAACACACACGCGCGCGCGCGCGCGCGCGCGCACGCACGCGCACATGCACAGACACACATACACACACAGAGACTGTCATGAAATGTTTGTGCCTGATCTCAGGTTCAAGAAGTCATTATCGTGATGAGGATGGTATGAATATATGAGGAGAATGGCTCAAAATTGAAAGTCATCACTTTAGTAAAGATGGCTCAAATAATCATCAGTTTAATGACGATGGCTCAGATAGTCATTGTTTTCCTGAGAATGGATCAAATAAACATCATTGTGATGAAGTTGGCTCAAATATGCATCAGGATGACGAGTATGACTCAAACGGTCGTCATAACAATGAGCATGGCTCAAATAACTGTAATAATGATGGTAAGGGGCTTAAAGGGTGACAATAAGCGCTTAAATAGTCATCATAATCTGCAATTGGCTCACAAAGTCATAGTGATGATAACAATGGTTCAAATAGCATTGACCTTGACCGTGGCTCAGTTGGTCATCATGATAATGGTTATACTTCGAATGGTTTTAATGACGATGACAATGACTGAAATAGTCGTAACGACAATAATGATAGTTGAAATGGTAACAGTGACAACGATGATCGCTCAAATAGTCATAATTATGATGAAGGTGACCGATCAAACATCATCATCATGATATTAATGACTCAGATGGTCATCATGATCATGACGACAGTCAAATAATGACGATGACGACATTGACGATGGCTCATATAGTCATCACGATAAGGCTAATGACCCAAACAGTCATAAAGATAATGCTGATGAATCAGGAGGTCAATATGTCAATAACGATGACTCAGATGATGATAGGGACAATAATGATGGCTTTAAAGTTCGTCCTTTTTATTTTCACGTGACTATGAGGCATACAGGGATGGGCAGGAAAAATTGGGATATGAAGGAGAGCAGGAGTAGTTAGGGACTCTTGGGCGACGGTCTCCACAACGCTCTGTCCATAGTCATACACAATCATGTAGAGGCGTTAGAACCACTCCAGTTCAACGCCCAGCATTGCGTCTGTCTGCCACTGGGACGTCTACATTCCCTTGTACTCGGTGAAGCAGTATTGGACAGAGAGTCAGGGGAATTGCACATTCCCGTCCACTGTACCCCGTAGGATGGTCTTGGACAGGGAGTCATAGTAAAATAAACCCCCCCCCCCACCCCCCTCCACTGTACCCTAAAGGGCGGTCTTGGGCAAGGCGTCATGGCGAAATGCATGCCCCCCCCCCCCCCCCCCCACCCCCGTCCCGTTGTAACCTTGCACGCTGGTCTTGGACATGGACTCATGATAAAATGCATCACCTTCCGCTATATCCTGTAGGGTACAGGGTGTCACGACTCGGGGAGTGGGTGTGTGAAATGTATATGGAATTAACTCACTCATCCGCCTCCCATTTACGCTATTGGACACGAGAGCCAGATAACAATTAAATAAAGGTTTAATGAGGAAATAAACAATGAATTGATGAACTGAACGATGTGATTAATGATGTGTTGATGTGGATGATATATGCAGAGTTCTCATTCTCTCTCACAATCACTCACTCATTCACGGCCACATTACAAAATGTTAAACATAAAACTATATACGTGCGTGTGTGCGTGTGACTGTCTGTTTTTTTGTTTTTTTGGGTTTTTTTTCCCTTGTCTTCTATTTTCTTTCCACTTTGCTGGTTTTTATAGCTTGTCTGAAGACTGTCTCCGACGTTCCGTCGACGTTGTCCTGATCTTCAACAGCCGAAACTTTGAAGCGACAACTTTCCGAACATGACACAAACGTTCATTCTGTCGCACACTGTTATAATTTTCAACACAACCCGCACACTTGCTGCATCCGTTCTCGAAAGGGTCAACACTGCGTCCAGCGACCCGGTATAGTTTGAACTTGAATTTGAATGTCACAATATACGACGTAGTCACCTCAATCTGTCTGCTGCACTAAATTCAAACAATATTCAGCACACTCCGACACCAGGAATATGTCCACACAGAGTAACACTTCTACCGCAACGACGATATCTTTTACATAAATTCTTGTAGATAGACGTAGGTGCTATACACGACCTGCCGCACCACTATTGAACAATCTATGGCGTATTCTGTTACTAAAAAATATGTCCACACAGACTAACACTTCACAGCGACGATGATGTCCTTAACAGATTCACGAAATAATTGAACAGGAAGAATAGTTGATGTTCTTTACAATAGTTGACGTAACAGTTGAACATGAAGCAATATATGATGTCCTAGCAATAGTTGATGTAACAGTTGAACATGAAGCAATATATGATGTCCTAGCAATGGTTGACCTCACACAGGCCGTTACACGATCCTCCACAGACCTGACCGACTCTAAAAGTGAGCGTTGGAGACTAGGTAACAGTGCAGTCGGTGTTGATTGGTTGTCGTCAGCCGAACTCCTCTACGAGCTTGCAGATTGGCCGTCGCTATATCTAACTTACAAACTTGGCTACAGCTATAATAACGTCACATGAGGACGACAAGGAAATATTGATTTTACGTAAATGCTTGTTCTTCATCCAACTCACCTGTAGAACTGTGACATAGGGTGGTGTTTCCTGAAGAATGGCCTTGATGATCTTGGACAAGGCGTCATGGCAAAATGCATGTTCCCTCTCCATTCCCCCCCCCCCTCCCCCCCCCCCCCCCCCCCCCCCTGTATTCTGTAGGATGGTGTTGGACAAAGAGTCATGGCCAAATACATGTCCGTTCCCTATTCCTCATCCCTCCAGCATTGTATCCTTTACAATGGTGTTTGACAACAATAAAATCACGTAGAAATATCTCTCCACCCCCCACCCCACCCCCTTTTTTTTTTTTCTAATGGTCGTGCTCTCCATTGCACTCTTTAAAATGATTTTAAAGTGGAGTGACAACAGGCGGAAGTTAAAACAAGAGCAAAAATAGAATTACTGGGCAACCACACGAGGGCACACATAAACTGCAAAACACATACAACGCGTTTTGACCTATCACGTCTTTTTCAGGCGGTACAAATAATATTGAACACAACGAAACGACAAGCAAACAGACAGTCACTCATTTCTTCGATCTGGGTCAATAACTTTGCCCATTCATGGCCAGACACAGGAATGATCCCACGACGGGGAGACGCCTGTCCCAGACATCCTCATCGAGAGACGCCTGTACCAGACAGCCTCATCGAGAGACGCCTGTACCAGACATCCTCATCAAGAGACGCCTGTCCCAGACATCTTCATCAAGAGGCGCCTGTCCCAGACATCCTCATCAAGAGACGCCTGTCCCAGACATCCTCATCGGGAGACGCCTGTCCCAGACATCCTCATCAAGAGACGCCTGTCCCAGACATCCTCATCGAGAGACGCGTGTCCCAGACATCCTCATCAAGAGACGCCTGTCCCAGACATCCTCATCGAGAGACGCCTGTACCAGACATCCTCATCGGAAGATGCCTCTCCCAGACATCCTCATCGGAAGACGCCTGTCCCAGACATCCTCATCAAGAGACGCCTGTCCCAGACATCCTCATCAAGAGACGCCTGTCCCAAACATCCTCATCGGGAAACGCCTGTCCCAGACATCCTCATCAAGAGACGCCTGTCCCAGACATCCTCATCAAGAGACGCCTGTCCCTGACATCCTCATCGAGAGATGCCTGTCCCAGACATCCTCATCGGGAGACGCCTGTCCCAGACATCCTCATCGGGAGACGCCAGTCGCAGACATCCTCATCGAGAGACGCCTGTCCCAGACATCCTCATCAAGAGAGCCTGTCCCAGACATCCTCATCAAGAGACGCCTGTCCCTGACATCCTCATCGAGAGACGCCTGTCCCAGACATCCTCATCGGGAGACGCCTGTCCCAGACATCCTCATCGGGAGACGCCAGTCGCAGACATCCTCATCGGGAGACGCCTGTCCCAGACATCCTCATCGAGAGACGTCTGTCCCAGACATCCTCATCGGGAGACGCCTGTCCCAGCCATCCTCATCAAGAGACGCCTGTCCCAGACATCCTCATCAAGAGACGCCTGTCCCAGACATCCTCATCAAGAGATGCCTGTCCCAGACATCCTCATCGGGAGACGCCTATCCCAGACATCCTTATCGAGAGACGCCTGTCCCAGACATCTTCATCAAGAGACGCCTGTCCTAGACATCCTCATCGGGAGACGCCTGTCCCAGACAGCCTCATCGGGAGACGCCTGTCCCAGACATCCTCATCAAGAGACGCCTGTCCCAGACATCCTCATCGAGAGACGCTTGTCCCAAACATCCTGATCAAGAGACGCCAGTCGCAGACATCCTCATCGGGAGACGCCTGTCCCAGCCATTCTCATCGTGAGACGACTGTCCCAGACATCCTCATCGGGAGACGCCTGTCCCAGAAATCCTCATCGGGAGACGCCTGTCCCAGACATCCTCATCAAGAGACGCCTGTCCCAGCCATCGTCATCGGGAGACGCCTGTCCCAGACATCCTCATCGGGAGACGCCTGTCCCAGACATCCTCATCAAGAGACGCCTGTCCCAGACATCCTCATCGAGAGACGCCTGTCCCAGACATCCTCATCGGAAGACGCCTGTCCCAGACATCCTCATCAAGAGACGCCTGTCCCAAACATCCTCATCGGAGACGCCTGTCCAGACATCCTCATCAAGAGACGCCTGTACCAGACATCCTCATCGGAGACGCCTGTCCCAGACATCCTCATCAAGAGACGCCTCTCCCAGACATCCTCATCAAGAGACGCCTGTCCCAGACATCCTCATCGGAAGACGCCTGTCCCAGACATCCTCATCGGGAGACGCCTATCCCAGACATCCTCATCAAGAGACGCCTATCCCAGACATCCTCATCAAGAGACGCCTGTCCCAGACATCCTCATCAAGAGGCGCCTGTCCCAGACATCCTCATCGGGAGACACCTGTCCCAGCCATCCTCATCGGGAGACGCCTGTCCCAGACATCCTCATCGGGAGACGCCTGTCCCAGACATCCTCTTCGGCAACTTTGAGGAAGGCCTCTTGTCTGTTAGCCTTTGGATAGAATCCACTGTCTCAAAGTAAAGTAGGAGTCGTAGAGCAGTCATCTGAATCGTTTATTCTCGAGCGCATGATTTATTCGCTATTTTTCAGCTGCAGTTTGGAGGGATGCACATTGTGAGTGGCTTATTCCCCGAGAAACTGATACACTGACAGCGCCCGTGGCAGGACCATTGTCAGCGAGAGTCGTCCTTTTTTTCTCTTAATATGTGTCTTCCAGAGTGTTGATGGAGTTTCTGCAAGTGGCTCCATCTTTTCGGGCTGGTTGATTGCCAGATTGTACACCACGACGAGGAGTTGGAGCTATATCTCTGTCACAGAATGTTAAACCGAAATGAACTTTAGCTTCATGATTATAACTTCGACCATCATCATCGTTAGTAATATCAATGGTGATGATAATGGTGATGACAAGTATGATAATGATGATGATGACGACGACCACAATAACACAATCAATCAGATATCATCATCATCATCATCATCATCATCATAGGAAGAAGAAGAAGAAAAAGAAGAACAAGAACAAGAAGATATTTTTGTCAGTTCTCTCAGCCACTGATCGTGCGCGCGCTCATACACACACACACACACACACACACACACACACACACACACACACACACACACACACACACACACACAGAGATAACAACACACACACACACACACACACACACTGACACACACACACTACACACACACACACACACACACACACACACACACACACACACACAGAGTAACAACACACACACACACACACACACACACACACACACACACACACACACACACACACACACAGAGTAACAAACACACACACACACACACACACACACACACACACACACACACACACACACACACACAACACACACACACACATCGAGGAAACCAAATTAACTCATTCTCAACCAGCATTCTCATTTCCAAGCGGCCGTGAACTAAGCGGAGACGGGCGCCGAATGGAAGCCACGCCTCGCCCGCGTTCTCTCCCCTTGCAACCTGTCGACGGGACAGGGTTAAAGGACACACCCCTGGGGCATGCCCTTCCTCTACCGCCAGACGGGTGGCCCCTGGACCCTTACACAGGCTGGGGTGGAAGAATGAAAGGAGGGTTGGGAGGTGTGTGTGGGGGGGGGGGGGGATCGGGGGAGGGGATGGGAGGGAGGGACGGCAGGAAAGCGTCAAACCGCCCGAAGCGGGAAAGGTCAAAAGGGGAGGAGGGGGCGGAGAGGGATGGGGGCGGGGAGGGGGGGGGGAGTGGGAGGAGTGAAGGCAAGGAGGAGGGATGTGGAGGGTGTTGGGGGAAGGAGGGGGTGGGGAGGTAAGGGTAGAGAGAAGGGTTGTAGGGGAAGATGTGGGGGAGGGGCAGGGGGGGGGGGGGAAGAGAGCGAGAGGGCTACAGCTGATGAGTATCCCCCACCTCTCTCTTCTCTCTCTCTCTCTCTCTCTCTCTCTCTCCTCTCTCTCTCTCTCTCTCTCTCTCTCTCTCTCTGTGTGTGTGTGTGTGGAATGGATACGAGTACAATAATGTAAGTGGCACGTCTAATGCAAATAACGTGTATCACTGTACATGCTTGGTGAATTTGTACCTTTACCGCTACCCCCTTCCCCCCTCCCCCCCTCCCCCCCCCCCCCCACACACACACACACACACATTCCCATCCTGTCTCTCCTCCCTCTTCGCTGTTGTCCCCTTCCCTCCCTTCTCAGGCATAATTTTCTTTTCAAGCACTTTATGTCTTTCAGAACTTTTTTTTTTTGATACGGTAAATTGATTACGATAGATTGTGTTGCTATTTGTGTTGTAATTTGATTTTCGTCGCAATTGTTTAGGTTGTTCATGTTTTCTTCTTCAGTCGCTTACTTTATTGCTTGTTTCC
This sequence comes from Conus canariensis, assembly GCA_033310375.1. Taxonomy (NCBI): domain Eukaryota; kingdom Metazoa; phylum Mollusca; class Gastropoda; order Neogastropoda; family Conidae; genus Conus; species Conus canariensis. The sequence goes on along the minus strand of CM065714.1, from coordinate 11,317,844 downwards.
CCACATTATGCGCAAAAACAGGTAAAAACGCCTGTTCTTGTGCTTTTTTTTTTTCATTCCTTGAAAAAGATTCTCTCTCTCTCTCTCTCTCTCTCTCTCTCTCTCTCTCTCTCCACACACACACAACACCAAAACACACACAACACACACACACACACACCCCACACGCACACACACACACACACACACACACCAGATTTCCATTCAGGTCTGAGCTGCACGACGCAGCTGTATTCTACGCTTTCTTTCATGATATATCACAGCAATAACCAGGCCCGAGAGTTACAGACACCTGCAGTGTTGTTCGTGAAATTTGAGCAACACTCCCAGAGACCCATTCATTACGTGGGTGAATCTTGAGTGTGTGTGGTCCCTGTCATAGCAAAC
>CM065714.1:11192457-11302457 GCA_033310375.1 Conus canariensis | reverse complement strand
CGAGGCATCCTCGTGGCTTTAAGTCTGGCATTTCTGATGGTAGTGTCGTTGAGGCCTCTGTTTTTCAGTTGTTCTTCCAGTTCTTGGCAGCGTGCCTCAAAGGTTTCTGGGGTCGAACAGAGCCGACGTAGTCGTAGAAACAGGCTGTACGGAAGGTTTTTGATGGTGTGAGCAGGATGGCAAGACCGACTATGGAGATAGGCGTGAGAGTCAGTGGGTTTGCTGAAGACATCAGTGTTGAGAAATCCGTCGCTGAGGGTAATGAATAAGTCTAGAAACGCGATCTCTTTTGACGACGAAGAAATCGTGAATGTGATGGTTGGATGATAGCTGTTGAGGAACTGGAAGAATTGGTCCAGCTCATCTTGGGTCCCAGTCCACAGTAGGAAAATATCACCCAAGAATCTCTTCCACACGTCCAAAGAAATGTATTAAGGACTGTCTCGAAGTATATGATGTTCAAGCCATCCCATGAATAGACTAGCGGCGCTGGGAGCCATTGGAGTCCCCATTGCTGTTCCTAGTACTTTGTAGCATCCGTCTTCGAAACATACATATATATATATATATATATATATATATATATATATATATATATATGAACACACACACAACACACACACACACACACACACATACATATATATTGAGAGAGAGAGAGAGAGAGAGAGGGGTGGGGGGGAGACAAACAGACAGACAGACATGTATTCAATCGTCGACTTCTCCGGGTATCGACTTATCCAGCTAAGTCGAAATGTTTGGACGTCGTTTCGCCTCAATCCGTTTTGTCTACGGTCAGTTTGTGTATCCACTGTTACAAGTCCATTTGTTTCGTTACACCTTCAAATTTTTGGTTGTTTCTTTTCATGTGCCGCGTCTGAGAACCGGGAGAAATGGAGGAAGCTGGTTGCGAAGTCTTCTGTGGCGCCCCAACGGTCTTCAAGACTCCGGGACAGGTGAAGGTGAAGGTGAAGGGTAGGCGAAACGACTTAAGGCGAAATGATAGATATCCTATGTAAATGGTTACACGAGTCCACTTACCCGGCTATCAACCTTTTCGTTCATTCAAGTTCGACACTATGTTTCTGTTTCGATTCGTTTGCTTGATTTTTGTGCTTTTCTTTGCTTTAATCATTCTAGTCTTTTGCCTAATAGAAACTTCAACCTCACCACTCCTGTGATGTACCAGTGATGCAGAATATCTACGCGATGGTTACAGTAATGCCACGACTATGCATGGTGTGTGGTCATCATACACACAATAGCATCAATCGGGCATTTGAAACGACTGATTAAGCATCTTGACGTCATGTACAGGTAGGCTGCACATACGCATGCTCTCACATGTAAAGTTTTCCGCGAACGACGCCACGTAACTCGGCCATGGTCGTTATAACCATTAGAGGGCGCTATATATACTACAGTATGGAACGTCTAAAGGCCCAATTGCACGTGACATGGCGGGCGACATTGCGCGTACAGTTCTTTGTCGTTTGATCAAAACAATTTCGCACGAAATTCTGGCCAGCATTCCGCCTGAAATTGCGCGCACAATGGCGACCGCTATTGGACCCGCACTTCCCCTTCAGGCTCTGAAAAAAGTTGGACTGGGAAATTAGCAAAACAAACAAAACTGAATTTCAAAGTGAGGTGACTGAAGGCGAAAATTGAAACAAATTTTATTATTTAAAAAAAAAAAAAAAAAAAATGTTAGTGATTCCGCAAAACAATATGGACAGATTACAAGGTTGTCTTGTAATCTGTTTGTCCATATTGTCTTGCGGAATCATTAACAATTCTTTTTCAAACAAAACAGAACTTTCAAACAACAATAGAGGCTAAGGATTTTGCTCTCTCCTGCTAGAATAAAGTTCTCTCTCTCTCTCTCTCTCTCTCTCTGATAATTTCCCAGTCCAATTTTCCAAGTTTGTCAGTTCCTGGACTGGCGATAAAATCGGGCGAGCAATTGTAGCCAAAAATACCTGCGCATGTTTTGACCAATTAACGAAGAGATGCACGTGTAACCACAGCTGCGTTTGGGACTTTTGGCGTTCCATTACTGCATACCGTTGGGTTTTTGCCAGATTCACTTAAGCATTATTTGAAAAACGCCATGTGTTCAGTTCTTGTATTTTGTGCATATTTTCCGAGAGAAAGAAAATTGGGGAATAAAGGGAGGACACTCTGAACTGCTGTCAGCGCATGCTGTCCAGTGTGGCCACATGCCACAGTTAGAATTCCATGTAAGCGTTTTGAGGCCTAGTACAGATTTGAGCCAACATTTGATGTAAAACTGACAATTGATCAAAAGAACAATCCCCCAACAATCATTTGACTTTTTTTTAATCATTCACAATCTTCAAATGCATATCCTTCCCCTTAGCTGACGTCATATTTCAGGCCTTCTGACTCACCCGTGACCCTATATTTGCGCCAGCTGGTGTCCCCAAATGTTCCCATTCCTTCCATTTTGATCTGACCACTTGGAACCACCTGGCATGTACCTTGATGGGCATATCAAAGAAGAGAAGATAGATCAACTTTCTGACACAATAAGAATTCTCAAAACAATCTAACTGTGCCTGTCTATAAATACTTGACTCCTGAAAGCACGGCCTTGGCGCTTTAAGTTTTGGTGTGAAGCCTGTGGGAACAGTTTGGACACAGGGTGACAGTATGGGCCAGCCCGATTTCTCCCATTATGTACTATTTAGTATGGACTGGCCTGAACTGCTTCCTCAGACAGTATGGTTAAGCTATGAAGGCAGGGGATTCACCTGGGCAGTTTAAAGTTTGGGCTTGATCACCAGTGTTGATTCCAAATAATTTTGTTCGCTCTCGCTGGAACAGTCTGCTCTGCTAGAAACAAATATTATAAGGACAATTCAATGTGTCATACCACGCTACCTCTATTTCATCCTTCAGACATGACACTTCTTATCAAATTGTTCAGCAGATTCTGATCGAAGTTGGCAACCGCTTCATGACTGTCTCCACAAAAACCGTTTTTCATTAAGAAAAAAAAAATTCTGCACTATGGCAGAGGCCAAATTTTCCCGCACACTTTTCATTACAAAGAATTGTCCGAATTATGAACCCTGTTGAAGAAGAGCTACTAAAAAAAAAAAGCATCAGTCCAGTTAAATAGCCTGTGTTCCAACTAAAATGACTATTTTACGTACGATTACTTTTGATTCTATGTTTATCTAGATCAAGATCTACTGGACGATGAATGTAGATCAAGATTTACTCAGCAATCTTTGTGACTAGCATTGCTCAACTTTTGTGTTTTTTTTAATTGACCTTTTAAGTGTTCCATTTAAGGGTACGTTTTTTTTTGTTGTTTTTTTGTAACAGAAAAAGCAATATGCCACAATTGAAGTTCAAATGGCATTCCTCGTCATAATTTTCAACAGAGAGGAGATCACTGGTTTCATGTTTAAAATGCATTCCATACAGCATCATGCAAAAACAAAACCAGTGACAGCTGTCTCATTCTCCTATTTTCCTCTTCTTTTAAACCGCATGTTCAACATTTAAAACGGTAAATACATGCTTTGCCCCCGCGTGTAGGTAAAAAAAAATGGTAGTGAGGGGAGAGGATCACTCGTTAATTGTAATTTATGCTACCGAATTGGTCAGGTTCACTGTTCCAACATGTGTGTGTGTGTGTGTGTGTGTGTGTGTGTGTGTGTGTGTGTGTGTGTGTGTGTGTTCATACACAAAAGGAAAACGGAGACACAGACAAATTGATATCTAGATAGATAGATAGACAGACAGATTGATAGCTAGACAGATACAGTCAGACAGACAGACAGAAATAGCGAGTGAGAGAGACACAGAGAGAGACAGACGGAGAGAGAGAGACAGAGAGAATTTGCTTGGACTGCAATTGTTTAATCAATCGGTGAGATATTGGCATCTCACAGCAGATCCATACAAAGGCTATTTCACATGATTCGTAGCTGTTGTCGGCGCCCACAGTAAAGCTGAATACTCAGACTTATCGGCATAAGGCAAGTTATAGTCATGTATCTACCAACAGCTTTGTTGATTGGTCATGATGCGTGTCCAATTCTCATCTGCTGTTGGATTGTCAAGCGTGGCATAGTCAGACTGGTGCACACCATAAAACGAGTTCATCTGCAAAATAGCTTAGAATTTGTAAGCCAGAAGTGAAACACAAAAAACGCTATGCTGCATGCTTATTTTGGTGGAAATACCACCTCATGACTCCAGTGCCATGCCTTAAGTGTTACCCAGGTGACTAATGCGGACGATAGATAGACTGAACGAACAGCGGACAACAGACAGGCGAAACAGTTGACAATCGACAGGAGAAACAGACACCTCTCATCAGAAGACAGAAATCAATGGTCAGCCAGTAAAAGGTGTACTCTTTAATACATACCATCCTTATCCTCATTCTCTTCCCAACCATCCCCCCCCCCCCCCCCCATCCCTTCCCCCTCCCTTTTCATCACAAGTAGATTGTTGCCAAGTCATGGATAATACAGGAACAGTTTTCTGGCACTTTGTCTCAGCAGTTATTTGATCAGCAAAGGTACATTATTATCATTACTATAATAATGAATACTTATACTGTTCTCATACATAACCACTTCCGCTATGGCTCACAGTCTCCATCTCCTTGCACATATTACTTCTGTCATTTCCAGCTGAAACTTTCAGATCAGATTTCATCTGACAGTCAGAGAGGGTGTCTCTTGTCAGCATGCAATGGCAAATTCAAACTGAAAGCCATTGCACTTTCTGGAGAAAAAGGAAATCGTAGGGTAGGGTTTGAACCAAGTCAACAAGTTCATTACCAGCAAATGGAGAAAACAGAAGACTGAACTGGGTGTGTGTATAAAAAAAAAAAATAAAAAAAAAAAAAAAAGGAAAGCTTTCATTCAGGCACAGCAACATGGTCAGAGCTGGGTCCAGGGACTCCATGAGCAACTTTCAGGATTTCTGCAGGGGTTCTGATGTTACTGTTCCTGTTTTACGCTAAGAAGCCGGATTTCCCTGGATTTTCAGCAACAGAAGACTGGAAGACTGATAACACTTCAAGTGAGTTGCACCTGATGAGTTCCATACTTAATGTTACCGCTATTGACTTTTTTCCTACCTGACTGTGTAGCAAGCAACTTCTTTTTTCTACTACACAAACCCAATAGGTGTGATTGTGGGAGAGTGTGACGATCATGTTACCATGTTTTCTCTTCTCAGTGTATGCGAGCTGTTTCTAATGTATGCACCTAATCTCAGACCAAATATAATTTTTCTTTTGATCAGGGAATGCCCCCTATCTGCTACATCCTCTTGTAGGCAAGAAATTACAGTAGTGTTTTCATACACATACACACACTCCAAAAAATGAAGAGCGTTTTAAAGCCATTTCTATAACCATCCAAGGAAAAGAATACCAGGCAAACAAAAAGAATCAATTTGATCTATCAATATCTGCACAAAACACACATGCTGTTAAATTCCTCCAAAGAAATCGATAAAAACTGCTATCCAAAATAAATATTTTTGTTATCATTCAATAAACTTGTGATGAAATCCTGCTTTATTTACCTGAAAGGGATGTAAGGATAATCAACCATACATACCAACATTTCAAATAAAGCACACCTTCATTTCTATATCTTATTTTTTTCTTCTTTTTTTTTTTCTTTTAAACTGTCCTGAGAAAAAACTTGAATCTGAATAAAAACACTCACAGACTGCTTTGAGGTATTATATAAATATTCAAAAATATCAAACATTGCATGCATGCGATTCCAACTGCAACACATCGCACGAAATGGTCTTAATACAACAATGAATTCATGTTCACAAAAGATTCTCTTAATCAACGTTTTTTGTTGTTTTTTTTGCCTTAGCAGCCATACATGGTCCTACAGACCATGTACTTGGGACTGAAATTAACAATAAAATATAATACTTCTGCACTGCAAATCACATGCGCATGACATAAAACCTGACTTGATTATGGCAAGATTGCGCTGCTGGCATTAACAACACAGACAGCCTAAACAGCTCCCCTCTGTACACTGAGAACAATGCAGTCATGGCACAGATATTTCCTCAAGGCAACTGATCTTGGCCTTTTGCAATTTTCCTTTCAGGATGGCTACAAAACAGTGGCTAAGTTCTCATACTTTATATATACATTGAGAGAAAGAAAGAGAGAGAGAGAGAGAAAGACAGAGAGAGAGAGAGAAAGAGTGAGAGATGTTAATTCTCAAGATTCATCTTTTTCCAGCTCAGAGTTGGCTAGCAAATCTAAACCACACCATGTCCAGGCTGACTTGTCATCTGTCGCATTAATGCTCACAATATGCAGTGAAACAGCAAGGCTTCTCTTGTGGCCACAGTCACAACAATGTTTAAAAAAAAATAAAAGATATTTCTCCCAACCAACCCACACCACTTCTCTTGACTTTAACACTGCTGTGACTGACACTGCCATTGCAGTATCCATCTGCAGGCTGGAGACTGCAACCAAGATTCTTTGCAAAAACCAGTAGCTGTCAACAAACCAGTAAAGAATGCTTGAATTAAGTCCAGTCACAATTAGAGTTTCTGCACTCAGTTAAAACAGAATGCTGTGTTCAGCTGCACTAAATAATAACTTTTTTGAGTGCAACATCATCTGTGTAAAGAGAAATGATTCTGCTTTATATATATATATATATATATATATATATATATATATATATATATATATATATATATACACACTGTATACTGAACTTTTTACAACTTCTAACAACAGAAAATAAACTCATGTAATTAGAACTAAATGGCCTACTAGTGTGTGAAAGTTACAAATTACAAAATTGTGCACAAAATGGAGACTTAGCTCAAAGAAGCATTTACACTCACATCATTTTTGACATTTCTCAAAAAATCTAAATTTCCCAAAATATGTGAATATAAAGGAATTTCATCTAATTGAAATAACTGTAGAAAGCAAACTAACATTACTCACACCAAAAGTTAGCACACCGAAAATCTACACTGAAGCAAACACAAGTGTTCTATCTCAAACCATGTCAACGAGTTTACAACTAGTTAGGCTGCATGCAATGCTAATTGACTACATACATTCATGTAGTAAGTTATCAAGGAGTCAACGTCCACACCCACATCCAGAATTCAGATCTGTGTACCAAAGGAAACAAGAAACAGCACAAAAATGACATTCACCCAGGCTGCAGCACTGGCTGAATGTTTTTGGCCTTCACCGATGTCAGCCAACAACCAATTCACTTGTATCGCAGATGCTGGTCTCCCAAATCCTTGGGGAAAAACTGATCAACAATGTCGCAGTAGCACTGTAGGCATGGGAACAAGTATGAAACATTCCCTTTTTCATGAGTCTGTGAAGTCTCTGGCAGGAGGAAGGGGACTGCCATGATCTTTAAAAATGGGTCATACTTGTTCAAACAAGTTCGCTGGTAGCTTTGGGCTCTTCCAAGTCCAGATCTTAAATCAAGCCAAACATTGCTACATTCAAGTAGGCATACATGCACGCATGACTACACACACACACACAAACACACACACACACACAGGCACATCACAGCAAAACAGAATGTACATTGTCTTAATATTTTTTAACGCCCTTTCACATGCCTCTCTCTCCCATGCACTCTCTCTCACTTACATACTTACATACGCAGTGATAATTTTTACACACAAATGTGCGTCTGACGCATAAAAATCCTGTCTGATGCACTGGAATTCAGTCCAGTGCATCACTAAAACCTACCAAAATTTACCATGACGCAATGATTTTCTCCTGTACGCATTGCAAAAAAATTTCATACCAACACATACTGTGAACAAACATTGTCACAACCTACACCATAAATTCTTTTTTCCTTCAACTAGGTGTAACAGAACAATAAACGCTTTAAAAAAAATTTCACTAAAAGCACACTTGAATATAAAAAAAAGTATTTGTACTCTATCACACACGCACACACACACACACACACACACACACACACACACACACACACACATACAAACCAGCACAACCATGTCTTACATGTTAAAAGCATATAAACACACATCCCCACCATCACTCCCATGGACATACTTTCCATTGTGGTTTTTCTGAAAAGGACAACCATACGGACTCTGCTGCCATTTCATCACTAATCAGCAGGCTCATGAATCTTCTTCCACGCCGACCACAGCTGACAAGTCTGTTCATACACAAACAAGGTGCTGCCTGATACAAACCCTGCCTTCCATAGTCCTGGTACCAGTCCCTTGTACAGCCCCCTCACCCCCTCCTGCCGGGCCACCTGCACCAGGCAAGAGACCATCCCCGAGTAGCGCTGCGTAGCCCCAAACTTGATGCGGGCAGATTCGAACCCTTGCACCTGTAAACGTTTCTTGACCACGTCCAGTGGATAGATGATGGACTTGGACACCACTCCTGCACCTGTTCCGCACACTAAGCTTTCCAAAGATCCTGGAGACAACAGAAAGAGCTTGAAATCTGTTGCTTTTTTATATAGGTATGCAGCACAGATTATTTACAAGTGCACCATTATTTACACCTGTATTTATCAAAATGTTTCTGCTCGTCAGGGAGACAAAAAAGTCGCTCTTTTTTAGTCACACTGCTTCCAAGCACCAAAGTTTTTTAACACATGACACAATCTTCACACACACACACACACACACACACACACACACAAAACAAAACAACCAACCCTGATTGAGTTTTTATGTTTTGACACAGACTCATTTCTACCACACATTTGTTTCATTTGTCACATTCAGCTCTTGTGTTTTAATACTGACAAGCAAACTACTTATACTGTTTCAGTTCTATCACAGACACACCCTGAACAACATTGTTCCATTTGTTTTAATTCTCTGTCTTTGTCTTCCAATATCCACATATATTTACATGAAACAACTCACCTGGAGCAGAATCGAACCACACTCCTTTGGCCCTGTTCCAGACACCGGTGAAGAGAGAGTAAAACCCAAACAGCAGTCCCATCTGCGGTCCAATCTGCATCAAGGCTGGCGTCAGACCGCGGTAGAATCCCTGAATCCCCTCTTGAGACAGGATCTTTTGGCAGGCGTCTACAGTGCTAGTGTAGATCTGTTGGGAGAAAAATGCCATGTGAGTTTCGTTACACAGGTTTATACAAAACCCATATTGTACACTGTATCCTCATGATGAAATGGTCATCTGTACAATTACATGATTATTAAGTTTGATCTCTTCATTGAAATGAAGTGAGATACTCATGATACTCATTCAGCTTATTTCTGAACAACATTTAAAGAATTCTGCTTCACCAAATATTATCAAAGCCTCCCGTGATATAAGCCACTCCACTGTGTTTAAACAGAATAATGACTAATATATCTCGAAACATATTTGGTTGATCCTTTCAAGTCCACTATGTAACAGTGATTTGGAGGAACAATACATCAGCAATGTTGTTAAAAGTGGAAATCATATTCTTCATCAATCCCTCCATGTGTCACCTACACCTGGACTAAAGTTGTGTTCACCCATGTGGACTAAGGGAAGTTAATTTTATCTGGAATGATTCAGTGATTGTCTTACAAATTTGGAAAGTTACCTCCCTTGTACCACACACGTGCACACCTCATCGTAGCTGTTTTTCACCTTCACAAATTTCACATACTAGTCTATAACACAATGAACATTTCTGTTAATATGCATGAAAAAATGTGTGTGTGTGTGTGTGTGTGTGTGTGTGTGTGTGTGTGTGTGTGTGTGTGTGTGTCGTTGTCATTGTGTGCAAGTGCATGCAAATCTATAAGGAAGTACCTGTTACCTCAGAAAAACCTTCACAAACAGAATTATCCTACATTCAGTTCTTAAATCGCTACAGCTGCCATTACCAGGCTTTCTCTTGTGTGCACATGCACATAGACAGGAGTGCACATATGTATGAGTGTATGTAAAAGTAGGCACGTGTGTGCAGGGGGAGTACATTTGTGCATCCATGCATGTATGTATATATGTGCAGGGCTTCTGATAACGCAAAAAAATGTGTACAGTACGCATTAAAATGGGCGAGGACCCATTGTATGCGTGTCAAATGTGTTCCTGGGGACCCCTGGACACCCAGGGACCCCTTGACATTTTGGGGAAGAACAGATAAGAACACGGGAAACGACAGCATCCAACATCGTAGCCTCTGACTGTTGTCGTCTGCTACAATGCAAGAGTAGCTTCCCTTGCTGTTCTTTCCCACAACCCAATTCACTCTCACCAGAAGGAGATTCCAAAATGTCTTTGACAGCGTGGTTAAAATCATCATCGGAAAAACAAAACAAAAAAAACAAAAACAAAAAAAGGGGGTGGGGGTGGGGGGGTGGGGGTGGGGGAGCAGAGGAGCGAGATAATGAAGATCGTGAATCCACACCATCGAGTACATCTACATGTGATGACAACACTCCCAAAAAGAAAAAAAAGTTAGAGCCTACAATTCTGGGTGGGAGAAAGAGTTTTCCTGGCTTGAGTTTGACGAATTGTCTCGGGGAATGAAGTGTTCGTTGTGTGTGAAGACTGGTCAGAAAAATACTTTCGTCAGTGGTTGCACGAACTTTCAAAGAAATGCTGTAGTAAGACACGAGTTGACTGCCGACCACAAATCTGCCAGTGCAACTAATAAAAGGCAAGCTGACATGACCCAATCTGTCAAAAGGCCTATGAGAAGACTTCTCACGTGCTGTTTGCTCAGATGGGAGCAGCCCTGATCTTTGCAACAGATGACTTGCCTGATTTTTTTAACATGGAGTAGGGACCCCTTGAAGTAAGCCTGGGACCCCTTGGAAATCTGAAAAAGGGGTCCCTGGGACCCCCCAAAATTTTTATCTTAGCAGAAGCCCTGATGTGTATGTATACGCATGCGTGCATGTGTGTGTGTGTGTGTGTGTGTGTGTTTATACGTCTGTATGTGTCTGTGTGTGGGGACAGTAAGGGAAGGGGCAGCCTATCAGTGTGTCAGAACGCAAGAACATGTGTGTATGGAAGTCATGTGGTGCGTGCGTGGTATGTGTATGCAAACAGCTGCACATGAAAACATTTATTAGGCAATTGGCTTATGTTAAATATACAGTTTTGTAGACATTGACATTCGGAGTAAAACATAGTTTACATTTTCCAAATCGGATAAGTAGTTCTCGAGTTATTTACAATTAAAGGCCCAAATTTTCAGGCAGTTTTGGTCCCCTGTTTCAATGGGAACAAGTAGTGTTATATAGTTAAGGCCATCATACTTTGAATTTGCTTATTTTGGCATATATTTCTTAATATCAAGAGATGCAGAAGACAGAAATTGTCAAAACTTCAACCACTTCGGTATTTTTTTGTTAGTAAAGTGATCAGTTTTGCTCTACGATACATCATTTTTGTCTTATTACCGAAAATTAGTAAATGAACCATCTCCACAGCACATCCATTTTGTAATTCTTATATAATGTCTTGTCTGAAATGTATTTAGTATGATAGTCTAATGTTTGTGTCTTATTACCACAAATTATTCAGATAGCCATGGCCAAAATATACCAATGTTTTCTTTCACTTCTGTCCAATGTATCAAAAATAGAAATGAAGCATAACGTCCATTATTTAATTGATACTGACCTTAGGTTCTCCTTGCCCTATGAAGCGAGTGCGCAGGACGTCAATAGGCTGGATGACAAACGTGGCGATGCCCCCACCGACTCCTCCGCACACCGTGTGAGTCACTGGCCTCAGTTCTGTTGTGGTCATTTCTTCTGGCAGGTAGTTCCACACTGCATACGTCAGCACTTCAAACGAGGCATACTGCAACACGGCAGCATAAAACAAACTCAACAGAAACCAAACCTTGGATGACAAAGAAGGTCAGGTAGCATGAAGAATTACACTGCTTCATTACAAGAGAGCTGAGCGCAACAGTCAGACAAGGACAAGCTGAAAGAGTGAGAAAAAAAAGACTAACAGTAAAGACAATAATATTTTCCATAATAATGACAATAGTAACAATAATACAAGCTTTGTGGTGACTTCTAAGTCACTTGATAGACATGTTCTAGAAAAACAAATGTTGAAGATAATGCCTGTCTTTCCACTGCAAAGAGGACGATCTTACCTCAGTTTATGGGTGAAACAACTAGATCCAGAGAGTCAAATATTCAATGTGAACTGATGCCAGGATTACAATTGCAGGCGCAACATTTCATACCCATATTTTAGCATTTTCTCTCTCTGAATGAAGTATTAAGCTGACTGATGGGGCAAGACTGCTTTGGGTTTGCCCATCAGCCTCATCTGGTCCATGAAAATAGTGGGATACTCATGCTGAAAGGGAGCTCAAACACAGATTACCTCCCTTGCACAATTACAAACATGACCTCTGTGTGTGTGTATACATACACAAGCCACAGTAGCAGTATCATATCATGATTCTAGCTCTGGTGGTGTCTCCACTAATAAAAACACCAGCAAAAAAAAAAAATCATTTAATACTCTGGCTTTACATTCATCAGTCAATGCAAGACAACCATCATGTGAAACAAGTGGTCTTAAGCCAATGTTCACATCTGTTTGTAACTGAACATAAGAGAACTATAAAATAGGCACTCTGGCTCACCCACCTCCGCCAGCTCCAACCGGCTGAAGCCGGTTTCGCTGTTGCTCCGCCGGCTTACCCAGAGTGCCTATTTTATAGTTCTCTAATAGTAAACACTTTACAAACATACATAATGTGTAGGATTATCTGTTTTTAACACTAATTTAGAAAACTTTTGAGACTTAAGTTTTTGCTTAATCCTTCGTTTTTCTTGATCGTTTTCAATAACATCATTTTCACGCATACATTCATCAAATGCGTCTCTGTCTTTCATGTGAAATAAAACCACTGTCTTTAATTGTTCTCTAAAGTCTTTTAAAACTGAGTTATATTTTTGACATAAAATCCACACACTTATCCCAGCATGTCTTCCACTGAAAGCTAGTTTTGACAAAGTATTTCTTTTTTTGACTATATCCTTTTCTGCTGAACAATCATCTATAATAAATAATGTCTGAGTTCCTTCAAACTGTCTAAAGAAATGTTCTAAACACTCACTCAGTTTATTGCTAGGGTCAACTAAATAGATTTCATCATCCGTCCATATAAACCTTCTATCGTGATATGCTTTGTTCCATTTAAGTGTCGGACAGAAAATTACAATATGATCAAAATTATAACTATAAACTGTTTGTAATAGGTCGAGGACAAATATTGTTTTTCCACAACCAGTCTGTCCACAAATCAATGAACAATGAGGGGTTTTTGTCATAAAGTTTAACATCGGCATTGACACCAAAGTTGTCTGCTCCATAGTTTTAAAACAGAATTTAATCTAATCCAGTTATTGTTTTTATCATACTCTCTGTCAAAACTTGTTCAGTATAATAAAACCCTATAAGGCCCAAATGTGTAAGATTAATCCAGTTCAGTTCTGTAAGATCGTTTCTATTTAGACTAATATCAATTTTGTTGCTTGTTGTTATGACCTTAATATCCTCGCCATTGTAAAGAACGACGACAGTAACTTTAAGTTTGTCAACGTCTAAGTTTTGCCAGCTAATAAGAATTCCTTTCATAAGATTGTCACTGACGCCCAGAGCTCCATTTCTCGCCTCATCTTTTAAGACAGAAATTTTAAATATCATTGTGAACGTGTCTCCTAATTTTGTGCGTGGAATGAACTGTAATTTTGTAGAAGCTTTCTTTAAAACCGATTCTCTTCTGTGGAGGATGTACTGTTTGTCCCCAAACGGCTTTATTTCGATCTCTTTCCGACTGTTGTCCTCTGGCATAAGACTTACATGTAAAGGGCCAGAGTTCAATGCTTTTCTGAAACTTTTTTGACGGTCAAAAAATGTAAATGGGCTTAAGAATTCAAATTTTATGTCCCATTCTAAATATGGTTCTAAGTGCCATTTGTTGTCAGTTTTTCGAACTATTTTATATTCATACTGACCCGCATTATTTGCTTCTACATTGCGTAGTTGTTCTAGTTTAGGAAACCTTTTGTTGTCGTCAACCTCTTTGCGCTTATAATAACCATCTTTAGTGTACTCAAAACCATATAAAGTGCCTATCTCACCGTTTTGTTCAAAGTCCTCAACGTCTGCAAGGTCTTTTAATTCTAAAGTTACACACCTCTCAGGCGCTAATGTGACCCCCGAATCGTCTGGTCCATGTGACATTTTTTAAAACAACGTATTATTTTATTTCTAAAACAATGTGCAGGTTATCACATTTCACGACTTTCCCTGTTTTATCTGTGATCTTTATATTAAATGATCTGACCCTCCCACAAGCTAATCTTTTAAACTGTAAATTAGGGAATTGTATAATTTCATAATCGCAATATGCAGCTTTCCCTGATGGAAGAGCTCTTAAAACAGTTGAGGGCCTTCCATCATATAAGTTTTCATCAGTGCTCAGCTCGTCCAAATGAACATATAGTAATGAATGTAATGCAAGATCGAGCGGGTTTTCTCCCTCATAAGTAGTTTTGTCTGATGTAACTCTAAAACCATGATTGTCAGTTGCAAAGCCTAACATTTTAGCTAGCTCTACATCAAAAAGGTAATGGTCTACTTCTTCTTCAGGTTTGAATGTCAACATTATTTTCAAATTTGCATTGTTAAGTTTGAGAGTAATGTCGAAGTTACTCATTGCTTCTTTTAGCGAGCAAAACCCGTAATAACCATCAGGTATGGTTAACTGGCTAACTAAGTTTCCTCTATTATCAAATTTTTTAATCTTATTATTCTCCTTGGATTCAGTTATATTAAACCATACGACTTTGTAAAAAATTTCATGGAGTGCGACCCTTTGGGTTCCGCAGTTATTATCAATAGCATATTCTAAAAACGAAGGACTGTCTTGAGTTGTTATTGTTACAAACATTTTTAAAACAAATTTAAAAATGAGTGCATTCAAATATACTAATGCAAAATATTCTGTTGGACCGCACTACAGTCCTAAAGATATAACAACTGATACCCTCGACATTTCTGTGACTCAGACTGACGCCTTTCAAGTAAAGGTTAGTACTCCATTGGATCGTTATCTTAACCCTCCTATCAAAAACGACTACATCCCGAAAGTGTGGTTCAGTCATCCGATGCAGTTTTATCAGAACCAGTTAAACTTTGCTGTGTTTTGTGCATCAACTGGGTGTGGAGTGTCGTATGCTGATCATTTAAATCATCCTGATCCTTTGGTGAGGTCAGTGTATAGATTTCATTTTTATTACACCTTCAGACGTATTTTGTCTGAACTGCAAGCGCCATTACCAAATGACAAAACGTTTAATCCATTCAGCAACAGAATAGATTACAAGGCTTTTGAAAGGATCTGTAACGAATTTGATATTGACCCAAAGACAGACTTTAGACAAAAGTTGGATCTTAATCATGGTTTAGGCACTCTTTATTATTGGGGCGTGCATAGAAAGTATAACTATGATTGGAATCCTCCTTACACATCTTTCTCTTCAGGCACAACTGTTCACCTCGGGTCCATAGAGCAAGAGCATAAAACAGCATGGACAACATTTATTTTGGATACTTCTAAGGGTCTAACAAAAGCGGGAATAGAACGAATAAACGACTCTATTCGTACTTATGTTTGGTGTTTGCTAGGTTCGCAAGCACAAACGAGATCAAACATAATTGATCCTTCTACTGGCTTTGACGCCCAAAAACAGTATTTAGCAAATTTAGAGGATTCTATTAATTCTGCAATTGATTTGCCTTCAAGTATTAAAAGGTACCAAAATGTTTTGCAATACGCAAGATCGAAAGTAGACTTTGCTGTTGGCACTGGTTTATACATGCTGCCTTCTGACCTCAGACTCCAGATAGGAACAATAATAAACTATAATAATGAAATCCTTGTGGCTGGTAAAGAAGAGAAGGTCGGAAAAAAACGACATAAATTCTAAGCCAGCAATAGCAATAAAAAAAGAATCCCCACCAATCCCCAAGGCCCCAAAACCCCATCCAATACTCCCCTCAAAACCCCACCCCCAACCAATCCCCATGGTGAATAAAAGCGACCCCCATGAATATGAAAAGACAGCACTTGTTATTGGATTAACTGCCCTAGGATTACTTGGTCTTTATCTTACTATAAAGTAACCCAACTATTAAGACAACTAATGCCCATAAGTGCTCAGCCATAAAGCCAACTACTTTACTTGCGGCAGACAAAAGCCAGCTAACGATCCCTCCTATTATACCAGGCAAAGAATCTATTGCCTTACTGGCTAATTTTTTTAATAAACTTGCAAGATGATCAAGTTGTTTTTTTACCCATGATTTATCAGGTGGAGGAGATGGTGGCGGAGGCACTACCCCCTCACCACCGCCGCCTGTAATAGCCAACACCAGTGTACTTATTGCAAATCCTAAGGCTGTTATAACACTTGCTAATGTGACACCTTGCTCTCTAAACAGTGTTTTTATTCGTTCTGCTAACGTTGTGTCTTCATATAAAATTCTTTGGATAGTTTCTCTTATTCTGCTCACTTGAGTTCGTAATTGTTCTCGGTTATTAGACAACACTTCTAGTCTTGCTGATCTCTCTTGTTCAAGATCTTTTAGTCTTTGTGTTATTCTTTCTTTAACACCAGGTCCTAAGTTGTGGTCATCAGCCTCAACTAGTTTTTCTTTTTCTCTTTTTATATGCTCATCTAGTTCACCCAGTTTTGCTAAATTGTTTGTTAATTCGCCTCTGATGCTTCTTAAAGCATGATCAAGGGCTGTTATTTCTCTCATAGGTAGCGGCGGATCGTGCATAGTTTTTAATGCTGTTTCTTCTGAAAAACTGGTTTCTGCTTGTATTATTTCGTCTGCTGTTGGGCTTAAATCTTTAAGGGGTATGTTTTGAATTTGGTTTTCTGTTGGGAGTTTTTGTAGTGTGTTTTGAAGTTTAGCAACTGCTTCCCTATCTAATTTTGGTTTAGTAATGCCAAGGCGATTTTGTTCGCTCACACTGAGCCTTTGTCTAATTGTACTCTTTTTAAAAACTTTGATGAGTCTGGTTTAGTTGTAAGCTGAACAAGTTGTCCTTCGTCGTTTCTCACAAACAAATGGCCATCTTTTGTTTCAAAATCATTAGGGTCTATAAAATCAGGAGGTTCTTGGCCTAAACTTTGATAATGCTATTACATATGTTAATACTGGAGCATCGGCGGTTAGTGCTTTAACAGCAGGAACAAGTGTAGGTCTCTTAGCAACAGGCGTAGGTGCACCGGTAGCTATACCTCTAGGTGGTGTGTCTTTAGCTTTTGGCCTGTGCTCATTAGCTGTAAGTGCTGTCAGCAAAAAAATAAAAGCTAAACTCCAAAAGCACACAGCTATGGTTCAACTAATAACAGCTAAACTTAGTTCCTTCAAACTGATAATTGATAAAGCACTTGCCGACTCGAACATCACGGATGAAGAATTTAGTCGCCTACAGGCTGATTTTGAGGACTACAAAAGACAAAAGTTTGATCTTCAAAGAAAGGCAAGGGCAACTTTTTCTCAACAACCAGACACCGACCAGATAAAAAAGGAATGTTTAAAAAAAGTAAACGAAACATTAAACTCTGTTCTAAACAGCTCACATTAACAACCCCAAAGGGCGTTTATACTTTAGTTTATGAGTCCAAGCACAAAAAGACCGTTGATATTGATTCTGATTAAGTTTTTTTTTTTTTTTTAATTTAAATAAATATTTTGAGTTAGAAAAGAAACTCAGCATGGATAAGATATATGAAGGTTCAGATGAATTGTTTGAAGCAATGCTCGAGGAAGAGCGTTTGTCAAGAGCACTAAATGAGATTGATTTAGAAGTTATTAATCCAAAAAACGTGCGGGAAAGCGTTGTACACACTATTTCTCAAGTTCCAAGTAAACTAACAATAAACCCTCCAGTTAAAGTAAGGTTAGTTGTTTTAATCGACTATATAACAATAAATGAAGAAAATCTAGAAGTCTGGGTCTCGACTAAACAACAGACTATTCTTTCTCATAATGACTTAACACCTGGTTGGGCAGATCAGCTGCTTACACAGTTTGATGTGGCCGCTGAAGAAGCCAAAATGAGAGGCTCTGGTTGGTCAGAGGGTGAAGTCTTAGAGATCAGATTAAAACAGGCTAAGTATGAGCCGATTGTTGGCAAGGCTTACATTCCACTACCTCCATCATTAGTTGCAAAACGAGCAGTTCTAAACATAAAGAATTCAGACAACAAATGTTTTATGTGGTGCATTCTTGCTAGGCTGCATGTATTCCGCAAAAACGCAGAGAGAGTGTCTAACTATGAACCTTACATCAATGATCTTAACTTTAGAGGAATATCCTTTCCTGTTAGTGTAAATCAGATTGATCAGTTTGAAGAACAAAACAAACCAATAACTGTTAATATCTACATATGGGATGAGGAAACAAATCTACAGCCGATTAAAGTGTCCAAGAACAGTCCAACGATTGGCGAACCAGACAAAAATCATGTTGACTTACTACTGATGTTTTCACCAACAGGGCTACCACATTACACATTGATACGCACAATGAGTAGATTACTAGTGCATACTACAAAACAACATAGCAAACAAGAATTCTGTAGAAAATGTTTAACAAGAATTCCATCTGTTAAAGCAGCAAGCGAACATGTAAAACATTGTATTAGCCCAGTTGACTGTGATACAGAACTAATTACGCCCGGAGAAGGCAGTAAAGTTAGTTTTAAGAACTGGAAACGGTTGCAAACTAGTCCATATGTTGTTTACGCAGACTTCGAATCACTCATTGTTCCTTATGAAGGACCAACCCCACAGAAACTTCCTAAAACAGTCTTAATGAGTAATCATCAGATTTGCTCATTTGCCTTCATCATTGTTAGGTCGGATGGCGCCCATTCAAAGCCAGAATTATACAGAGGACCAAATGCTGCAAAATACTTCTTAAAACGCATGCAGCAAGTGCGTAATGCCTGTTCTAATAATCTAAACTTATCTGAAATCATAATGACGCCTGAAGACCAACAACAGTATGACTCAGCCACTCACTGTTGGATTTGTGGGGCGGCCTTGGTTGCCACCGCAGAGAATCCAACAGTAAGAGACCATGATCACATTAGTGGAAAGTTTAGAGGAGCAGCACATAACAAATGCAATCTTCAACTAAAGTTTGAACCAAAGACATGGAAGCTGCCTATATTCTTTCACAACTTGCGAGGTTACGACTCTCACCTTATAATGCAAGCAGTAACCAGCGACTTCAGGGTGTCATGCATTGCACAGTCATCAGAAAAGTACATGTGTTTCACTTTAAATAACATGTCTTTCTACGACTCTATGCAACACATGATGGGTTCATTAGAGTCACTGGCTATGTCCTTAAAGTCCTGCCCAATAACAGAAGAATATTTTGACCCAACTCTTGTTAGAAAGGGCGTTTACCCTTATGAGTACATGAACAGTTGGCAAAGGTTTGACGAAGATACACTTCCGCCTAAAGGCGCGTTCTTTTCTAGTCTCAGAGGAAAGGACATCAGTGATTCTGATTACCAGCATGCTCAAGATGCGTGGCAGAAGTTAGAGTGTAAAACGATGGGAGACTATCATGATTCCTATTTAATGGCGGATACCTGTTTGTTGGCGGACGTCTTTGAAAATTATAGGAAGACCTGCATGAAACATTACAGCCTGGATCCCGCGCATTACATTTCTGCGCCCGGGATGAGCTGGGACGCTTTCTTAAAATTTACTGGAGTACAAATTGATTTATTGTCTAACCTGCCAATGCTTCAGATGATTGAAAACGGATTGCGTGGGGGAATCAGTATGGCGTCGCACCATTACTGTAAAGCAAACAACAAATACTTGGACGACTATGATCCAAGTAAAAGGTCTAACTATCTCATGTATTTAGATGCAAACAATCTGTATGGATGGGCAATGGCGCAATCACTTCCATTACGCAACTTTAAAATGTACACAGACGGTGATACGGATAATATTCAAAAAGCATTAAAGTGGTTGGGCAGTTTGACGCCAGATCAACAGTGTGGATACATTCTAGAAGTTGACTTAGAATATCCTCAGAAACTCCATGACCTGCATAATGACTATCCATTAGCAGCAGAAAGTCTAAAGATGGCAAAAACAGAACCACCTAAACTTGTGCCTAATCTTCGAGGCAAAAAAAATTATGTCTGCCATTACAGGCTTCTACAATTTTATTTAAGACATGGTTTGAAGTTGACAGCTGTTCATCGTATAATTGCTTTTGATCAAGAACAGTTCATGAAACCATACATAATGAAGAACACTGATCTCAGAACTAAATCCACAGATGCTTCAGAAAAAGACTTTTTCAAGTTGATGAACAACAGCTGTTTTGGAAAGACTATGGAGAATCCGCACAAGCGTAAAGATGTTATATTGGTCACCAGAGAGAACGATGCAATTAAGCTAACTTCTAAACCTAATTATCAGGACTTCAGAAGATTTCATGATCAGCTTTTTGGCATAATGATGAAAAAAAAGAAAGTCAAATTGGATAAGCCCGTTTTTATTGGGTTTACTGTTTTAGAGCTGTCGAAGCTTTTGATGTTAGAATTTCTTTACGACTACTTTAAACCCTTGTATCCTGAGTCCAAAGTACTTTACACAGATACAGATTCCTTTGTAATCGACATCCCTACTGAAGATATCTATAAAGACATGGAATTAGAAGTAGCTAAAGGGCATGCGGGATGGTACGACACATCTGATTACCCTAAAGATTCGCCTTTGCATTCAGATACTAACAAGAAGGTTTTAGGTAAGATGAAGGATGAATTATCTGGAGGTGTGATCAAGGAGTTTGTTGGTTTGAGGTCGAAAATGTACAGTCTTTCAAGCCAAAAAAAAGTTGTTAAAAAAGCAAAGGGAATATCTCGTAGTGTTGTGCAATCAAGCATATCCCATGACAACTATAAAAAAGCATTGTTTGACAATAAGACTTTTCATCATGACAACGTAAAACTACGATCTAATCTACATGAGATCAACACAACTGTTGTAACAAAGAAGTCATTAGATAGAACAAACACAAAACGTGTGTTTGTTAATCCAGAGTTTTCATATGCAATCGGGCATTGGAAAACAGCATAATTACATACCTTCTTCATCCGTGGGTTTATATTTTTCCTCAAATTTATCTAGAAGCTCAATCATATCAATATCCAATTCAGACAAAATTTTTCTCATGTTTGCTTGATGTGCACGAATTTTTTTTATTTTTTCAAGATATTCTTTATCCAATATTCTGATAATCAAAATTTGGGATCGTAGGCGATCAGGATGCGTTGCCGTGTACCGATGAATCCACTTAATTGTTTCCTTAATAGCTGAACACGTATCATATGATTCTTGTATTAATTTTAAGGTCTCTTTTTTTATCATCATTTTAGTTTCATGTAAGATTTCTTCCTTTTGAGCTTCCATTTTTAAACTCAAAAATATATTTACGTAAATTAATTAAGCGGAACTGTGTCTGGCGGGATTATTTGCAGTTCTTCTTTCACAAAAGATCTTTGAGGGGCTGGTCGTTTTGTTGTGTCAGTTTCTCGTAAATAATACACGGGCGGATTCATCTTTACAATTCTTTTTATTTCATATGAGTCAACACTCCAAACTGGATCGGTTGCCCTGATGCGAGTGTCCCCTTCTGCTTCTCCCGGTAAATAAAGGTACCTTACTTTCAAACCAAATGGTAATAGTTTGCTTGATGAACTGGCGTCTCCTTCAACAACATTTATTTTTTGTTTTTTGATTGCTTGTACTGGTTTTAGACCTTTAAATTCTTCATTATTCATTGCACGTAGAACTGAGGGCAGTCTTCTAACCCATTCTGTGTTGCGAGAATTGTCAATCAGCTCTCTGTGATACTGGTAGGAGAAAAGCCTTTCAGATAACTGTTTGTTAAAGTTTTCAACCAAACCCTGTGATCTGTGAACACCTGGAATGCCTCTTTTAATGGTAACTCTATGTTTTAACAATAATTGATTCACTTGACCCTTTAAATTCTTTTCCATCATCGACTTGAATCATGCGAGGATAAGTTAAGGGTCCTCGTTGATATATCAGTTGTAAAGCGACAGCAACAGCAGAAGCACTCTTTTGTGTTAATGGTTCCGCATCTTTGTATCTTGAAGCTATGTCAATGACTGTAAGTGCGTACTTAAATCTTTTTCGTCTAATCGTATCATGGGGTAAATATAGAAGATCCATTTGATGGGTGTCGTTTGGAGTTATATTCACAAAGTGTGGTCTTTGTATTCGTTTAGGCGCTGGTAAATAAATTTGCCAAATCGCTTGTTTAGATAACCATTCTTTTGCTGTTTGTTCACTGACTCCCGCTGCTTGGCTAAGCTTTTTAATTGCTGTTATTCCCTTCCAATATCCTTTTGGAGAATAATAGATTTTGTACATTTTTATTCAGCCAATACTTTGTGCAACAAAATACACAGCGGTCATGCCAAAGACAATAAACAATATTTCTTGCATCTTTTGTTTTTCTGATGGTTGATAAAAGTCGCTAAATTTTGGTGGGGGCAATGTTTCAACTTGTTTGCCTGTTACTAGAAAATATTCTTTTATTGCCTGGTCAACATCTTTAAATGTGTAAGCTGCATGTCCCTGTTGTTTAAGTCTGTCGTTAATAAAATCTAACTGCTCCATTCTTTGCTTTTCATAGGTGTCTTGTGCAGCAGCTAGTTGCTCCATAGCTCTGTTATGTCTTTTTCTCTCATTGTTATTTTGTAGTTTACTAAATGCGTAATTACTTCCGCTAAAAGCAAGCGCATTAACCACAGCGCCACCAATCATCATTACGAGTGAAGCCATTTTTATAAATGTATTTTTTTTAATTTTACATATTGATACTGTCTGGAATTATTCCTTGCTTAACTAGAAAATCTTTCGTAGCAAATGAAGCTGTAATAACAGCAATTAGCTTTGCTGAGTCTTCAAAGTCTAGTTTGCCAAGATCTGCTGGTTTTATTTTTAACAGGCTTTTACCAAGCATTGTGTATCCTACACTTAGGCCTCCAATAACAGCAGAATGGTATACAAGGTTAGTAATAGTTTTTTCGGTGCTCATTTTTAAAAAATAAAATAATTATAATTAATAAAAAACATGAACTGCGATGATTTACTTCCTGAACTTACAAATGATCAAGTTGATGACCAAGCTATTATGCGTCAAAAGGAAAGGCTGTATTCTTTAGCAGCATGTGGAAAAACAAAACAGTACCTTGGAAATGAATTCAGCATAGAACAGATTCAACAGATGTCGCCACAAGACATTGTAAAGTATCACAACAGGTATGAAGCGCAACTGGGGTCAAGAATGGTAAAAAGTGTTGGGCAAACGGTTCTTAGTTTGTACACTAAACTAGTTAGTAGATTTGCTCCCATTGATTCTGAACAAGATTTTATGTATGATTTAACACAGGATCCAGTTTTAACAAAGACATTAGAGTCTCTAGGATGTGATCTATATTACAGATTTGGAACATTGTTATCGCCATTAATCATGGGATTAATTACTTTTAATCATATAGATTTTGTTTCCCTTCAAAATGACCGAGCCAGAAAATCAGCAGAAAACATTGATGGAGAAAGTGACCAGTAAAAAGCCTCCTCATCCTGGGCGTGTTGCAGCAGGAAAAAAATTAGCAGAGTGGAACAAACAAAAAAAATTAATGTTCCGAGCACAGAATATAACTCATAATGAAAACATAACATCGCCAACGCCAACAGTTGTTTCAATGCCAGCTGTAAATACACAAGAACAAGTTGATTCAAGACCTACAACAACAGGGTTGTCTACAACACCAAAGTCGTCATGGAATATTGAATTTAAAACAGTTGCCATTTTTGGCGTCATTGCTGCTGGGGGTGGTTATTACGGTTATAAAATATATAAACAACGCCAGCAAAAACCAAAGCAGTCAAAAAAATCTCAGCCACTAAATACAGAAGCCGAACAAAAAAGCATGCCAGAACTGCCAACAACAAAATCTCATTTTGATCCATTTCAGATGGAATAATATTTCAAGAACTTAATAAATAATTATAAGTGACTTGAATAAGAACTTGATAACGACTTGATGACGACTTGATAAAACTTAAATAAGAACTTGATAAGAACTTGATAAGAACTTAATGACGACTTGATAAAAACTTAATGACGACTTGATGACGACTTGTTAAGAACTTGAATAAGTACTTGAATAAGTACTTGAATAAGAACTTGATGATGACTTGTTAAAAACTTGATGTTGACTTGTTAAGAACTTGAATAAAAACTTGTTAAGAACTTAAATAAGAACTTGAATAAGAACGTGATGCCGACTTGAATAAGAACCTAGAACGACTTAATGACGATTTTTTTTCACAATTAATTGTTACATTCTTTTCCGGGGAGACAACTCCCTTCTGCCTTTATGTAGTATCTAGGTCAGACATGTCTGGCCCCGGCTTACTCAACTGCACAATAGCCGAGTCGAAGCGCCGCACTGTTTGCTAGTTCGTGTCAAGTTACACATAAGGGCGTCAGGCCGCCACGCGGCATTGTATAAATTTAGACGGCGTCGTTCAGTACAGGCGTTAGACGTCATTGTATAAATTTAGGCGGCTAAATTTCTAAACATATCAAAACATGTTTCTTACCTTCCCCCAATCACAAGACTAGATAGAATCAGCTGATTAGTAACAGTGACGACATTTCCGCCCAGCACTTGTGTTGTTAGCAACTGAACCTAGCTGTCTTGTCATTTTCACATTGGGTTGGTGTGCTGCGTGTGTGATTTCCAGTCAAGAAAGCGTTGTGACTTTAAAACTTTGCTGATTGATTCAAGATAGCATTTTTTTCAGAGAGGGATTTACTAGGTTTCCTTCTTCACAGGAAATTAGAGTTTCAAACGCTGCACATCAAGCTCTGTAGGATTATTCTATTCAAGACACGCCACTTCATGTCAGCAAGGGGAAATGACATGATTCTAAAAATAACGGTTATGCATAACCGGGGCTCTGCGTCAACTTCTTCTTGCAGCAACATTCACAAACCACCCAGCAAGGGGAAATGACATGATTCTAAAAATAACGGTTATGCATAACCGGGGCTCTGTTCCACTTGCTTCAATGCTCCTATTCAACACCCAGCTATAAACTTTTAGGCTGCCTTTTCAGGCGGCCGCCGGGTGTACTTTATACAATTGTCTTGTTTGTTGAATCAAGCTTTTGATAAGTGCACTTGGTGGCTGCTTAGAATAATCTTCAACAACGTGCCACGATTCTACGCTTGTGTAAACACACATCCCACCCCTTTTCAGATAGCTTTCAATAGCCAGTCATTCCTCACAATAGAATAAAATCCCAACTTGGTTGACAAATAGCCCTCCTAAGAATAAAGGCATGGTTAACCAAGTCCCCATTGTTTTGTTTGTTTACTTCTTAACGGTCCAGTGACAGAGAACTATAAAACAGATAATCCTACACATTATGTATGTTTGTAAAGTGTTTACTATTAGAGAACTATAAAATAGGCACTCTGGGTAAGCCGGCGGAGCAACAGCGAAACCGGCTTCAGCCGGTTGGAGCTGGCGGAGGTGGGTGAGCCAGAGTGCCTATTTTATAGTTCTCTACATAACTTCCAAAAACATTTAGATTTGTTTTTTCATTCCTTACCATGTTTTTCTAAAAGTAAGATATAGCTTTTCTTGGAGTTTGTTGTTCTTTGTTTCTTTCAAAAATCATATGTAGTATCATTTATATCACAGGCATCCGTTGTAAGCACTATCATTTTTTCGTTTTATCTTTCTCTGTGGTTTCATGTCATTACACACAATGAATAATTCACTTGTGACTTTTTTTTTCACACAAATTAGTATGCTTTTTAAGAATGTCCAAGGTTTTCTCAATGTCTAATTTAACAGTTTGACTCGAGGCTGTCTGCCTCAAAAATACAGTTTGATGTCATACTTTCATTTGCAAAGTGCATGCCTGTAAATCACCTGTGGTCTTCTTACCTGTGTCATTCCATAGAGAATGGAAAGAATCTGGGCAGGCACATGACCTTTCCATAAAGCCTGCCACCCCTCCTCCCTAACGATGGCACCTGTGGCTTGAATCATCCCACTGTACTTGGAGTTCTGAGCCTTCTTTATTGGCTCAATCTGAAGCTGAAACCAGTCACCAACCAACTATGCAAATCAATTCAAAACAGAAAAATCAATTGTTGTGTAATATTGATGAACAGAAATATTGAAAGTTGGGCCCTGTAAACACACAAACTGACAATGATTAATACAACTATACTATGAAATAGTGTGTGTGTGTGTGTGTGTGTGTGTGTGTGTGTGTGTGTGTGTGTGTGTGTGTGTGTGTGTGTGTTTTAATGGCTTAGAGTGTAACAAATTTTTTGCCTAGTTCAGCCAATAAGCATTAAATCTCAAGGCCATCAAATGATTTCTAACAACAAGAAACGGATTCATACAACTTTATGTGCTATAAAGTTTGCAATAAAGAATGTGAAAATGATAACTGATCACACACACACACACACACACACACACACACACACACACACACACACACACACACATACATACATACACACACACACACACACACACACACACACAGAGTAAGCATTAACACACATGAGTACAAACACACACACAAGTGTACAGCAAAAACGCACATGCATGCACGTATCCATGCCCACGTGTCTTATTTTATCTCACGTATCCATGCCCACGTGTCTTATTTTATCTACTGACACATCAGAAAACAACAGAAAACACAGGTCATTATTGACTGTGAATAAACTGAAATAATGACAAACACTGAACAGCATTTAATCTGATCTTTCACTTTACAAAAAAAAAAAAAAAAAATCAAAGTCCAAACTGAAAATATCAAAGTCCAAACTGAAAACCAGCCTAAAGCTGTTGAGCTTGAGTTCGAAGGTAGAACGATTATCTTTACCCATCTTTTTTTTTTCATTAAAAAAAAAAAAATTGAAAGAAAAAAATTCAACGTTTTGCTGTAATTCTACAGACAGTTTATCATGGATCAAAGGGAACCAAAGAACATTCCTTGTAAATTTCTACAAACTGGATCCATTCTCAAAACCATTTATGGTATTTATTAACATATGAATGGTTTCCCTTTTTGTTTCTCTTTAAATCAGTTCACCTGGAATCTAATTTTGAGGACATCCAGTGGCTGATACATGCATCGTGTGATGGAACCGCTGAGGGCGCCAGCAACAGCATACTCTGTCTGTGACAGTTTCACAGCGTTACGGGGAGTGAAACCCACCATCACCAACACATTGTTCCCTGAAACGCACAAACCACTGCAAAGTAATCCAAGTCAAGGTACTGTATGAGTAAAAGAAATGATTGTTTTTGATCACACACACACACACACACACACACACACACACATGCACGTGTGCAGTTTGTCTTGATTCAATCATCATGTGACTTAGAGAAAGGGGCACAAGCCCCTGAAACAAAACAGAAACCAACAACTGACATTTTGAAATAAATGGCTCCATTCCTTACATTCCATTCAACTCTAGCAGTCTATTCTAAACCATGCCAGTAAAAGAAATGTGTTGTAAAGCAGGTTGTCAAGAATGCTCAGTTTTCGACTGCTCCAAACAGATACAAGTCAAGGAAACCAAGACTTCTCCAATGTCACATACTAGAACAAACTGAATAGTGACCAACTATGCATGGCAGGTCCAGTTCCATATCAACCAATCAAACCAGTGAAATGAGGTCAAGTTTCATGTCTAACTCTTCTTCAGTTACAAGATTATGCTTTGAAAAAGTGTTTTGGTATAGTTTGCTTGTTTGGTTGTAACAATCCTTTTTTTTTTTTCCAAATGAAATTGTACAGGTGTGGTTAAAATCACTTTTTTCCGCTAACCATCCCAACACTTTGTCCCATAGGCTTCCAAAATGTTTTGTTGATTTTCTTGGAACTAGGAAACACGTCCTAAGCTTTTTGATTTCCTGACGAAACACTGCATGTGCATGCAGGGAAAATTTTCATTGTCCTGAGTGTTCTTTATCTTGCCTGAAAAAGACCTATGAGGTCAAAACACGTCGTGTTTGTCTTGTGATTCATGTGTCCAAGTTGTTTGGTGGAGTTATAATCATCAATTAAAATTTTTCTTGTTGGTTTTAGTTTTTGTTTTTGTCCTGGTTGGGGATAAGCTGGTTTGTCAGCCCCTGCAGCAGGATGTACTGTGTTCCCTCTAATATTCTTTTCCTTGTACTCCCCTTGCACAGGCTGACTCATCTTTTTTTTGGCCACACTAATGTTTACCTCTGCAAAATGTGCTGTGCTGGATCCATGTTGACTGACACACTGTGTTGTCATTCCTGCATTCTATCAACACTTTGCACACAAACACAAGCTCATGGACAGAAGTAATAAAAAAGATACTTGAACTAATCATCATTATGCCAATTACACCATCCACGAACTCTATGTCTGCCTAGAAAAAAAAAAAAAAAAAACGCTGTAAGGACATAAATCATCAAAGTGCCATGAATAATGATCATCATGCCAAATCATCTGCACCTGCACTTCATCAACACGCTGTCTATATACTTGGTCAACCTAACAGATGACTGCTATGTGGGCAAGTACTAGGGTTGACCCATTTGGTGGAGTCACATTGGGTTGGAGTACTTGGACCAGTGTGGTACTCACATATTGACTAAATCACATACTGGTTTGCAACATATTATTTGAAGGTTTCAGTCACAGAACCGCACCTTACTGGAATGCACTTTCACACATGTTGAAAGACCCAACAGCATTAATACAGATATTACATGGTTAACTTCCTTAAGCTCAAGAAAAAAAAAGGTCAATGAGTAATACTTATCATAGCGAATACTTGCTGTAGTGACTAGTCTACATAGTTTCCTCTTGATAACTCTTGGACAAGTGTACATGACACTCTCGTCTTCCTCATTTACCAATTCAACTGAGCCATTATTTTTTTTCTTCTCTTTTTTTCTTTTGTTCATAATCCACAAGGCTTAACATAGTCCCACAGATTTAAAGAACTCAACTAAAATATATATTTAAAAATTTCTACAGTCTCAATCAGTCAATGACATCAACTTATAAACAAAACAAAATTTTCCAATTAACAAATTATGAGAAAACAAGCACAGATTTAGAAAAGTCTACTGGGTCACAGAAGGACCAACCTAAGGTAAAAAGCAAAGTCAAATTTCCTAACAGAATTGCACAATGATGGAAAAATCTTCCTGTGCTGATTAAATATATTAAATATATATGCTCCAAATTCTAATGCATTCAAAACTCTTCAGTACAGTGATTCGTAGTGCAATGAGTAGGGTGGGGTTTTTTTTATTTTTTTTTTATTTTTTCCAATTTGATCAACGCAAATTATGACACGCATGCGTAACCAAATGGAGTTTGTTAAAATATTTATGGAGACTCTAAAACGGCTGCGAAGCCATAGTTGAGAAACAAATCCTGCTTACTTCACAACTTAAACACACAACGACGCCTTCGCCATGTTCATCAATTTATCAGTTCATGAAACCGAAACTAAGTCCATCTAGGTCTGTATTCGTCTCAATATCATCGACTTAAAGACTGGCACTCTCACGGACTGAATGGTCGTATCTCCGGGAGATAGCCCATTAATGAGACAAGGGGGATGCTAAACTACGACTTTGCCGAAATTGAAACTCATTAACTTTAATTACAATACATAGTAAAAGCGAAAGCAGATATCATCACAATGATCATAATGTAAACTTCTCTTACCTGCTCCTGTATGTGATGACTGATTCACAATAAATAATCCAAAGATATAGTTTAAGAATTTTCAGTTATCTAATCTAAGCATGGGAAAAAAATGATGTTGTGGCAACCTACGCAAGCTGAAATGAACTAGTACTTGATTATCTTCCTCCAAAGGTCGTTCCGCCCGGTCGTTGCCAATGTGTATGAATCAAGCAGGAAGTGTTTTACACGAAAAATTGCGCAGGCGCATTACTGTTAAAGAAGGACAAACCCTCGTCTTCCAAAGGCACACCAACCCAAATAATTATGCCCCTTGAGTGACAAGTCAAACCTTTTGAGCTGAAAGGAAAGATTGAGAGAGAAAAGGGAGGGTTTTCTGCAGACAGGAGTGGCAGTCATGACGTCATTAAGACTACCCGACCTTGGTGAGGTCGGCATTCTAACCAGTGTCCCTCTAATTGCAAAGTTAGACGACTGCAGGCGGAAATCTAAACAAATCGTAAATAAATGTTAGCGAACCGCAAAAAAAAAAAGAAAAAAAAGAAACCGTGGACAAACAAATCACAAGACAAAACACGACGCGTTTCGACCTCTTTGGTATTCTTCGGGCAAGATACAAAACAATTACGACAACTAAAATGAACGAGCAATCGCTTATCTTCAATGTCCCTCTAGTTAAGCAGGTGTGTTAGAGGCGCAGATTGAACACAACAGCCAACAGTGTGTGTGTGTGTGTGTGGGGGGGGGGGGGGGGGGGGGGGGGGGGGTAGTGTGATTTGCATTGAAGAAAGTCTGCATACTGGACGCAGTTTTTCAAAGCCCTTACCCCTACCCCCTCGTCGCAGTGTGTTCTTGTCCTTCCTTTTCTAGTTCCTTTATTTTCTTCTTTTAGTTATTATTGCCCATTATTCATCAGTGGGCTGATGCCAGCGTGTTAATGAGTGAGTCCATGGACATGAGTGTGCAAGCATAGGTGTGTGAGTGTGCATGTGAGAGAGTGAGTGTGTGCGTGCGTGTGTGTGTGGTGTGTGTGTGTGTGTGTGTGTGTGTGTGTGTGTGTGTGTGTGTGAGTGTGCATGTGAGAGAGTGAGTGTGTGCGTGCGTGTGTGTGCGTATATATGTGTGTGTATGTGTGTGTGGGGGTGGTGTGGTGGTGGTGGTGGTGGGATGTGTGGTGGAGGAGTTGTTCTTATTGTTATGTGTGTGTGTGTGTGTGTGTGTGTGTGTGTGTGTGTGTGTGCGTGCGCGCACGTATATGTTGTATTTGATGGTTTTGTTCTTGTTCTTGATTCTAAGTCATCTTCTGAACATTCACGCACGCAGTCACTACACACACACACACACACACACATACGCGTACACGTGCATGTACGCACGCGTGCGCGCACGAGCGCATGCGCACATGCACACACACGCGCACGCGCACACACATGCACACACACACACAAACGTGCACGTGTATGTTCGCTCGCTCCTACGCACAAATTACACACACACACACACATGCACGCGCACTTCTACACACGCACACACACGCGCACATACATGCAAGCACACACACACACACACACACACACATATGCGCACACACACAATGGGCCTGTGCCCATACACACATGTGTACATTCACTACACACACACACACACACACACACACACATACCTTCTTTTGCCCACTATTGAGTCTCATGTTAAACTTAGGCAAACTGGGTTTCCCTATTTCTTGTGGATTTGGGGCTTCAAATGGATGACAAATAGATTGATGATTAGTATTGCTATAAATTCAGAGCAAACGGAACTTGTAATACCTTATGTGTGTCAGAGTAGACTCGTGTGAAATAATGGGTTTATTTGATACCAGTGGGTTCCATCTAATTTAAATATTATACACTCTGTCAAACTAAGGAGGAAAAATGGGTTTCACACTTAACTTGATTTCGTTACACTCTGTCTGACAAATGACGAAAACTGAGTGCATGTATGTGTAGACTTTGTATGTATATGCAGGATAACTGCAGCTACTATATAGATAATGTGATCCAACCCATGAGGTGTCTAATAAAAATGATAGCCATCTGACATTTAAATTCTGTAGTTGAGTCTGTGTTTCACATGTTTGTTCTGCGTGTTTTTGAATGTATATTTTAAATGTATAAATGGTTCTTATTATTGTATATCTGTTTGTTTGTTTTTTTACATATACAATGGTACTTCTCGAATAAGATGCTTGCAATTGCGACTTCTCAAATAAAACTTGACATTGGACAAGGAAGAATGCGTCAGTGTTGTGGAGAGAGAGAGAGAGAGAGAGAGAGAGAGAGAGAGAGAGAACAGAAGTGCCATTGCTTTAAATTAAGCGAGTGAAAAATTTAAATAAACCAATATCCCTTTTTCGAAAATCCTCACATCACCGTAGCTTGTGTATCTGTACATAGTGTTCAAGTGCCTCAGCGTTTGGGATGACCCTGCAGTTTTTATTAGCCAAGGTATCTCTTCCAAATGCTGACTCCTTGAATCTGACCGCTTATCTCTGTGTGACCTTTGCCTTATACTTTAAATATAATCAGCAGATGGATGTTTGTTGTGCAGTTTCAAAGCAAAAACCTTTGCAAAGGGTAAAGCAGAGATGTCCTACGTCTGGGTTGACAACAATCAGCAACCAATGTCTTTTCACCCAAAGTTGGAGTGTGGCTGCCTATGTGGCGGGGTATTTTTTTTTTTTTTCGTGTTCTAGTATCTGGTAGCTTGTGAACTCGTTTTACCCTGTTGGGCCACCCATACTATACTTGAGAGTATTGTCAGTTTTACTCCAACTTTGTTGGGTGTTTATGCATGTCTGTATAGTTGTTTTCCTACGAAAGTGAAGTTTTCCAAATAATTTTGCCAGGGTCAACTTCCTTGTTGCTGTGGGATTTTTTACGTGCGCTAAACGCATGCTGCACACGGGACCTCAGTTTTTCGTCTGATCTGAAAGACTAGCACCCAGCCCACTGCCAATGGTCTAAGGGTTGGGGAAAGAGTCCAGGCTCAGACGGGACACACCCGGCGGGGTAATAGACAACAATCACATTTGTAATGTTCTCATCCCTATCTTGTGCATCTGTACATAGTGTTCAAGTGCTTCAGCATTTGGGATGACCCTGCAGTCTTTATAAGCCAAGGTACAAGAACAGAAAGAGAAGGTCTCTTTAAGTGTCATCCCGAAATGAAACTGGAAACAAAATGAATAAAAAAAAAAGAAAAGAAAAAAAAAAAGAAGAAATTTAAGTGAACGTTTACGAGAAAAACTGTTGTTTGTGTTAATGATGAAAGAAAGACAAGGATGGGCGTGCAGAAAAATGAAGAATGGAAGGTATGTGTCTGACGGCATGAAGAAGAACGAAACAAACTAGACAACAATGTAAAATTGCAAAGCACACATAAAAAAGAGGAAGAAGCAAATACACTCGTCAACAAAAGTCACAGACCCTTTTATGAATTAGTGAAGTTTCTTATGCTTTTTCTTTAGTTTGAAGATTTTGTTGATTTCCAACTGCATCTTTTCAAAATCTAAAATCATTTCTTTCATTAATCCTTGTTTAATGCTTTTTTGTGTGATGTGCTCCTGAAAAAGTGGTCCATGATTTTTGTTAAGGAGTCTGTATACACAAGATAGCATTCAAATACTTAACAATCACTCTTTCACATAACGATGACCAGAACAAGAATTTTACTTTCAAAACTCACAGGCCTTTTTGCCGATAGACATTAATGTAAATGTAAGATTTCACCAGAGACATGTAAAGACATTTAACTAAAAGCATCTCTCTCTCTCTCTCTCTCTCTCTCTCTCTCTCTCTCTCTCTCTCTATATATATATATATATATATATATATGCTGAAAGAATTATATTTGAATAATTACACAATTATTTAAACCTAACATATTCATCCTTTATCTTCACAAGATATTTTAATAAAAATATTTGAAATTTCTAAACAAATCTATAACAGGTCAATCATTGACAAAATAAACAAAAAATTAGCAGTCATTCTTAAAGAGAAATGAACAGAGGGCAATAATAATAATTAGTTCACAAGTGCAAATACACAGAAAAAGAAAGAAAAAAAAAAGAGAAAAACTTTCATGAACCATAATTCCCAATTCAAGGCACTGATGCGAGCGTCTGAAGTCAATCTGAGAAAATACAACACAATGGGTGTTGCCGAAATTAAGCATTGACACTAGTGAAAAACTTCTTGGCATTGTGCATATCGACTTCAACATGTAATCCACCTTAATTAACAATTTTTCCATTGATACAGTCACAATGAACATTCAACATCACCAGTCCCCAGAGGCCACATTCATGACTGCAGACCAGTCAATCAGATCAGCGATCTGTATGCAAACTAGGGCAAAACCATACAAAAACTGGGTGATTCACTCAATTTGCACTGCAATCGCCAAAGGGAATATCCAACCTGCACCCACAATCATGGCCGCAGCTGCCAGCGCAGGAAAAATGCGCGTAAGCAGCGACTGGTCTGAAGGTAAAACAAGTCGCTTACAGTTCAAATTGACAACATTAAATGTCACATAGTATGGGAAAACCTGGCTAAAGTCGATGAGAAACATTCTTAGCAATGAACAGAAAGAGATAAATTGATTATACTTGATTCTGTGTATCTTGTCAAATTAAAACAAAATGAAGCAAAGACTATACAGACAAATCATTTCTGTTTAGAGCTTTTCAGTCTGTAAAACTTCAAACTTTCAAATAATGTAGCTAGAACTGTGGTGTCCGAATGTAGCATTAATTTGAGCGTCACCCGCATTGGCTACCTCCCTTCATGATTTTCAGTTTTCAAGGTCATGAATATGTCAAGGTCATGACCTTGAACCCAAACGGCACATCCTCAATACATAACCTACATGCCCACCAAGTTTCCTCTTCCTATCTTTACTCCTTCATGGTGTTAAGCTGCAAACAAGCATACACACACACAGAGCTACTTACACAACAAAAAACACCGTCACTGCACAAACTCCGGGGTCATAAAAATGTTAAAATAATGATTTTGAACTTTCGCCTGGTTTTCCTGTACTTTGTCACAATTGTTTAAGAAGCTGGAATGTCTCTACTACAATGGAGTAAGGGGGGAGGCAAAGTCAGATAGAATAAAGAATGCACGGATGAAGAATTCTAACCCACATATTAACACGGAAGCGCTCCGGCCTTTCAAACTTTAGACATATGTCATGCACTCATTATAATGACAAAAAGAACAAGGTATAAATGTATCAATAAACAATCAACCAGAATTAATTATTATTGTAAATATTTACCCATCAATGCGCAGACAAAAAGAACAAGGTATAAATGGATCAATAAACAATCGACCAAAATTAATTATTATTGTAAATACTTACCTATCAATGCACATAACGAATAAGAAAAAAGTAACCTTTCACTGGCATACTTCTAGCAAGAACGTAGCTTTACTTTTCGGTTTCTGTCGTTGAAATGGGATCCATTCACATTCATAAACAGGCTAACGTACATAATGACACAACTGTTCATGGCATTGCCCCCTTCGACTTACAGAGGAAGGGAGAAAAACACTTAAGACTAAGTACAAAGAAGAAGGGGTACTACAAGCGAAAAGAATGAGAAAGAGAGGGAGAGAGGAGAGAGCGACAGGGAGGGGAGTGGCAGATATTCAGAGAAACCGACAGATAAACTGAGGCAGCCAAGCAAGAAACGTGAAAGAGTTACATCTGTCCATGTCGCATGAACATAACTGTATAAGCTTACAGGGCATATATATTTGAAAATTGTCATCCAGTCTTGTTTACACTCGGCCGTACAACAAATGATTTTGCATATAACCCGTCTATCATCACCATATTCAATTAGTGTCTATCCTTGAAGAGAGAGGAGATTGGGGGGAGGGGAGTAACAGTCTCACTGGATCTAATCTAATCCAATCAGACATTTTGATTCATTCTTTGTTTCTTCAGTAAGTTGTACACATAGTATTTCACGCATGTCCAACTTCTGCGGCGAAGATCTGGTTCTGAAGCTACAGCTTTCTGTGCATCATGCTTCTGGGGGACTCTGTTCATCGTAATGCAATGGGACAACTGTCTGTGCACAGCAGCTATCTCATATTTGCTCCATGGTCTCTTAGTCTGCTTTGGTGTCTTTGTCTGCGTTGGCGTCTTTGTCTGCTTTGGGGACTTGGATTTTGAAATGCACAAGTCAGGCTCTGAAGTACTCACGGTTGAGACAATTGCGGTGGATCCGGTGTGTTTTGGGGCATGACACACCGACATTCTTTCATCTGACATCTCAGCATTTTCCACCTCTACAATGTTGCTGGAGAAATCTTCATCATCTTCATCAGCGTCCTCAACATTATTTGCTTCTTTGTCAGGATCCAGCTCCTCTTTATCCAGGTCTTCACCATCTTCGTCTACGGTCAATCCCGATTCACTCTGAAGAGAATGCTGGCCACTTTTGCTTTTTGCAAAATGTCAAGTGGTTGGCGATAAACTGACCTGTGGACACGAATGTCATGGCCAAGGAAGGACGCCAGTTGGTCTTGCTTTAACTTGGAGATCTCCATGGCTTGACTTAAGGTCGCCAGCTGTTTGCGAAGAGCCGTTGCAGTGAACAAGGATGGATTCGTAACACCAGCATTCAAAGCATATTGTTTCAGAACTTCAGGTCCCCTATAAGGGTGTGTTCCTGTCGGGGTCATGAACATGTATTCACTTTCAATCCCTAAGATGCGGCGGAGGTCAAGCAGCTTTTCAATGCTTTGAACCATCTCAGGAGTCAAAAGAATGGGCACTGCTCTATTGAACTTGCCTCTGATTTCCACTCTGTGAAGCACATGAACTAATTTCTTTTCAGTGACTGTTAGGTCATCAAGAAGCATTTCTTCTGGTGGAGCAGCTTCTGTGGCTCTGCTCTGATGGTAGTCTGACCACTTCATTCGTTGCACTTCTCCACCACGTTTTCTGTTGAAAACTGTGATGGATGCTAGTGTAGCTTTTGCCAATGTTCCATAAGAGTCACTTTGGTTGTCTTTCTGAAGAAGGGAATTCACTTTCTGGACATCTTCCAGAGATGGGATCAGTTTTGGCTTGTTCATCTTTGCTCTCTGGACGGATTGTGAAGCGCAAGCTGACACACGGTCAAACCAGTCACTTTGATACAGTGTATCAAAACGTTCACATGTCTTGTTCAGGGCAGTGTCGTCCATCATAACAGCTTCTGCTTTGAGAATCTGGGATGCTTTTTTCAAGCTGTACCCCAACTTTAACACAAGTGATCCCTTTTTACACATGTTTGTGGAGTCACTGAATTCACCTAATTGTCTGGTGCAGCTGATCAGCAAGTCAAAATTGACAGGGTCAATAGCTTGAGCCAGAGATGAAACCTTCATGTTTGAATGTTTTCTCATTAACTGAGAAAGTCTGCCCAATTCTCGAAGGCGTGAGCGGATCTGACCTGGTGTATTTTCTTCAATGTCCCTGCGGTAAAATAATCTTTCGCCATATTTCAAGATCAGAGAATCGTTTCTTATGACAGAACTTATCTCATCATCTCTCATGTTTGAAATGACTTTCTGGAAGAAATTCCGTGAGACACTGCTTGACAAAGGCATCATCATTTCACCTTGCTTTACACATTGCCCTCTTCTAGGTTTAGGAGCAGTGTCAGGTTTTAGTGGACAGGTTATGTCATGTTTAACAAGAAGATATCTCAGGAAAAGTGCTTTGCAATACTGACACGCCACATACTCATTTTGCGTTGTACAGTGTTCCTTCTTTTGGTATTTGGGGATTAAGCTGCCTTCTTTGTTTTTGATGGCTTCATAATTATGTTTGAAATCACCTTCATCTTGCAGTTTTATGAACGCTTTTCTTCTTTCAGCACTCCCTTTTCTCATTTGAAGGATGACTGCAACTTCTGGTTCTAGTCAATGCACTCGTGTCAAATGTGTCGACATTTTTGTGTTCATTTTTTGACAAAACTTGCAACAATGCTGTTTACTTTTGGAGCTTTTATTCCCACGAGCAGGCTTGCCAACTGTAGCATCACCACGTTTTCCACTTTCATTAGCTGAATCACTTTTTGTGAGTTTACTTTTTTCTCCCTGGAGCACTGGAAACACAATACTATCAGAAGAACTTTCATCAGTTTCTTTTATAATTTCCTTACAAGACATTTCATTGTCTGTGTCAGGTATTATGTCAGGGTCATAATGGGATGGAAGACTTGCATTACATTCACTGTCTGATTCAAAATCTGATTCAAAATCATTGTCTCCCGAACCTGGGGCCCAGTCTGATTCAGAATCAACGAAACTAAACAAAGATATGTCACTGTCCACTTCGCTTTCATAGCCCTCCTCAAAGGAACTGGAGAAGGGATCTGCTGGTTGAGGCTGGTCTGGCATTGAGGTAGCATTGCTGCAGAATCCAGGACCAGCTTCCATGACTCCCTCAGCACCCTTCACCAAGTTGTCCCCAGCTTCATCAGAACTGAAAACACATACACACACATTTATACTGAGTTGTTTTTGTATTTGTACGTGCAATACTTAGTTCCAAGAAGTACAATCAAACAATACAAAAAAATGATATGTATCTCTTCATGACTGTCAACCTGTGGATAAGGACAATGGGTGTATGGTCTGTCCGTTGTGTGGATGTAACTGCAAGCCTATGTGCGTCCATGTAAGACAAAAATGTTTCCCAGTCAACAATGCTAAAACAACTACCATAATTTGCAGACTACAATGCAATACATTTTTCCAAGACTAAAACTCTTCAGCATTATTTATTTACGTATTTATAGTCCTGTCGACAGCGACTGACCCTTTATGATTAACCCACCATGTGGGCAACCACACTCCACTTTGCATGGTGTTAATGCTATGCGAGACAATACCTGCATAAAGATGCAAAACATAACATACATGAAGCTTTACTGCTCTAGCCTATGTCAATATGTGTGACAGCCTTCAATAAAGGCCCACATGCTCTATATTCCACTTTTATTTACCCATCTTACAAAAACAAAAAATATCAAAATCTTAATTTTTTAAACACAATTTCAAGAACCCACGCCTCCTGGATACCAACTTTTCACAATTTCAAACGAATGCAAGCCCAGTGGTACAAACACTCATGCATCACTGAAAGCAACCAACCAATTGTTCTGCTTGTACCCTGGCCTGTGATTCATAATCAGTTTCTCCAGGTGCCCAGGCTGATTTTGAGTCAATACAAATGTCTGAAGACAGTTTACTGTATACTTCATTTTCATACCTCTCCTCGGTGGAGAAGAAGGGGTCTGCTGGTTGAGGCTGGTCTGGCATCGGGGTAGCATTGCTGCAGAGTCCAGGACCAGCTTCCATGACTCCCTCATCACCCTTCGCCAAGTTGTCCCCAGCTTCACACCGAACTCCACCAGAACTGAAAACAAAAACACACCTTTATACCGATTTTAAGGAAACCATACATGCATTTATTATTCCTTTGACAATCTTTTTGGTGCAGTGGTCAGCATCTCAGATTACAGACTGTGAGGTCTACAGTTTGAATCCCATCACCGTCAAGGGATTTTTTTTTGTCCTGGTCCAACCCTGCCCAGAGTGGGTGGCTATGAGCTCATAGGGGAAGACTGAAACCAACAAATCGAGCTTCATCTACTTAACGGATGGGATTCTGAGAGTGTTGTTTTAATTCCATGACCAACACTGTAGATATCTGTAGTTCTCGGGCCTGGTTAATGCCAGGATAACACCTAATTAATGCCGGGCTATTTGAAAGGAAGTGTAGAATATAAACCTGTCGCGTAGTCTCAGACCGAAAATAGAATTACACAACATAATTATTATGATCCGTTTCATTACCATCAATCATAAAAAATAAGAAACAGACTCAAATTCTGCGGCCTTGCATGCCCTGCTCTTGGTGACTTCAGTTTCAATTACCAATCCAGTTAA
This sequence comes from Conus canariensis, assembly GCA_033310375.1. Classification (NCBI taxonomy): domain Eukaryota; kingdom Metazoa; phylum Mollusca; class Gastropoda; order Neogastropoda; family Conidae; genus Conus; species Conus canariensis. The sequence continues at coordinate 11,262,522 of CM065714.1, read as the reverse complement.
TACCCTTGGTGTAGTCAGGTCAAAGTCATGGTGATCAGTGTGTTCTTGGGAGCTGTTGTTGGATGGTCATGGCGATTATTGTCGTCAGTAGGGCGATTAGTAGGTGGTGTCCTAGACTCCACCGAAACCCACAAATTTGTTTCAGCAACAGTGCAGTGTCTTCACGGTTGGTGGCCTCCTGATCATCCAACAAAGATGTGCTCCACTTGGACAGCTGGTGTTGGATTCTATAACTTGAACAAGCTGGGATGTGACTGTGTGTTGGGACTCGGAATGAGCGGTTTGTGAGCAACGCCACTTTACAACCCAGCAAATGAGACAGTAACAAATGTAACTCAAATGAGAAAGAATATGTTTTTAACTTAATCACTGTAGTAAGCCTCCTTCGATCATGGCTGAACATGGATGAATCTTTCCAAGGTTTATGCGTGGACGGTTATGAGCCTGGGCATTGTAATGTGGATGACAGGCTGCTGCCCATGCAACTTGTCTCCCATCTCAACCTCGCTGACGAATCCAAAGGAACAGCAAGACTACTGCAGTGCTACTGTAATGTGATAAGAACTTATATGAAGCTTTTAATTCTCTCTCTCTCTCTCTCTCTCTCTCACACACACACACACACACACACATACACACACACACAACTGCCCCCATTTTCCAGAGATATATCCCGACAAGGAAAAACTCCAGTTTATCAACCCTCCAATTTTCAGGGTCCACTGATCTCTTTGACCTTGATCGGTACATAAGTGTCTAATGCACCATAAGCTGCTTCTTTTTTTCTCGATCGTCAAATGGACAGGCCTGTCTCCATGGTGAAGGCAGCGGTGTGCTGCACCTCCAGGCTGCCGTAGAGCTTTTAGGCCAGAGGCATGGGGTCAGGCCAGGTCCTCTGTCTGAGCGCCTCGTACGGCAGGCAGCACTGAAGCAGATGTTCTGTTGTGTAGCTGCTATTCCTGCATGGGCACTGCCCTGTGTGGCCGATGCGGATTTTGGTGTAGAGATGGTGGTTCAGGCGATTGAGGCCAGTCCTCATCCTGAACACTAGGACCTGCTCTCGTCTTGTCAGTTGGTAATACAGCTCTGTCCTGTTGTGGCATGGGTGTTCCTGCATCCATTTCTTCTGCTGCATGGCCTTGATGACGGTCTTGGCTTCAGAGTAGGATGTAGTCCTGTCCAGCACCATAAGCTAAACCACCTTCACACCATGTTTCAACATCAAGTGTCAACCAGTGCTTGAGATATGGCTAAAAATAGATTTCCGGTTATCAGTTTCATACACCAAGGTAACGACTTTCACCTTAGAATGTAATGTTTGGATCTCTTTCCATTAAGGTGGCACACTAACACTCAACATTTAAAGCGATTCTATCAACCCGTTTGGAAAATGTACTTGGGACAGTCAGAAGACGAAATAATGATACTGATTTTCAGCAGCCACGATCCAGCAATCAACTTGACCTGAATCTTGACCTTAATAGGTACACATTATTCGGAAGCACCATAAACCAAACCAACTTAATATCAAGCTTCAGCAGCCTACATCGCCTGGTGCCCGAGATATGGCTTAAAATACATTTTCAGTTTTCAAGTCCATATGACAAGGTAATGACTTTGACATTGATAATTCATGTACTAATCTCTTCCTATCAAGAGTGACACACCACACAAAATTTGAAGCAATTTGGCCAAGCTGTTCTAGGGATATCCTTGGGACAGACAGAAAAAAAAAAACGCCCATCACAAAGGCTGATCACCGACAGTGTCAGACAAAAAAAAAGCACATCAAACATTACACTGAACTGTACCTCTTTCCACGTAATACTCCTTCCTTCCTTAGAAAGCCAAACACTTCGTTGGCAGTCATGAAAACCTGGGGAGAGAAAGAAAATGGTAGTTATCACAAAAGCTACAACAAAAATTAACAGTAAACACAACAAAATCCTTACAAAGGATGGATTTTGCGTGTGTCATTACACTTTTTTCCCTTCAAGGGCGTGGAGGGGTAACAGCAGAACGTGAGTGAGTGGCTACGGCTCTGTTGCATGGAAGTCTACTTAATCGTTTAGTGATCACTAAACAAGTTTTTCTCCTCTATCACTGGCGGAAAAGCTGTTTAGTAACTACTAAATAGCAAAGTAGACTTTGATGCAACAAAGCCCATAGGAGCAGAGCTGAGGTGCAATAGACGGGATATTATGGCCAAAAAATGGCCTGCTTCCTGTTTCATTACTTTTAAAGATAGGGTCGGTAGGTCGGTTAAAAAAAAAATATATATATATATATATATACATATATACATATACCATATATATATATATATATATACACGTAAAACTGATGCAGTAGGTGATGAATTTTGGAGAAGACATCTCTGCACTCCATCCCTCGGCTCCTGCTTTCCCTCCCCCCACCCCCTTCTTATTCATGATAAATGTTCACTGTTACTGTTTTAAGTACCGAGAAGATCACAGATTTTTAATTCAACGGCTGACTAATGCATAAATAGGAATGTGTGTGTGTGTGTGTGTGTGCATGGGGGGGGGGGGGGGGGGGGGAGGGCATGTTCACAAAGATTTGTCGAAACACCAATGAAAGCATTACCTTAGCATCGCTCGGTAACAATTTAGGAGCTATGATCAGCAACATGATAAGAAAAATTGAAACAAGTGTCCTTCACCGAAGCTTTTTGTAGTACAAGAGATTCTGCAAACATGGGAGTGTTGAATAGCTTAACGGCTTGTTTGGTCCCTAAATACTACTACTACTACAAAGCTGGCAATCCTGCTTCTCCCCCACCCCCACCCCTCCCCCAACCCTTCCCCTTCCTCCAGCCTTTTCCAATGTTACTACGACGTTTAACACAGTTTTTTGTTTGTTTGTTTGTTTGTTTTTTGCACTCTCCCTGTTTTCCGTCGCAATACAATCAAGTTGGTTCAGCGACGTATGCAGCCAGATCCAGATCTAGACGGTGATTGAACTCCAAGCGCAGCGCGCACCTATCTTTAAGCTGCACCTACCGATTAAGTAAACAAATCAGAATTATTAATACACAAGCCCTTGGAGAATAAAACCGAACGTATATTATTCAGAACTATCGAAAGGTAAAAATGACTGAACTTGAAGCGTGAACACAACAATCTTGGAAAGAATAGCTAGACTCAAAATGTCAAGTCGTCACTAAATACAATTGCGGATATTAATAATATGAAAAATCTTTTCAAACACCAAATCATTTTGCACGAATACAAAATAATAAAATAAAAATAAACTTACTTCATCCTGTTTGGCAACAACACTCCGACCAAAAGGGAGCGTGTCCATGCGAGTTCGCCCTTCGCTCCGACCCACTGGCGCCATAACTCTGAGTGAGAGTGACGCCCCTTGCGCCTTTTTCCCGCGCTGTGTAAGTTGGGTAGACTTTGGAAACTTTTTCACACAGATTAGAGGTGCAAGTCAGAATACACAGATTCCGACGAAACCCAACCATTGGGTTTCAGACCAAATTTTGGTTTGGGGAGCTTGATTAGACTATTTTCAAAGGCGGGAAACTGTCAAAAAAACCGGGTTCCATAATTTTAAACCCAGTAATTTTATAAACCGAGTTTTTACTGAGTGTAACATACGGATAAACCTGGTAGTAGGCAAAAGACAACACACACACACACACACACACATACACACACACACACACACCACACAAACCAATGTTGTTAGGTATGCACTCAAGGTCTTAGGTAGGCAATCAAGGTCTGACCAGCGCGTTGGGCTAATGCGTAGGTCAGACATCTGCTAAGTCGTAGCCACGAGACCCTCTTCTTCAATTCTCTCATCTTAGTTGTTAATTCATTTATCCATCAGCTTAAAATCATATTATAGTGAGGTCTCAAAACTTAGCAGATGTGTTGTAGCGTATATGGACTAGTTCGCACGCAGTGACGCCTCCTTGATGAAACTGAAACTGAAACTATTGCCCATTGTTATTTGCTTACATCATTTTTGCCAAATAGTGATATAGAATTAATCCAATGCCATCTGTCTGTCTTTGAGTTGACCAATTCTTTGTATATTTTGACTGTACATTCTTCAACGAGTGCACAGATTCAATATTTGGCCGTTATATTCGTTGCTATAGAGTTATGAAGTTTGTAAGTGTGCGCAGATGCAATATTTGTGGTTTCTTACATTCATCCTGCTTCCCTTACAGAATGCTCTAGTTTCTCTGATACCAGAATAAGCTTATAAGAATCTCCGGCACTAAACCCATGCTAGAACTGACCATCAGTAACGAACAAATCGATCTCAGGAAGCTGACCTGAAGAAATGGCCACAGAGTTGAGAGAATCACTCGATTCAAAATATGGGAAATCAGTTACAACTATTAAACTGATTACGTAAGAAAATCAGCAAGATCTCTCTCTTCTTGGAGAAAAGCATTGGGTTCACACACTCTTAATCTTAGCATTCATGAGAGACTGACCACTGGGCCAAACTAGCTCAGTGACTAGAGTGCCAGACTCATGATTCTGGGATTGTGGATTCAAATTTTAGCTTTTCGTTTTGTTTTTTTGTTGTTGTTTTTTTTGTTTTGTTTTGTTTTGTGTGTGTGTGTGTGTTTTTTTTTTTTTGCTTTTTTTTGTTTGTTTGTTTGTTTCTGTCAAAATTTTCACTCTGATTTAACACTGGTTCTGCCTCCATTCCCTGAAAAGTCCTTCAAATGCTGTGACCATTATAAACAGATCGAGGTTCCATGTGTTTAATGCAAGCTTAACATCTTGGACACTGGTAAGACTGGTCATCCACTTCGGGAGGAGGCCAGTTAGGCCGTTCATATTGATGACACGCAGGTCTGTACACAGATCATGCTCCCTCCATGGGTAAAAAAGAAAAAGAAAGAAAGAAAACAAGATGCAAAGCATATAAACGTACTCCCAGTTTATCTTGAATACGCTTGTTTAAAACAACAACAACAACAACAACAACAACAACAACAAAAGTCACAATCAAACATGCGTCATAATGTATTTCGTCACTGAGATAAGAAATCGGCCAAGTACCTTCTGATATATTCCATAAAGAAGAAAAACCGTTTTGGGCCTTTATAGCCGTTAGTAACGGTTAATCCGGTAAAATAAAACATCGGGCATCATCCGTGACCCATAATGAACATACCTACAACTTTTCAGAAAGATCGGCCCAGAAGTTTTGTCTGGAGCGAGTGGAACACAATTTGACCACGGACACACACACACAACACACACACACACACACACACACACACACACCACACCACACATAGCATTTCTTCGTTCCCATTGTAAAGTACTCCATGTTCGATAAGAACTGGGAGTTCAAAAAGGAGTGAGAGGCTGTTGCCCAAATGAATGACTCGGGAAACAAATGATTACTGCCGGCCAACAGGTATAGCTCTTCAGTCGGGCCTTTACGTAATTGATTTGTTGCTTCAAACACTAGTAATAAAAGAGGGGGGGGGGGGGGGGGGGGGGGGGGGGGGAGGATACGGCGTCAGCTCAGCTCTTAACTTGCTGGTAGGAATGATCTTTGCATTGATGGCTGACTTACCAGTGGTCGTGCCCAGCTTGCCAACGTGTTAGAAATATGTTGATGACATTAATGTACACAGACAAATACAGATGTATGGCAAAGACATTACCATCTCTCTCTCTCTCTCTCTCTCTCTCTCTCTTCTCTCTCTCTCTCTCTCTCTCTCTCTCTCTCCACACACACACACACACACACACACACAGAGTAGTTGTGCCCAGCTTGCCAACGTGTTAGAAATATGTTGATGACATTAATGTATATATAAAGTAAAATACAGATGTATGGCAATTACATGACCCCCCCCCCTCTCTCTCCTCTCTCTCTCTCTCTGTCTGTCTGTCTGTCTGTCTTGTGATGATACTATGGCGTATGGATATAGATACAATTCCATATTATGTCAAGGTTGAGACCAAAATGGAAAACTTAGTGAACTTGCCAGTTAGTGAGTCTGTGCCCAGTTCTCCAGATAAGTAAAGAAAACTGAGAAACTATCAGAACGAATCTTAAATAAATGTTAGCGAACCGCCCAGAGAACGTGGACAAACGAGTCACAAGACGAAACACAACTAGTTTCGACCTCTTAGGTCTTCATCAGGTGAGACATTAACGAATAAAACAATGAAAATTCACTTAGCTTTGATCGCTTCAGATCACTTGGTAGGGTTCAGCGCAAGGGTTCCTTGCGCTGAACCCTACCAAGTGATCTGAAGCGATCAAAGCTAAGTGAATTTTCATTGTTTTATTCGTTAATGTCTCACCTGATGAAGACCTAAGAGGTCGAAACTAGTTGTGTTTCGTCTTGTGACTCGTTTGTCCACGTTCTCTGGGCGGTTCGCTAACATTTATTTAAGATTTGTTTAGATTTCCGCCTGCAGTCCTCTCGCTTTGCAACTAGATCTATCAGAACGAAGATAAACTCAGGTCAATTGATAGTGAAAAAGATTGTTGAAGAAAAGAAGATTATCAATGAAAAGCCAACAATATAAATGTCGTTCATTTTAAGAGGGTCTTTTAACTTTAGGGATGTTCTACTGGATACATGTTTACAATCTCACCTTCACTTATTTCTCCACATTTAGAATGTGGCAACATCAGTTGCTTTCATTCAGTCGTAGGTCAGCCTGGTGGAGGATAAGAAACCAATAGATGATAATAATATAAGCTTACATTGAAGAGTGATAAAAGTGGCCAGTGTAAACTTCTTCTTCTTCAGCGTTCCAGTATCTGGTAGCATGTTAACTCGTTTTACCCCTGTTGGGATACTCACACTATACTCGAGAGTATAGTCAGTTCACTTCGACTTCGTTGAGTGCAGAAATTTGTGGGAAGAGGTTGTGGAAAAAGATAGATAAACGATATGGTAGACAGAAAGGACAGTAGACGACAGTACAGCAAAAAGTTTTATAAAAGTGCGAGAATAAGACCAAAACATTTCTCGCTAAAACCATACAATTACCTACACTAAACAGGCTAAAGGCTGAAAATGCCTAATATGCCACCGATATATCATATGATATGAAAGGAGACAGTTACTGAGAGCGAAAGGAAAAGGGGACGTTACTAGCACAGAATGTCCAGAAGGAGGGGGAACTATTTGTACAAAAGACACCCCCCCCCCCCCCCCCCCCCGTATCCCCACGGGGGAGCTAGTGTAAACAAGACTTTAACTTGTAAACAGCGACTTGAAAAACAAGTAGATTTCTAGCATAACACTTAGGATATGATAGCCTCCTATCTCGTTCTTTCATCAAGTTGATAACATCCTCACTATGTATGACAGCTAGATGCATCAGGGACTTCAAGAAATGTTGATTTAACATCATACTAATACAGAATTTCTTTAAAAGAATGCTAATAATATCAGCCGCTATGGTGTCACATGCGTGATGATAATGGTGGTGCATTTGTTGAGGTGTGGTTTTGATGAGGCAAGTACGGAAGGGAGACGGAAAAGGAGTGTGGAACATGCGTGCACATAGGCTTGCTTGTGTGATATTTCAGTAGTGTTCCCCTATCCTCCAAATATGACTCCCCCCCCCCCCCCCCCCCACCTTCTCCAGTTGTTTGGTAACCAGTCCTGGAATTCAAAGGCTCTTGATCCCTTTGCCAATGCTGTGTTTGTGTTCCCTTTTGCCTCTTCAGAAAAAAAGTATGTTCATTCTTGAAATACTATCACTCTCTCCCTCCGTGTGTGTGTGTGTGTGTGGTCTGTTGTGGTGTGGCATGGCGTATGCTTGCACGTGGTGTATGTGCGGTGGTGTGTGTGTGTGTTGTGTGCGCGTGCGTGCGTGCGTGCGTGCGTGCGTGCGTGTGTGTGTGTGTGTGTGCGTGCGTATGTGTGTGTATGGTAGGTAGATTTCCACGCCAGGGAAAGCGAAATTAAAAAAAGAAGGGGGTAATCATGTTGGAGTAAGTGTTTCAACAGAAAGAAGACAGCACTTATATGTATGAAGGTTCACACACACAGACATTCATTCCAAAGTAGCTATGGTCACACAGAGGCAGTTCAGGGGCTGATGGAGGGGGTCCAGACTCACATGGGGGCTCAGACTCCGTAGGTATTGTCAACTGTTCGGAGGCCTCTCCTGGAAGATTACCATGTGCATATTTACTGAATGTGCGTGTGTAAAACTATCCTCCTCACCTCACCCCCACCACCCTCCAAACGAAAGGGGGAAAAGGTGAATGTATGTAGGCAACCTGTTCAGTCTTGCCATAATCAGAATGAATGGCAGTTTGTGCAATTTGTACACAACAGAATTAATGGCAGTTTGTGCAATTTGTACACATACCTGAGGATTTTATGGAATTATTACTGGACTATGTTCTTAGAAATATTCCTAAATTGTAAATTGAAAGCACAGTATTTTCGCACTCTCCCTCCCCCCCCCCCCCCCCAACAAAATTTTCCAGGACAGCTCTGCACCCCCCCCCCCCCCATACGCCCCTCGACCACTCTCTTTCCCCACCCCCTTTCCCAGTTCCTATGCCACAGCACACACAAAGAGTACATTCTGAAAGGATAGGGTCTTAAGATAAGCTCACACATACACCCAGAAACAGTAACCCTGATCACAATAGAAACTCTTTATTATTTTCAGTCATAGCAGACCATGCATTACATCTATAGAATCTTGGACAGAGAGGCATGCACGCAAACCACAAAACGTGATGGTCAAAGCCTTTAAACGTGTGCAGCCCTGATGCAACATCTGTGGTCAGCTGGTTGAGAAACAACCCAACTTGCATAATTACAAAACTCGGGCACTTCAACAACAACAAAAAAAAGAAACTTTACTTTGAACTACTTAATTTGTGTGAAAGACTGTATCCTGTAATAGGCAAACATTGTTCCCACAAATTCCTCTACATGGAGTGACTAAATATGCACACTGGTCCGATGACTTGTGTGATTTATGTTTGATCGTTACAGCAAGAGACATCCCTCCCCTTCCCCACCTAGTAACCATCTTGGTTCAATAAAAGTCATGATCACAAAATGATGACTAAAAGGATTCGCATTATTTTTTTCACAGAAATACAAAACACCACAGAAATAAGTGTCTCCTTCAACAGAAAGTACAATTAACAAAAATGCACACAGTGTTAAAATTCTTGCACAAAAAAATAGGTGTGCGTGTGCACGGCTACACACATGATCATCTGCATGGACACAAATCCTTTTAAAAGCACAGTGAAGAATAACTGCTGCTAAAAACATATAAGCGCAACCTTTGCATTCAAGTAATGCCCCTACTACCTCTCCCAACACTTTTCCACACTCACATGATCTCAAAATGCCTGTTCACTTGACGGCTTTTTAAAATGCCCATTGAAGGGGTCCTGTGAACAGTGGCAAGATTCTACTGGTCAGTCTCTCTCTCTCTCTCTCTCTCTCTCACACACACACACACACAAACACACACACACACTACAAAGAAGTATTTCGCCTTGAGAAAACAGGGGAAGATGTTAGGGACATTCAATGTTGGACATTTTTTCACCAACAGGATAAAGCATCCTGAAGACCAACAGTCAAAGACACTTTGTCCTGACATTACCAATAGAAAAAGACACTGTACACCTGTCTGTTTTATTACTATGAAGAAGTCTTTCACAGCTTCTTTTCTTCTTAAAAAAAATTGTTTTCTTCTAAGTTGAAAAGAGATGAATAGAGCTGATTCAGCACAGCAATAATAGCTTGGGAGGAACTGAACACAGGCATTCTTACTCTGCAATGTGGACTGCGTGATGCAGACAGTTAAGAAAAACTATGTAACATCATTTTGCTGCTTCAATGTGGACTGCGTGATGCAGACAGTTAAGAAAAACTATGTAACATCATTTTGCTGCTTCAATGTGGACTGCGTGATACAGATAGTTAAAAAAAAACCTATGTCATATCATTTTGCTGCTTGTGAACCTCACCAACGAAGTTCATGAAACTGAACTATCAGGTACCAGAAATATTAGCAGCCTCATGAAGCAGCTTACTGCAACCAACAGAATCAGAATGAATTACCAGCATGCAAAGCACAAGATCATCCAGAGGACTTGTTTTTAATAATCAAATTCTGATGATCCAGAGTATTAGTGACCTGGCATAATGTCATAACAATGGTTCACAGCCTTCAGCAGCTTAATAATCATGAAAAGGGGAATAGTGTTCATAAGCATCTTCATCTCTTTTTAGGAAAAAGGGAAATTATGTTCATAACCATTTGCACCATTATGATTAGAACTGAGGGAAATTTTATTACAAATCCTCTGCTTCTTTGTATTTAGGAGAAAGGGGCAATAACGTTCATGACCTGAATTATATTCATAATTTTCTGCATCTTTACAGTTAGAGAAAAGGCAAATTATACTCATAAATTCCTGCATTGTTATGATAAGGAAAAATGGGAATTATGTTGATTGTCTTTTTCATCTTTAAGTCTAGGGAAAAGGAGCATGATCTTTCGCACCTTCATGATTTGGTGAAAGAGAAAGTCTGTTCATAACCTTCTGCATTTTAATGATTAGGGATACAGTAATATGTTAATCACATTTTACATCTGGATACAGTAATATGTTAATCACATTTTACATCTCTATGATTTGGAAAAATGGAAATTATGTCAATCACCTATTGTATCTTTATGATTTGGAAAAGCATCATTTTGATAATGAAAATCAGGGAATTATGTTCAGAACATTGTGTACCTCTGTAATCAGGAAAAAAGGAAATTATGTTCATAACCTTCTGCATCTCTATAATTAGGTAAAAAGGGGAATGACATTTATAACCTTTTCCACCTTTGTGATTAGGAAAAAGGGGCATTGTGTTCACTTCATACAAATACTTATTTTGCTATAACATTGATATACATTCAAGCAATTTATTTCAATACCAATCAGGTAAGTACTTCTTGGCCTCCAGGTTGATGCTGTGTGGATGAAATGATGTTTTACAATGGACAGGAAGAGACCACTGTGAGGCAAAAAACAAAACTGGCTGACAGGCAGACAGAAAAAGTCACACATACACAAATACTGATGACCACCCTATCATACACACACACACACACACACACACACACACACAACACACATCCCAAAACACACAACACACACACACACACACACCACACACAAAACACACACACAAAAAGGAAAAAGAGACAGAAAAATAGTCTCACATACAAACACAGCACTCGCCCCTCACACAGAAACGAGAGTGAGGAAGAGAGTAGAGGGAGGATAGGTGGAAAGGGAGGAGGGGTAGGGGTGGGAGGAGACGGGCTGCACTAGTGATGAGTAGAAGCAGAACCACCAGTAAAAACATGACACTCATGGATCAAGGCGGTGGCTGAAAAGAAAAAGACCGGTCTGGATGTTATCGAGGACACGCCTGAGCTGTCTCCAATGACCCTTTAACACAGATGAACTCTGAACTCTCCTCTCCATCTGTGGCCATCTGATCAGCGGACAGAGGGGCAGAGGATGGGAGGGGGTGGGGCAGGACTGAGGTTGTATTGGATTGTCTTGGACATTACTCATGCAATAGGGCACATGAGCACCTGTAATTCAGCTGGATAAAGGGCACGGAGAGAGAAAACGGGAACTGATCTTTGGAGATTTTGCGCAAGTCATGATCCACGACCGATGGAAACAGGCAACACAGGATTTTGCCTGGAGATGACAGGATGCTGAAGAGTAATCAAAGCACCGGGTGTGTACCATGTGAACCATTTGACCTTCTGGTCATTTGAACCGGTCATCCAAAAAACAATAAAAGCCTCTGAAGAGCAAAACAAACAGAACTACTACAGTGATCAGCACATATCCTCCAGGTATCTGATGGCATGGTGAAAGTAACTACAATCTTATCAAGAACAGATCACCACAGAGATATGAATTACAATACTTAATTTAAGCCTAGCTACCCATAATTTCCAGTTCAACGCTACTCATTGACACTCCCCTTTTCAATTCATAACACTGCAGGATTTACGTCCCTTTGCAAGGGCAACTCATACAAAATTATCACTGAGAAAAGAGCTTTTTTTCTTTGTTTTACTATGGATTTTTCGCTAATAGCTCCCAAACCATGAAGGTTCAACTGTGTGTTGTGAGGTTTTGAAAACAATGCTAACTATTCTCCTTAACAAATCATTCTTTTTTTCATATGTCCGACAGCTGGAACTGATTTCTAACTCCCTCACATAAAAACCAAGCAGACATTACACTTGATCATTTTCAAATTTAGTGGCCTAACAGAGCTGTTCTGACACATGATTCTGATTCATTTAGGCTGCTGTCAAAGGTTCTGACGGACTTTGTCACTTTGATGTTGACATGTTGATGCCCCAAACGTTGACAATTGTGTGGAACGACAATACCCAGCTTAGCCTTTTATGATGAACTCAATTACCAATAATCCTTATCTTTCTGGAGATCACTCTGAACTTCTTATCTGGACAGCTCTTTTCATCACCATCTAAAGTCTACCTGGTGTTGACTCTATGTAGTTCGTACCAGAGTGTACCACCCATCAATATAACTCTAGTCTAATCAATGAGGAAGCCACATGATGAAATAGGGAATGGCCGGATATATCTTTCAATCATCCGTCAGGTAATAATTATCAAAGTTTCCAAAGCATTGTAATTCATGAGACAATATGTCACAGTTCAGTAATAATTATCTATGCATCCAAAACATGTGTTATTGATGAGAAAATAGGTCACAGGTTTGTAATAATTATCTACGCATCCAAAGCATGTGTTGCTCGTAGGAAAATAAGTCACATGTCTGTAATAATTATCTAGGCACCCACGGCATCTGTTGTTCGTGAGAACACAGATAACTTGAATCAGACCAGTTCTAGACACTAATACACTAATATACACACCAACTGACAATGCACAATTGTTGCAGCGAGTACAACTCTCAGTGTGACTGATAAAACACATATACAGACAGACACAAATCAAAAAGATAAATGTAATTATAAACACAAATCCAACTTTGCACCTGAACTATGTAACTAAATGAAACAAAACATACGCACAAAGAAAACAATCACAGACACAGTGACTTTAAAGACATACATTAAAATAGTTTTGTTCTCAGCATTAACCACTGAACACAAAGTAATACAAATTGCCGTAGAACAAGCGATAAAATTATATCCAAAGTGTTAAGGGACAGCTGTCGAGTACAAGACGCAAGTACCATACTTATTTGACTCTGTATATCGTGCACACCAAAAAATGAAGCAGTCAATATGAACATCTTCCAGCAAAATACCGGCTTTGGGACTAGTTGTCTCTGAGTAGCAGCTGGCCACAGCACTACGTCGATGAACACTGAAAAGTGGAGGCCTTAGCACCCGCGGTTTACAGTTGGAATCATTCTCACCTGAGAACGGAGTATTTTCCTGAAAACTGGTATGCTTTGGACACTTTCTTCACTGTCTGATATTCCGTCACGTAAAAAATTTCTTAAGATCTTGGTTCAACGCTTAAGACTACTGACCTGAAGAGGATTGCATTAGATGATTAGCATGACTGCTAAAACATGACAACTGGGGAACAGACAATGTCCTTTGTGAAAACGACAACTAAAAAAAAAAAAAAAAACACCAGAGAGAAATTGATTAGTATCTTAACTGTGAACACACAATGAAACATTCCTATTAGATGTATCTTTGGGTAGAGTGTGATGTATTAAATGTTTGTTTGGCTTTGTTGTTGTTGTTGTTTTAAATGATTTTTTTTTTAAAAATAAACAACAATATGGGTTTCTCTTAAATCACAATGATTCTGCTCATCAGAAATTCACAAGCATTATGCCCTCATTTTCTTCCTAACTGAAAACTCCTGAAGCAGACAGGAGGGTGTAGCCAACGTGGAGGTGATTGTTTCCATCATTATTTCTCCCAGGACATTTGCTCACAAAGGAGCTGGTTATGAGGGAAACACTGGATCTAAAATAGTCTTCCAGGAATGCACCTCAATCCACTTTAGAACACACAATAACTGGATCTAAAATAGTCTTCCAGGAATACTACACCTCAATGCACTTTAGAACACACGATAACTGGATCTAAAACAGTCTTCCATGAACACTACACCTCAATGCATTTTAGAATGCACATTTCAAAATGATCTGACACAGAAGTTCGTAACTCGTGTTGGTTCCCAAATGTCAGGGGAAAAAAATCACAAAAAACAGAGAACAAACAAAACTGAGTCCCACAGCAAACCTCTTCTTGAACAATGTAAACATGAAAGAAAACTGACACGTTTGGATGCTTCACTAAGCAAAATTTAACAACATACGCTTCTGAGGACACATGCTTTCAAATACTTATCTAATCATTCTTTGTGACATATTTTTGCCTGCATAAATTTCTTTACTGTTGCCTCCTCTCTTTTAACTTGCACACACCCAACCCTACCAACATAACCTTTATTTCTTCCAATATTTTACACCTCTGAACTAAAAATCAGGGATCCTCTAAGTGACCAGACATTGGAACATTAGAATTCTCACGTCCTTTTGCACAGGAAATCAACATCATACCTCATTATACTAAAGAACTTTATCCTGCCAAACAGACGTGTGGAAGAGTAAATACGCCAGTAATCCTGCTCATAGAAACCTACGTCACCACACACGCACCCTTGTGACTAAGTTCTTCTTTGAAGCTAGATTGTAAATCATGGTAAAACAATGACAGAAAGTGACCATGTCAACAAAGCCCTTTAAAAACGGCAAGCGCTCAATGTAACTAAAACAGTACTGACATACACTTCACTTTTTTTTTTACTGTCAGTCATAGACCGGTTTTTTCAGCAGCATGAAAAAATACACACTCGATAATATGACAAAAATATAAACAACTTCTGTGTTAAGTTTCTTCAAATATACAGGTGCAGATATAACCAATGCAACAAAACACACCCATTATTATTCGCTTCTAATGCAAACAGAGCCATTATCATTATTCAATTCAAATGTGAAAACAAAGCCTTTATCATTCACTTCTTATGCAGAAATAGCTAATATCAGCAACAGTCCACTACACTTTACCCAGAATCGAAGGGACCAACATTTATCATGGCAAAGGAGCCAATCTATCTTATCCATCCTTTTGGAGGTACAGAGTAATCCAGTCATTCAACATGCAGCAGTTATCAATATATCATTTCTGCATCGCAAAGAACCCAGCACAATATCAGCAGCAATTGTTATATATCTCAAATGTGAAAAAAAAAAAACAAGTAGCCAACATTCTTTCACTCCTGACACTTATCCCTGTGAAAATGTAAACAAGCACAGCAGCTGTGAATTTAGTCAACGACATAAAAAAAAAAAAAAAAAATACCCAAGAGACAAGACTCAGTCTGTTTGTAGCCTGTAACACAGTATCTCTGACATCCTCACATAGTCCAAATGTGTAGATATATTGCCTCTCTCTCTCACTCACTTCATAAATCTCTCTCACACACACACACACACACACACACACACACACACGCACCCCACCTGTTAGCATACTCCAGCCTCATACAACACTTGAAGCAAAGCAAACGAACATTTCGTATTGACAGCACCCTGTCTTAAAACATCATCTGTGATTGGAGTGTATGTATGTGCATGCACACACATAAACACATGCAGAAGAGGAAGAGGATTAACCTTTACCATACTTCCTGGGTCTTCAATGACCTAGCGACTCAAGAAAAACATCATATCTTACGAACGGACAGAGCTATGCTCATGAAATCTTAGGAGTTTGTCAATGATCTTAACAGCCGTTGATCAAAGAAATTTCATGTATAGGCAAAATCAATTATCAGCGTAATTAGTCGCGGTTCCCCCAGGACCTATATATTTCAAAGGATCGCACATGACCCACGCCATCGGGTGAGGAATAAACTGCTGCACCACCCTTCATCAGGTGTGGGTCTTACAAGACCCACATGATCTGAATAGATAGGGATAAGCAATAGGAAAAGCCTCTACAAAATGTGTGGGTCTTGAGTGACCCGCATGATTGGGTCTGTGTAGTCAAAAATGTCATCCAGTAAAGGTTAAAAAAAAAAAAAATGATATTAAGAAATGCTTGCAACAGGGGGGGGGGGGGGGGACAAACTAACTGCATTTAAGCACTGCACAAATTCGAACTGCACAAGCATGAATTGCACAAACATGAACTGCACAAAAATGAACTGCATGAATACACAAACATGAATGCACAAACATGAATCGCACAAACATGAATCGCACAAACATGAATGCACAAACATGAATGCACAAACATGAATCGCACAAACACAAACTGCACAAGCGCACCTAGTGAACACTGCTCACTCTTTATGGCACGTCTGTCATTGTCCTCATTGGGGTTGCCAGACTTTAATGAAGGGGTACGAGTGTCAAGAAGCATTGACCACTGCACTGTCTTTGGTTCAATGATGTTGTTTCTCTCTCTCACTTCATTACCAATCAAAACATGAAGGCACTGGATCTGATAAGGTCATAAACAACCAGCCAGCCACTTAGCAGCAAAAGAGCACTATGCTTGAGCATGAAAGATCAGAACCAGTAGTTAGTTTGTCCCCCCTCCCTCCAATATCCTCCACAAAGCAGTATTTTCCTTTAGGTGTGTGTGTGTGTGTGTGTGTGTGTGTGTGTGAGTGTATGTGTCTCCCTCTCTCTAGTGCAATATTCTCTTGCATCGAATTCGAAGATCAGAAGCAACACAGTTTGCCCCACACAATCCCACACCCTCTGTCTCTCTCTCTCTCTCTGTCTATCTTTCTCTCTCTGTCGCTCTCTCTCAAATTTCTTTTCTTAGTGTTAATAAACACCACTAATGAACAAAACAAATTTTAGACATATCATTTTGAGCCAAGCATTTAGTCAACAAAGAATTTTCAAATAACATGAACAATTAATTTTACAACATTCAGAGCAAAATTTGGACAACACCTTGTACAGCAAAACTTTCTTAGCATTCCAACAAATAGCACTGTATTTCTTTTCTCTTTGCAAAACACATAAATAAATTTATGTGGCACTGAAAAATCAGCAAAGAAATCAGTGAATGCAAAACCCATTTCCAGAAAGACACATGCCAACAGCTGGAAATATTCTGCACAGTATAACTATCACCATCTTCTTTATCTGTTTTGTTCATGTTTTTTGTTGGCACACTTTCTTACTTGCAACACAAACAACGCAGCAGAAAGGATGCATTGGTCAGCCATTTGAAGCAGTCCTAAACGGACTCAGCAAATCACAACACAGAGATCAGAAGTTTTGGACCAGAAAATGTCTCAGTAAGCACAGTTATAACTGGCAAATCTAAGGAAAACAACAACAATTCTAAAATGCAGGGTTAACACAGACAGGGGACACAGTTGGGTAATTGATCATATTCAACCTCAATTATTCAGAATGTGGCTTTCTTTAGGTGGTGTGAGAGAGTATATGTGGGAGTACAACACACATGTTGTTGGTTTTTGTTTCTTTCCCATAGAATCTTTTTCATCAAAATGTGTGAGTTTGCTTTTTTCCCCTCTTCATTGAGTGATGTTTGCTTTTTTTTCCCCTTTTCATTATGTTTGCTTTTTTCCACCTTTTCATTGAGTGATGTTTGCTTTTGCTTTTTTCCACCTTTTCATTGAGTGATGTTTGCTTTTGCTTTTTTCCACCTTTTCATTGAGTGAGAAATGGAAAGAATGAAGGAAGTAAGGAAAATGAGTGATCGATATTGAACGATACTGACTGGATGACACGGGAAACGACTGAATGAAGCGCCAGCTGGCAGCTCTTCAGTCGGCACTACCCAGGTAGGCAGCCCGTTGTGTAAACGAGTGTTGATTGTAAAGCGCTTAGAGCTTGGTCTCTAGCCGAGTATAGGCGCTATATAAGTATTCATTATTATTATTATTATTATGTTTGCTTTTGCTTTTTTCCCCCTTTTCTTTGAGTGATGTTTGCTTTTTTTCCCCCCTTTTCATTGAGTGATGTTCAGAAAGTCTGTGTGCCTATGCCTGCATGAATGTTGAAGTTGTTATTGTTTCCTGTATCTAAACTGTCTTTCTGACAGTAGCTTAACGTCAAACGTTTAGAAGTCTTTGCAAAATGTGTGTGAAGATGAACAGAAAACTGTTATGATGAAATGAAAAACAATCAATCAATCAACATGCTGGATATTCATGTTTCTATTTTTGTTGTTGTTTATCTACTGCCCTTCAAAGATTTTTAAAGGAAGCATTTTCATGTTTATTTCTTGTTCATTTTTTTCTTGTTTTAAGGTGGAGAAACAGGAAAGGGGGTCTAGTGTGGTCTTCTGTTTGTTTCTCCGTTTTTCATTTCTTTATCAAAACCATGAAATCTGTTTTCAATTTCAATTACTCAAAGACTTCCAAGTATCAAACCTTATCTTCTAAATTACCTTTCAGCCTTCAGTGCTTTTCAACCACTTACCAAGTACCAAACCTTTTCTTTTTTAATTACCTTTCAGCCTTCAATGCTTTTCAACTACTTACTTTTGAAGTGTTGACCTTCCTCTTCGCCCATCTGCATTGCCCCCAGTTCCCCTCCCCCCTTTTCACTTCCTCTCCCCATCCTCTTTTCTCCTTTAATCTCTGTACCTTTTGGCCGATTGATGCTCAGATTTTACCTATCATTTTCTTTCTGCCCACACACCAGTCTTGAATATTTAAAGCAGATTTTTTTTTTTCGTATGGAGTTCTCTATGGCAAAGGCAACGTCTGCATTCAGTACAAATAATACAACAACAACATTTATAAGGGCACTTTCAAGCATTTTTACTTTGTTTCGTTTATGTTGATGATCATATCCGAACCACCGGCATGTACTAAATTTTGCCCTGTTTCAACGGTAATTTTGGTTATCCAGAGAACAGCAATCTTTCAAAACAATCTGCTTTAAAACAAATCATGCTACAGTTACACTGGTGGTTTTGGTCATCATGAATACGGTGATATTACAAAACAAGTTGCTTTATTTCTTACCAGTTCAAAAATTGTGGCGCAATTCTTTTTCTTTTGTAACAAAATTGGGTTATAACAATTCTACAAATTTTGACAAATGTCAAGAGTCTGACCACAGAAAATGTTTGTGACTGCTGAAACAGTAACATATTCTGAAGGTGCAGTGTCGAATGTAGACACTGGATATCCAAGAGCAAACTAGTAAGAGTTATCAACCATAGAGAGATGCGTGCAGTGTCTGTGTTTACCACCTTTTATGATTAATAATAGTAAATAGGATTACCAATTACAAAATTCATGAAGATCCGTAAGAGCAAAAAAAAAAAAAAAAAAACCCAAATATTTCAGCAGTTTATCATCCACTGTCTGTGCCCGCAAATCTTTTTTTTTTCTTTCATTAAACTTGTCAATTTCTGTATGATTACTGTGAAGATACACACATGTTTTTCATACAGATGACAGAATAACAACAAAACTGAACGCAAAAGTTCTGGCAACAAATGTCCAAATTTTTTCTTTTTAAACTTTCATGATATAGAATGGGGAAAAAAGTAACACAAACAAATGACCATTATATAGAGACGAAAGCACAGACAGGAGACAAAGAGACAGATGGATCGACAGACAGATGGGGAGTGAGAGGGGAGAGGAGAGAGAGAGAGAGACAGACAGACAGACAGACAGACAGACAGAGAAAGAGAAAGAGTTGGAAGAAACAAGTTCATTTTCTTTTAACCTTTTTTTCTGAACTTTGTTCTTTGTTTCATCTTGAAATGCACTATAAGTAAGAACTATCAGCCTTCTGCAGATTTTTCCATAAAGTTCACTACTTAATCTTCAACTTCTTTAAAAACTTTCTAACATATCATGAAAACCAACTCAGTTAATGCCAAGAAATAAAAAAAAAAAACAACACCCCAAATCAACATCCTCAGCACACACACACAAAAAACACACACAAAAAAAGAGCAAGCATTCACATATCCGCGCTCAACACTACTTCCAGGCAAAAGCAGTAATAGATCCACTCGTTCATTCCGATAATATAAAACACTGCAAAAAGACCTCTCTTTTATATTCATTATTTTCCTCTAGATGACGTCATCAGTAAGTGGACTGAATTTTTTTTTTTTTTTTTAAATCTGCATCCTTCATGTGCTTGGAAACCAAGGAAGGAGGTGGATCACACAAGGACAAGGCATGTTGCACTATGCTGGGCTGTGTCCTGTGTGTGTCATGGCCAGGTCTAAGGAGCTGGATCACACAAGGACAAGGCATGTCGCACTATGCTGGGCTGTGTCCTGTGTGTGTCATGGCCAGGTTTAAGGAGCTGGATCACACAAGGACAAGGCATGTTGCATTATGCATGGCTGTGCCCTGTGTGTGTCATGACCGTGTCTTCAGCAGGGCCATCAGGTTACAGACTTCCTCGTAGAAACTGAAGTTGCAGCCAGCCATGACGGCTGACTTCAGCAGGCCAGGGGTCAGCCCTTTGTACAAGCCCTTCAGTCCCTGATCCCGGGCCACCTGGAAGAGACAGGAGACCAGTCCAGAATACTGCTGGGTGGCTCCAAACTTCTGGCGAGCAGACTCAAACCCCTGCACCTGCAGGCGCTTTTTGGCCACGTCCAAGGGAAAGACCAAGAATTTGGCGGTCACCCCTGCACTGGAACCGCAGACCAGACTTTCCGCGTGGCCTGCACACACCGCATGGAGGATTCAGAAGCACATTAATCTGTTAGTGAATGCCTCAAACATTTCTCACAGCTCGTCGAACATAATAATTTTTATATAGCACATACTTGTTTCCAAAGCCAACCCCTTCTACATCCTGTACTATGAAATGAAATAAACGATTCACCTGAGAAACAAAAATAACGAGTGAAACAGTGATTTAGACCCAAAAAAATGTTTAATGTCTACACTGACAACATAACTTCCAATTCACACAAAGGTGGAGCTTACAGCTTTACAGGCATGTAAATAATAGATCTGCATATTCATTTCCCTCTACAGGCTAACATGTTCCATACATAATAACATGCATGATGGCTTTCAAACGAAAAACACACACACACACCACTGTCAAAGAGAAGAAATCCACCAATACAAATCAGCCACTTCTCTCAATAGCAACAAGTCAAAGCCGGTATGTGGAGAAAGAATTTGACATGCACTCCTTTGAATTGAAAGTGGTGAGATAGTGACATGGACAGGTGATGCTATCTCTCAGACCAGTTGTAAGCAGTCATTCAGAAATATATTCTAGCAATGGTTTCAATGGTGAACTGAAGGAAGATTATGATCAGTATGATTGCCTGAAGGCTGCCCATACTTTAACTATACCTTCATTATCACAACTGATGTGTCTGTGTAACAAGGGGGCTAATACAAAGGTATCTGTATTTCATTTTCAGCTTTCACATGTCCTTGTTCAACAATGAAAGCAGACGTCCTGCAGACCACTTCCAGGGACAACACCTTTTTCAGTGTAGGGACACCACCTTTTTCAGTGTAGGGACACCACCTTTTTCAGTGTAGGGACACCACCTTTTTCAGTGTAGGGACAACACCTTTTTCAGTGTAGGGACAACAACTTTTTCTGTGTAGGGACAACAACTTTTTCAATGTAGGGCAATACCTTTTTCAGTGTAGGGACACCACCTTTTTCAGTGTAGGAACAACACCTTTTTCAGTGTAGGGACAACATCTTTTTCTGTGTAGGGACATCTTTTTCAGTGTAGGGACAACACCTTTTTCTGTGTAGGGACAACATCTTTTTCTGTGTAGGGACATCTTTTTCAGTGTAGGGACAACACCTTTTTCAGTGTAGGGACAACATCTTTTTCTGTGTAGGGACATCTTTTTCAGTGTAGGGACACCTTTTTCTGTGTAGGGACATCTTTTTCTGTGTAGGGACATCTTTTTCAGTGTAGGGACAACATCTTTTTCTGTGTAGGGACATCTTTTTCAGTGTAGGGACAACACCTTTTTCAGTGTAGGACAACACCTTTTTGAGTGTAGGCACAACACCTTTTTCAGTGTAGGCACAACACCTTTTTCAGTGTAGGCACAACACTTTTTCTGTGTAGCACAACACCTTTCTGAGTGTAGGCACAACACCTTTTTCAGTGCAGGTTCTTCATGTGCGCCAAGTGAGGACAGCCCAGGGACCTCCACATGGTATCCCATTCACTCAACCTACCATGTAAGTTCTATAGGGACCTCCACATGGTATCCCATTCACTCAACCTACCATGTAAGTTCTATAGGGACCTCCACATGGTATCCCATTCACTCAACCTACCATATAAGTTCTATAGGGACCTCCACATGTGATCTCATTCACTCAGCCTGTCATGTGAGTTCTAGTAGAGGGTGGGAGGGGAAAAAAGTGCAGTGCAGGGCTCGAAACATAGACCTGGGATTCTCTGGCTTCCCTGACGAGTTGGTTCTTTACTAGGCCATCTCACTAAAACATGTAGATGACCTGTACAGTGCATGACACATACACATAATGTGTATTTTATGTGCTATGTATGATGATGTCCCATTCACATGATATGTATTTTATATAATATGTACAGGACTAAATCATTTTATATGGTTTAGTTACCGCCAAGGACATGGACAAACAGATTACAGGACAAAAGACAATGCATTTCGACCTCTTGGGTCTTCTTCAGGCAAAAACATAAATATTTAGGACATATTTAATATGTATTTCATTTAAAATCTACATAACCCATATCTACAAATGTACTTCATATAACATGCAAAAACATTCATTTAATAAATCTTTCATGTAAACCAAGTATGACCCATTCTTCAATAGTGAAAACAATATAACCAATTCATATGATATGTTTTGTATATGATATGCACTTGATCCATTTATGACATGTTGCCTTTCACCACAAACAAAGTTGCTTGTCACCTATGGGTTGCTTTTAGACTTTACACTCAACTAAACACTATCTATCACGTTCAGTTCACAGGTGAAAATCATTTCAAAATCTGATGTTGATTCAACGCCCATCTTGCGCCGAATTGTATGAAGATACATGATTACTTGTTCATTTTTGTTGTCCTGAGTGTCGTGTATCTTGCCTGAAGAAGACCTAAGAGGTCGAAACGCGTCATGTTTTGCCTCGTGATTCATTTGTCTACGTTTTTCGGTGAAGCCTTATAAATGATTTGTCATATTTGTTTAGATTTCCACCCGCAGTTGCCTCACTTTGCACCTAAAAACTGGGCGGAAAACTGCCAAGGCTCTCACCTGGTGCCGAGTCAAACCAAACTCCCTTAGCCTGGTTCCACAGACCGGTGAAGAGAGAATAGAAGCCAAACTGCAGGCCTCTCTGGGGCGCTATCTGCAGGAGGGATGGAGCCAGGCCTCTGTAGAACCCCAACACCCCCTCCTGCATGACGATCTTGCGACAGGCATCACCTAAGCCTGAGTAGATCTGCAATCGTAAGCACATTCTGTGATGCTCTTTTCCAAGTGTGGATTATAGTTGGTGTGTCTGCTTTAACAGCAACAGCAAAACAAAACAGAACGGAAAACAGTAATGGAAACAAAATCTGACAGGAAGACCCAACTCCAACGCCATCCCTTGTTCAAATGATTTTATAATGATAGTATCTGCACATCATTGTTAAATGACTTTATAATAATACTATCTGCATACCACTGTTAAATGATTTTGTAATAATACTATCAGCATACCACTGTTAAATGATTTTATAATGATAGTATCTGCACATCATTGTTAAATGATTTTGTAATATTATCTGCATACCACTGTTAAATGATTTTGTAATAATATTATCTGCACCAGCCGCCGTGGCGAAGTGGTTAGCGTCGCGGACTCCCGGCTGGGAGGTTGTGGGTTTGAATCCCATCAGAGTCATGTGGGTTTTTCTACCCTGACCGGCTCCTACCCAGAGTTGAGTTTGCTGCAGACTCAGTTGGGAAGACTGGGACCACACAGTCAAGTTTCATCCACTTAATGGATGCGTTTCTGAGAGTGTTGCTCAAATTTCCTGACCAACACTGCAGGTGCCTGTATCTCTCGGGCCTGGTTGACGCCAGGATATATTATGAAAGGAAGCGTAGAGTACAGCCCTGTCATGTAGTCTCAGACCGAAATGGAAATCTGTAGCATCATCTTAATCATCCTCATCCTCATCGATCAGCATTAAAAAAAAAAAGTCTCAAATTCTGCGGCCCTTCATGCCCTGCTGTCATGGTGACCTCGGTTTCGATGTCCACTCCACGTCTGTGGTCTTGGTTTGGTTCCGTCTGGGTCACCGGTATCGGCGAGTCCATGGGGGCTGTCGTTGGATGGACGTGGTGGCGCCCTCCGGATGGAGAGCTCGCTTACGCCGGCTCCACGACTAAGCAATTATTGTCGTCAGTAGGGGGCTTAGTAGGTGGTGTTCTGCGTATGTTAGATCAGAACAGGTGCCACTGAACACCACCGAAATGACTCGGCAGCAGTGCAGTGTCTCCTCCGGTGGGTTGCCTCTTGAAGACTTGACATTGACTGCTCCCTGTGGATTGCCGGTGCCGGGGCTGCGGCGGGCCCGACCAGGCTGTGGCTGTGGATGGGGTGTCGGGATGAGCGGCGTGGGTGCACTGCCTCTGAGGTGGCACAAAGGTTGGGACAGCAAAAAAAATAAAAAATAAAATAAAATAAAAAAATAATATTATCTGCATATCACTGTTAAATGATTTTATAATACTGTTTGCATATCACTATTAAATGATTTTATAATTATACTGTTTGCATATTACTGTTAAATAATTTTATAATAATAGTATCTGTATATCACTGTTAAATGAGGATGAGGAAAATAATACTATGGAGTTCCATTCTGGACAATGATAACACACCTGACAGGGACGTTCTCTACACATCCTCTCATCACATGTCACTTCATCAATCAGGCCCAGAACATACAGACACCTACTATACTGGTCAGGAAATCTGAGCAATGCTCTTACTGACGTATCCATTAAGTGGATGACCCGCAGTAGCTTGGTTCCAGTCTCATCATCTGAGTCCTCAGCACACTCCACTCTAGTTAGGGGCTGACTGGGGCTGAACAATCTCACAAACTCCACCTACTCCCTGTCCTCAAGTCCACAACGCTAACCACAACAAAACAGTAGGCTGAGAGTTTTGCTGACATTTCCAGACCAACGACGCATGTGCCTCTTGATAGGAAAATTAACTATAAAAAGAACTTCTATGATATACTTACCTGTCCACTGTGAAACAGAGTGAGCTCTAGATATTGACTTACGCTGCAAAGTCTGACCACTTCCATCATTTCAATCCAAACTGTAAAACTGCAAAATTGAGCTATTTCTTATAATGATCTCTACTGTGAAACTAAGTCACTTCTAGATATTAATTTAGACAGTACAGTTTAATCTCTTTTAGATATTAATCTGAACGCGGTGACAGCCCTGATGTGACCCTTTGCGGTCAGCTGGGCTATAAGCAACATTACCCAAAGCTATTAATCTACTCTCTAGAATTCAATCGATTCTGTAAAAAAAATCTTGTCAACTTTCTCAAATCCAATCGCTTCAAAATACCTATCTGCCCTATAATTATAAAACAGAACAGCTATTTTTCTAAAACTGACCTTGGGTTCTCCCTGGGCGACAAGACGTGTGCGCAGTACGTCAACCGGGTGCACAATAAAAACAGCAACACAACCACTCAGGCTGCCACAGACAGTGTGAGTGACGGGCCGCCACCGAGAGGTGGTCAGTTCCTCCGGCAGGAAGTACCATGCTGTTTTGGTGAAGATTTCAAAGGAAGAGAACTGAAATCATACATTAGGACATCAGTGGTCAGTTCCTCCGGCAGGAAGTACCATGCTGTTTTGGTGAAGATTTCAAAGGAAGAGAACTGAAATCATACATTATCACATCAATTTCGGCCAGCTAGAGACTGAAACTCCTGGGAATCTGAAGGGTCAGAACTAATCCAAACAAGAAATAAACCACATTGTGAAGTCTTTTCTTTGTGCCCAATATTCAATTATAAACAGAAATTGAAAAATAAGTAAATAAAACCAGTTACAGGAAATAACCGAATGTTGAACTGGATGACTCAACACTGATAAAATAATGCAAAAGAAGCTGTTTAACATTCAAACAGAAAGAAAACAAAAAAACACTTGACTGTGGTGGGCCACCTAAATAGTTCTTTAAACCGTTCTCATGCACTGCAGAAATCATAAGAAACTGCCATTGTCACAAACAGAATATCCCTACAATCACAACAACAACAACAAAATTCCCACAATGGCCTCGGTTCAAGATCACCCTGTTGCCACTATGGTCTTTTGAAACTCATGACATTGACAGCAACATGATTTTTCAGAAGTTATGTTCAAAGCATACAATCTGTTAAAATTGTATTGTGACTTAAGATTTGTAACCATTCTTTTACAAGACACCACTTTTAAAAATTCTTTCCCTTGCCAAAGCAATTTCCTTTTCAATTATATTTCAAGCACCTATACAAATGTAATAGTCTATTACTAAAAGAAAGATTAAAACATGACATTTGCACCCATCATGCTATAACATTAAGAACCCCCCCATTTTTTTGTTTAAACTGCTGGCGGTATATGCCAACATGGCCACCAGAACAGCAGTTATGCTGGCATAATACTGCATGTCAGCAAAAGGTCTAAATGAAAGAGTCACTTATCAACTTTGACACATCTGCTGGTAACAAATTAACAATGGACAAATGATATATCCGTATGTATGTCTTTTGATAAACATTTGTTTTTTCACACACACAAACATACCCAAGCGGACACACATGAACACACACACTCATGTTTCTCACACACACACACATACACACACACATACACAATCATAATCCTTGCCCGTCAGAACCTTTCCCAGTTCATCAGACCATAAACAAATACCCACTAAAAGCACGCTCAGAGGAAACTAACTCTTACCTGAACCGTTCCATGGGTGATGGAGAGGACCTGGGCTGGAATGTGACCTTTCCACAGCGCTCGCCACCCCTCCTCCCGCACGATGCTGATCAAAGCTTGACCAATGCCACTGTATTTAGAGTTCTGGCCCTTGGAGATGGGCTCAACTTGCAGCTGAAACACGCCAAAATGTGTGAAAGGCTAATCACAAGGTCACCTTTCTATCACACTTTTTCCTCCATTCTTGTTTGCTTCATTTCTGACAAAATGAAACAGACCGCAGCATGACTGAAATCAATGAAAATCTGGCAAAATACAAATATGTGCATGCAACAAAGTGTAAAGTGATGCAGATATCATATACAACACAAAACAGACTTATGAATTTTTGACAAATATGAGACAAAAATGCACAAAACAATACTCCCCTGAAAGAAGTCGGCTTGAGCATGACAATGTATTAAACAGGGAAGGGGCAGTGCGAACAATTCAAACACAAGAGAACAGGAAAAGTTAGGGAGAGAGACAGAGAAAATGAAGGACTTAACACCATGACACCATTCTGTCTGTCCTTCTCCCTCCCCTTTCCTCCTCTCCTTTTCTTATAATGTCATTCTTGTGATGACTGCCATCATGGGAATATTGTTTTATGTTGTTTATATTTTGTCTGAAGAAGATATATTTGTCAAAAATTTACCTGTCTGTTTAGTACTATGCACAAAATATGCTTGCTTTACACTTTATATTTTCATAGCTGAATTTAAAAAGTAAACAGGTTAGTTACCGCCACAGATACAGACAAACAGATTACAAACAAACGACAAGAGATTGAAATGCATTGTTTTGTCCTGTAATCTGTTTGTCTGTATCTGTGGCGGTAACTAACCCCTTTTCTTTTCAAATTTTGCTTCTTTACTGCCCTCAGTCACCTCGTTTTAAAACCAACCTTTCATAGCTAGCTGTAAAAACTTCCAGTAGTTAGTGTTTGGAATTAAGTCCATGCTCAAAACTGACTTTATTTTCAATAACGATAAAAGCAATCTCACTCTCTTGTTAATTTGTTTCCTATTTGTTGGTTTTTGGTTTGGTTTTGTTTGTTTGTTTTGGAGGGAGCTGGAGGAATGAGTTCTTTCTGTAACGATATAAAATTTAATAACTTTTCAAAATGCTGTTCAGTTTTTTCAAACTATTTTTCTGAAGTTTTTCAAATCTTTAATGACCAAACAACCTCTGTGAGCTGATTCAGTGACGGTATTAGTTATGGCATAGTTATTGCATCATGTTATAAGTTTAAGGCTAACTGTCCTTCACATTCTGTTTTGTAACAACTTTAAATCAGTCTCAGCCGAGACTGAAACACTGAGCCACACAATGATATGTACAAGATGAAACATCTCGTTTACTGTCTCTTTATGACAGGATCATGTTTTAATTTTTGGTGGGTTCTTTCTCATTTAGTCACTGTAAGACATGAATCATTTACAAATAAAATGGCAGGTAAAAATGGCAAACAAGGTGTCAAAAATGTCAGCTTTTCAGTAGTACTATCAAACACACGCACACACGCACGCACGCACGCACGCACCACACACACACACCCCACACACACCACACATTATTTACTAGAAAGACGTACTTTCAGATTACAAACGTAAGTTCTAGCTTGACAGTTCTCAGGTTTTTTTCAGGTCCAAGATACATCAATTTACTACTTGTTTATATATCCAATATGAGTCCATGGAATAAAATGATATCATCCAAATG
This sequence comes from Conus canariensis, assembly GCA_033310375.1. NCBI lineage: Eukaryota > Metazoa > Mollusca > Gastropoda > Neogastropoda > Conidae > Conus > Conus canariensis. Next base: position 11,233,687 of record CM065714.1, on the reverse strand, counting down.
TATACAAATATTTAGGGGGAAACTGATTCCATTTAACACAATCTTCATAACATCCAAAAGTACACGTTACCATCAAGCTGTACTAATAGTTCATGTCTGCAAGATAATCTTTAGATGCTTCAAAAGTTTAATCTCATTTGTTTACTGAGATGGGAGGGATTTCAAGTATTTTGATGTTCTTTTGCTGTGGTTGATGGTAGTGGTGTGTGTGTGTGTGTGTGTGTGTGTGTGTGTGTGTGTGTGTGTGTGTGTGTGTGTGTGTGTGTGCATGTGTGCGTGTGTGTGTGTGTGTGTGTGTACAGCGATGTGATTTTTTTTCTTTTAAAGATGTACTCTGTACTTGTCGGTTGGACTTTTGTGAGCACACTGATATTGACATGGACTGTGCTGAGTTTTGATTACATGCAAGTTTATCTGATATGGCTGATTGTACTGAACTAGCAGTATCAATGATGCATAGAAAAAGTATTACCATCTAAAATACATGCATGTAAATTGACAAATAGTACTAGCCAGTAATAAATTTATGTTCATTTGCTTGCGTTAGAGTGTACATTTTTCACTCTATTTCTTTTCCTCTTTACTGTCATGATGCTTTGTATGGTATGAAACAAAGTCTTTACCTGAAATCTGATTTTGATGACATCTAACGGCTGGCTCACCAAGCGAGTCAGTGACCCACTGATTGCTCCGGCAGCGGCATACTCTCTGTCAGTCAGTCTCACAGACTCATGGGGACTGAATCCAACCATCGTTCTGATGTCACCACATTGCTGAAACACTGGAACCAAACGACACAGCTTCATCAGGTTACTGCAGAGGACAAAGAAACCTGCTTGCATTATGGATATGGCTTGGTATTATGGATATGGCTTGGCATTATGGATATGGCTTGGTATTATTACTGCAGAGGACAAAGAAACCTGCTTGCATTATGGATATGGCTTGGTATTATGGATAAAACTTGGGAGTTTCCAGTTCACAAAAATCCATCTAAAAAAAAAAAAAAAAAAAAAAGCACTTGGAGGAGAAGAGGATTAGAGAGGTATCTTTTTCTGTCTTACCTTCTGTGCTGCTCTCCATCCCACCCCCACCCTCTCATCCCATCCCACCCCACCTTCTTATCCCATCCCACCCCACCCTCTCATCCCATCCCACCCCCACCCTCTCATCCCATCCTACCCCACCCTCTCATCCCATCCCACCCCCACCCTCTCATCCCATGCCACCCCCACCCTCTCATCCCATCCCACCCCTAGCTCCCTTCACTTCCCACTCACAAGCTGCATTACCATCATGCCATTCATTCTCACTCCCTTACAGTTGCACCGCCACACTTCACCACAGCCCTAGCACCATCAACCCACAGGAACTGAGGCAGCATGCAACAGAGTCATCATAAGACAACCCATCAGAAGAGACACTGCCATGCTGCCAGGTCATTTCAGTGATGTTCGGTGGTGCCTGTTCTGATCCAACATACGCAGGATGCCTTTTTCTAAGCCCCCTATAGATACAAGTAACTGCTTAGTTGCTGAGTCTTCAGCAGCAGCTAGGCATGTTTGTGGCCTGTGTGATTTGTGGTGGAGGGAGGACAGACATCAATTATGTCACCAATAAATGGCCATACTGATAAAGACAATTTTTCCAGGAGGTCGTCAATGCCAGCCAGGATAATCCCTGGTCCAAAAACTGATCCCTGTGAAACTTCTAAGCATATCTTGGCCATATATGCAATGTTTGAACATTTATCACAATCGCCTGCTTTCTATCCAGTAGGAATACATCAATACATCTGTTGACCTGCCTCACACACCATAGTGGGAGAGCTTGTGGACTGTTAGGCAGTGGCTGACTCTATCAGACATCTTTCCCATGTCTATAATGATTGCAGCCTGGTTTTCATGCTCCATACAGGCAAAAAATTCTTCGCTTAGGTCTTACAGAACCTTGTCTTTACAGTTTGAACAACAAATGTGGTTCAGATACTGAGAGTATACACGTAACAAACTTATAACTGATAATTATTCAGTGCATGGTCACTGCATTCACAGGCATCAAGTGTATAAGCATGACATACAAGCAGTGTGATCTTAATACTTTGTCAAAGTAGGAAAAAAAGAGGAATGGAGTTTCATCCACAAAATAGTAACACACTACCTTGCAGCAGATCAAGAACCATCCCTCTTTGATTACCAACCAAAGGTTTCATATTTGAACATTCAACAAATTCTAAATTCATATCTTGGAGCTGACATCATCAACTACCTCAAAGGCAATCAGCATGATAGGCTTCCCATAGAGAAATGTAAAGACTGCCAATGGAAAACCAAGGCAAATGCACATTTCACTGGACAGTAAGACTACATCTTAAATACTGCTGTTCAACATGCAGTCCCCACATTGTCAATCAAATCCATCAGATCATGCAAGTCCAAAGGAGACCTGCACAATATATCATGAGTGACTCTAGAGATGATACTTTAATACTAGCAATGTGACAGCTACGTTACAAAAATAGTACAATGCCAGAGAAATACTTTGGAGAACAGAAGGCAAAAAGCACACCTCGTTATGCTCTTTAAAATCATCAATGACTTAATGGACATTCAACTTGTGCAGTGCATTACTCTCAACTCCAGAAAGGCTTGCATTTGGACAAATCATGTGTAAAATCTTTTTCACATTGCGGTAAGAACAAATGTATTCAAATTTCAGTTTTTTTTCCCCGTTCTGTCATGTTAACTTTGAACCCCCTTCTAGCTTCCATGGCACTCTTCAAGAAGGAGCTCTCCCCCCCCCCCCCCTCCCCCCTTTAGTCTGTCTTGGGGTCACATGCTCAAGTAGGATTATGGAAGGTTACATTTACAGTTGTTATTGGTCGGGATTTATCCTTGGAAGCTGCTACAGTAGCTGGACTGATCTAACTGGAGATCTAAAATAAAGCATATATAGCTCCTTTTCTAGTTAGTTATTCTATATTTTAGTTTACAAACTTGATGGTTTTAGCCTACTTTTTTTTTCTTCACTCCTGTGTATTCATTGTTGTTTTCCATCCTCAACAAGCAAGGCTGGACGTTTAGGGGTCACAGATGACCGTACGTCGTCACGTAATGAAGACTGACGACTGACAAATAAAACATGCCCATTGAAAAATAAACGAGTCTACTCTTATCACACATTAAAGTTTTCGCCCATCTGAGGCGGTAGTGATCACGACAAATACTGCTAGATTATAAAGCGAGATTAATACTCCTTGAACAACATTTCAGACAATACAATTTGTAATGTTAGAAATACGAAAAACTGCTGTTTGCTGCCAAAGTGACAACAAAGTAAGAATACACAAAGCACGTACAAAAATGAGTCCTTCCACGGCATGAAGGTCGTGCACATGTGGAGAAGCGAAACCAGCAGACAGGAAGTGGTGACTTGCATCATGCGCAGATGCTAAAGGGAAGGAACTCCTGTGAATCTACTTTAATCCTCATTATTTTTCTTTATTTTAACTGTGGATGAGACCAAAAATCAGACACAAGGCCAATTTTGGAGTGTGTGTGTGTGTGTGTGTGTGTGTGTGTGTGTGTGTGTGTGTGTGTGTGACCTAGATAATCTTCTTCTTCAGACATAATTTGAAAAAAAAGAATAGAACGATGCGAGCATACGATGCTCGAGTTTCGAACCAGCTACCAACCACCACCACGTCAGCACTCACACTGGAAGCGTTCAGGAGCCGCCTGAGCTGCAGTCCCCACTACCTGCAGCCACCCCAGTCCCCCCCTGAACCCTCCCATTAATCCATGTACATAGTTTTAAAATCAGTTCGTTTTAAACCAACCAAGCCTGGGACACCGCAAAGCGACAACGACACAACGCCAATACGGCCCGGCCCAGAGAATATAAATATCTGTGTTCAAGACCACCCCATTTTTATTCTGCACGCAATCCCCCTCTTTTAAAAAAAAAAAATTCTTCATTTTATTGCTTTTTTTTTTTTTACAAAAACTAACACTTTTTTTTACAAAAAATTAAAATGCAAAAAACCCAATTAACATGCAAAAAACCCCAATTAACATGCAAAAAAACCCCAAAATCGAAGGAATCGTTACTTCAAAGCGGGGGCTTGCGTGCAGAATAAAAATGGGGTAATCTTGAACACAGATATTTATATTCTGTCCATGGCATAAAAATCTAATGGTTTACAGAATTAGTCATCCTAATACAATTAACGCCTGTGGGATTGAGAGTGAGACCTTAGTATGCTCTTCTACTTCAAGCACTACTAATAAATCAGAACAAACAACTGGTTTCCCGTCTTGGTTAGTTATTTTTACGTCCAATGAATCTATAGATCCTTCAACTAATTCTTTAAATTGACTGTCTTTACCAAATGTGTTTAACTGATAATCGAAAAACCCGCCTTAGTTGATGGTAGTGCTCTTAGAACTGTAGATGGCTGGCCATTAAACAAATTACGGTCTGTTTTTAATTCATTTAAATGGACATACAACATTGGATTAATTAGAAAATCGGATGGTCTACTACCTACATACTCATAAAGACCACTTTCTATGTACATATGTGTTTTAATATAATACGTTTCACCACTACTATAAAAGCCCAAAATTCGAGCAAGGCTTCTAGGAAAAACGTAGGCCTACTCCCTTTCAAGTTCTGGAAGAAACATAGTAATTATAAGATTTGCCTCATTAATTTTTAACGTAATGCTAAATTTGATAAATACTTCTTTTAAAGAACAAAAGTTGTAGTAACCATCAGGTATTTTTAAATGCTTTAACAGATTACCTTGTTCGTCCTTAATATCCACCCAGTTTTTTTGAGCTTTTTCAGATATGTTAAACCATTTTACTTTAAAACCAATTTCTCTAAGAGCAACCCTACTATCACCGCGCCTATTGTCAGTTGGATACTTTAAAAACACACGCGCGTTTTGCTTGGTTATATAAATGTGCATCCTTTTTATAACTATTTTAAAAACTATTTTTAAAAAACTATTTTAAAATGGAGCCTTTTAAATATAACGAAAGTGCTACTTACGATGTAGGAGGGTTTTATGAGCCCAAATCTTTGGACTTCAGTGTCCTAACCATTGCAGCAGATGAATCATATGGCTTTCAAGTCAGACTTGTAAACCCACTAACTAGATATTTAAATCCTCCAATAAAGAGTGATAGAGTGCCATCAGCATGGTCATCCAACCCTATGGCTTTTTACCAGAATCAGTTAAATTTTGCAATTTACTGCTCAACCACTGGCTGCGGTGTTTCATATGCAAACCATTTATACCACCCCAATCTCTTAGTAAGGTCAGTATTGTTATGTATTAAGTTCACATATAAATGTATTATTCCCCTTATTTAGCAAACACAAAATCAAGCGCCTGTTCCTGAAGTTCTAGAACTCTTACCGGAAGAACGCTAGCCTTATTAGGAAAGAACTTAAAAAGATATAATGCCTGTGTCCGGCTTCCCGCGGCACTCTCCCTCCAAGATTCCAGAAAGCAGCTTCCCCCCCTTTAGACCAAAGCCTAGAGAACTTCAACTTCCTTCCTCCAACGGATGAATTGTAACGTGGCATTCCGGTTAATACAATTGAAACCAAACCAGTGGTCATCGTGTCATTAATTGTGAGGTTGTGTCACATGTTGATTTGAGCAAAGAACCCACAAACATAACAATTGGCGACGAGGATGGGATCCACGGTTCTTGTGCAGAATGAAAAATAGAGGTTTCGTCTAGCAACAAGAAAGTGATGCGAGCGCAGTGAAGTCTCTTCTAAAAAAAAAAAAAAAAGGTCGTAAGGATTGTTCCCCCAAGTTTAGGTCGACATAGATCAGAACTGTATTCAACATAAATTGTGTTCCCTGTGTGCGCCTTCTTTGACGGTGGCTTATCAACTACGGCGTCGGACGGTCTACAGAATCAGGTCAGATCAAACCATTTTATTCTGCCTTTGTTAGTATTTTTATTTTTTGGTGACGGTTACAGTTAGATCACGCAAGTGCAGATTCGCTGAACTGATAACAATGTCGCACTTTGGAAAGTTGGAGGAGTTTGATGTGACATCTTGTGACGTTGACACATATTTCGAACGTTTAGAATCATTTTTCAGAGCAAACCAAGTTAGAGAAGCAGAACAAGTGGATGCATTTATTAGTGTAGCTGGTCAGAAAACATACAAATTTGGTCTTGCCCCAACACCACCAACACAAAAGACACTAGCTGATTTAAAAACCGTATTGAAAGATCATGTGCAGCCACGTGAATCTTTGGTAGCCAGAAGAGCTAAGTTTTACTCCAGACGGCAAAGAGACAATGAAACTGTCAGTGATTTTGTTGCAGCGTTGAGGCAGATAGCCTCTGATTGTGATTTTGGGGGATTTTTAAATGATGCCTTGAGAGACATTTTTGTCATTGGGCTGAAAGATGTTGAAACTCAGAGGAAACTCAGAGGGGAGCAAAGTCTCACATTAACGAAAGCGGTTGAGTTGGCTCAAGCGCGTGAGGCAGTTGCGCGTGAATTCTTGTCTGTTCGCGGCACTGGCATGCACGAATCACTGGGCAGTATGCATAGACTTGGGCGCTCACACACGGCGGGCAGCAGCAATAGCAGGCGCGGAGGTAAACTTAATCAGCTTCGCGCACCGTCAAATGCAAACCTGCACAGTGGCTCAAGGTCAACGCCAACCTGCGGAAACTGGAGTGGAACAACCACAGGCGCTCGAAGTTGTTACCGATGTGGTCAACAACACAACGCATCAACATGCAAGTTCAAATCTTATGAGTGCCATGCCTGCAATAAAAAGGGTCATCTGCACAAAATGTGCAGAAGCACTGCTAGAAATCCAAACCATTGTTTGGATGTTGAACGGGAACATGAGAGGGACAGAGAGGAAAATGAGGACGGAGAAGACTGTCAATTGGGGATATTTCATCATCGTCAGGAAGGAAAAAAACCTTGGACAGTCAACATGACAGTGGACAATCAGAATCTGAATTTTGAAATTGATACTGGTTCTGCCAAGAGTATCATTGGGAGAGATACTTTCAAAGAAAAATTCAGTCATAAGTGTCTGAAGAAGACGTCAGTAAGACTGACAACCTACTCAGGTGCAACACTACCCTTGCATGGCGCCATTGATGTAGTGCTGAACATAACCAGCAGAAGGCAGGTCTGAACTTCTGATTGCTGACGTTACTGGACAACCTTCAATAATAGGACGTGACTGGCTATCAGCAGTCAAACTGGACTGGCAAGCCATTTGTCAAGTCAAAATGCTGTCTTCATCGACATTGGATGAAGTGCTCATGAAGCACGAAGAAGTCTTCAGAAATGAGTTAGGCACTATGAAGAAAATCAAAGCCACCCTGCAGCTTAAAGATGGGCAGAGCAGACCCAAATTCTGCAAGTCAAGGCCAGTCCCCTATGCCCTTCGCCCCAAAGTGGAAGAGGAGCTGATAAGACTGGAGAGTGAAGGTGTCATTAAGAAAGTGACACACAGCGCATGGGCATCTCCAATAGTTGTAGTCCCCAAGAACAATGGAAAGGTCAGAATCTGTGGAGACTACAAGTCTACTATTAACCCCATGCTGGATGTTGATCAGTACCCACTCCCCAAGCCTGAGGATCTTTTTGCAACATTGGCTGGAGGAAAATTCTTTTCCAAGTTAGATCTCAAGCAAGCCTACCATCAGATGCAAGTGGAAGAAGAGTCTGAGCCTTTGCTCACTATTAACACACACAAAGGACTGTATCGGTACTGCAGACTTCCATTTGGAATTTCTTCTGCCCCTGCCATATTTCAACAGAACATGGAACAGATAGTTCAGGGCATAGAGGGAGTAGTTGTCTACCAAGATGATATTGAGGTGACTGGATCAACACAAGACGAACACTTGTTCAGGCTGGATCAAGTGCTAGACAGACTAAAAGAGTTTGGATTGAGACTACAGAGAGACAAGTGTGAGTTTCTCAAAAATGAGGTACGATACCTGGAACATGTCATCTCAGAAGAAGGATTAAAGCCACTGGCAGAGAAGGTCAAGGCCATTGCTGATGCACCTGCACCAACCAACGTCAGTGAGCTACGTTCATTCCTTGGTATGGTACAGTACTATGCCAAATTTCTTCCAAATCTCTCTGCAGAACTAGCCCCACTACATGATCTCCTGAAGGATCAGACACCATGGTTGTGGACTTCTGACTGCCAGAAGGCAATGGAGAAAGTGAAGCATCAACTGATGTCAGCCAAAGTCTTGACGCATTATGATGTAAGTCTGCAAATCCGCCTGGAATGTGATGCATCATCACTTGGACTTGGAGCAGTCATCAGTTGTGTGATGTCAGATGGAAACCAGCGTCCAATTGCCTATGCTTCAAGAACTCTGAATAAGGCAGAAAAGAACTATGCACAAATTGAAAAGGAGGCATTAGCGCTGGTTTTTGGAGTAAAGAAATTTCATGAATATCTTTACGGCAGATCATTCACCCTGGTGACAGACCACAAACCATTGCTTGCCATACTAGGTTCAAAGAAAGGAGTGCCAACCCTGGCAGCTGCACGCATGCAACGTTGGGCACTGATACTGGCTGCATACAGCTACGAGTTGGAGTTCAGATCAACTGGTGAACATGCCAACGCAGACATGCTTTCCAGGCTTCCACTGGAAAACGTTGACGAGACAGGCATGGAGGATGTAATCTTCCGTGTCACTGTACATGATGAGCTACCAGTGACAACTCAGCAGATAGCCAACCTCACGCGCAAGGATCCAGTCTTGTCAAAGGTATTGTCACTCACACTCAATGGATGGCCAAGTCAGACATCTGATCCAGATCTTGGAGCAGCAGAACGGCTTGTTCAAGTGTTGAAGAGAAGTTTGAAGAAGGAAACTCAACACCTGACCAAGGAGCACCAGCTGGCCAACTTTTTGATGGTGTTCAGATCTACACCCCACATGACCACTGGCGTGTGTCCTGCTCAGCTGTTTTTAAGACGACAGATACGCACGCGGCTGACCATCTTGAAACCTGACCCTGAGGCAACCATGAGGAACAGGCAGAAGCAACAACAGCAGCGACATGACCGAGGCACCAAGACACTGCGTGTGTTTCAACCTGGGGACAGTGTTGCTGTACGCCAGTTTCGTGGTCCAGAGAAGTGGGCCCAAGGCACGATAGTACAACGCCGTGGTCCAGTGGCGTACATAGTACAGTTGGCAAATAAAACCTGCCATGTACATATTGACCACCTCATTTCGGCACCAGAGGATGGTCATCTGGAGGATGGAGCCTTGGACAACACACAAGTGGCAATGACCCATCCAAATTATCCCATTAGGCCCCCTAGTCTGCCTGCAGAGGTGCGTAATCCCGCACACTCCCTTGGCCCAAACCCAGAGATATTGCCACTTGTGCCCGAAGATTCAAGCAGCAAGCAGATGAAGGAACCAGGCATGCCTGTGAAGCCACTGCCCAGTTCAACTGCAACACCAGCAAATGGAGGACCCGAACAGACCAGCCAAGGGCATCGCTACCCGACCAGGGACCGGAGACCCCCAAGAAGACTGGACCTGTGAATTGGTCTACGCTGTCGAATTGGGAGCATTGACTGTTTCGGTTTCGTGAGACAATGCTGTCTGAATATTCGATTCGTCGTCGGTTCGATCTATCGTGTTCGAAGTTTCGTTTCAGTTCGAAGGCATTTTGAACCTCATTGTAAGGGGGAAGGAAGTGTTATGTATTAAGTTCACATATAAATGTATTATTCCTCTTATTTAGCAAACACAAAATCAAGCACCTGTTCCTGAAGTTCTAGAACTCTTACCGGAAGAACGCTAGCCTTATTAGGAAAGAACTTAAAAAGATATAATGCCTGTGTCCGGCTTCCCGCGGCACTCTCCCTCCAAGATTCCAGAAAGCAGCTTCCCCCCCTTTAGACCAAAGCCTAGAGAACTTCAACTTCTTTCTTGCGCTGAACTCTGAAACGATCTGAAGCGATCAAAGCTCAGTGAATTTTCGTTGTTTTATTCGTTTATGTCTCACCTGAAGAAGACCTAAGAGGTCGAAACGCGTTGTGTTTTGTCTTGTGACTCGTTTGTCCACGTTCTCTGGGCAGTTCGCTAACATTTATTTAAGATTTGTTAAAAAAAAAAAACTCTGTCAAAGCTAGCCTTTAGTGGTCGCCACGCATTAGTTTCTGTGTGGCTCTTAACTCAAAAATACAATGCTGTCTTAACAGACTTTATATCGCAGTTAAAATCGGTTGTATTATTTTACACTAAGGACAAAGATAGTTTTGAAGACTGTTTAAGTGAAAATTACATAATAAGGGACAGGGATGAGCTAAAAAAAAAAAGAAAAAAAAGAGCAGTTAGAAAAATCTAAGCACGCTAAACTATGCTTGCGGACTGACCCACCAGTTCAATAATAATAATAATAATAATGGTTTCTTATATAGCGCTTAATCAAACGAATTTCTCTAAGCGCTTTACAAAGTCATACTACATTCACCTTCTCATATACAATAACACACCTTACACCCAACTACAAATACTATTACTACAATAACTAACAAATCCTAATCCTACCAATGTGACATTCACTTTTTTTCAAATATCACTACAAAAACTTAATCCTATAACGTTCAATCATACAACAAATACATATAATAGAGAACATACACATACGCTAGATTTGAAAAGGCCCAGACGGCTATGAGTTAGGTTGTACCCCCCCCCCCCCCCCTCTCCCCACAGCATTGACTAATTATGAGAAAATAGATGGCGTTTAAGTTTAGACTTGAAAGAAGAGATAGAATCTGAATGTCTGAGAGAGTCTGGCAGTCTGTTCCACGTCGCTGGAGCTTGAAAAGAGAAAGATCTTTCACCAGTAGTAGTCCTGAAGCGAGTCATTCGGAGAAGGCGGTCGTCGGCACAGGAGCGTAGTTGTCGAGAGGGGGTGTAGATTTTAAGGAGATCTGAGAGATGAGAAGGTCCATTTTCGAAGAGAGCAGAGAAAGTGAGAGTTGAGATTTTGTACGAGATACGGTTTGAGACAGATAGCCAGTGAAGAGAGTGGAGTAGAGGCGAAACGTGATCATATTTTCCTGCTCTACAGACGACTTGGGCTGCATGATTTTGGATTCGCTGTAATCTTTCTATCAGGTATTTTGGAAGGCCGGCCAAAAGTGAGTTGCAGTAATCTATTCTAGATAAGACAAATGCACAAATGAGAGTTTTTCTAGCATCTGTAGAGAGAAGGTGACGTATAGAGCTGATTCTTCTTAGTTCTAAATAGGCATTCTTGCAAATATTTGAAACCTGTTTCTCAAAGGAGAGGGATTGGTCAAGTATGACCCCTAGACTGCGGACAGAGGTGGAGACAGAGACAGCACAGTCATTTGTTTATTATAGATTGTTTATAACAAATTGTTTATTATAATTTTCATATTAAAAAGAATGTCTCGTGGGCCAGAATCAAAAGTACAGCTAGCTCCTAAATGTGTTTCAGTAGAGCTAAAAGACCTAGCAGACACATTTGAGTTTGATCTGATAGGAGTGCCAGAAAATGTTTATGGATTTGAATACACAGATGATGGATTTTGCAAACGAACAGAAATTGAAGATAAAAAGCGGCAGCAATATCCTAAACTGGAACAAATAAGAAATCTAACCTTAAACGATCATGGCAAATACGAATACAAACTTTATAGACGAGACAATAACTGGGAGTTGCGTCCTGAAATTGACTGGGATTTAAAATTTGACTTACTAAGCTCTAATGTATACTTTGATAAGAAAAACAATTTTAGAAAAGCTTTGAACGCAGGAGCCCTTCTTGCTAGTCTTGTTCCAGGAACACAACAGAAAAAGCAGATTGTAATAAAGCCATACGGAAGAAGAGAATATGTGTTAAGCAGAAAGAGGCCCTTAGCTGAAGTGGGAGGCGACACAGTGACCCTAGAGTTTCTTCCAAAAGACCAACTGCCTAACAAATTTACAATGTTTTTTGTTTTATCAGTCACTCCAGAGGAGTCTGCTCGTAGTTTGCCAGAACATGTGTTAGCAAGGGGAGTAACAATAAAGTCTGAAAACTTGGATGGACCTCTCAGGCTTGTTATTGCCATTACTAAAACCGCTGATGAAATAAACACTTTCTTATCAACTGACAAAGTCACTGTAAATGTTGACAAAGACAAACTAACAGTACTTGATTTTATTTTCATTAAGTATGTTGATTTTATTGGGTTTTACTCTGTTGATGAAGTGCTGCCAGAAGAGTTAATAAGAACAATTTTACAAAATTAATTTTGATTAAAAAATGGATGATCAAGCCCAAAAGTTTAGGTTAAAGCACATGACTGAACTTCAAAAAGAAATTTTAAGCGACTTAAGAAAGTATAGGGTTACTAGAAAGAAATATGCTAAAGCTTTAAGTGCTCTTTCTTATGTAGTTACTGGCTCATCAGTTGTAGCTAGCGTAAGTGCTGGGTCTAGTGTTGCTCTTTTAGCTACTGGAATTGGAGCACCAATGTCTATAGCTTTTGGGAGTGTTGGGTTGGGTTTAGGTGCTTTGTCCACGATTGTGAGTGCTGTTTTAAAAAGCTAATGCCCAAATTACAAAAGCACACTGCCATTGTAGCCCTAGCAACAGCAAAACTTTACTCATTAAGATTAACAATAAGCAAATCATTACAGGATGAAAACATTACGGACGAAGAAATTAAACGAGCCATGGATGATGGAGATAATTACAAACGCCAAAAATTTGACCTCCAAAAGAAATGGAGAAACATTTTTATTTCACACCAGGTAGACACTGAGACAATTAAACAGAATATTGTAAAACAAACAAGCAATCGGTTAAACTCAAAATAGGTTACAAAAAATATATGCTAGTTTATGCTATGTTAAAAAAAAAAAAGACTATAAATTAAAAGAAAAAATATGTTATAAACATTCATACTATTTTTTTTTAAACTAACAGGCACTGTGTTTGGTGGGACAACTTGCAGCTCTTCACGAACAAATGATCTTTTAGGGGCAGGCTTTTTGGAAGAAAGAGTCTCTCTTAAATAATACACAGGAGGGGTTGTTTTCATAATTCTTTCAACTTCATATACGTCTACGCTCCATACAGGGTCTGTAGCTCTAATTCTAACATCACCCTCTGCCTCTCCAGGAGCATACAAGTATCTTACTTTTAGTCCAAACGGCAAGAGTTTTTGTGTTTTAACAACCAGTTGATTCTCTTGTGCCTCTTCAGTAATGCTATTTTTTTTTAATTTGATTGCGTCCACAAGCTTAAGACCTGTTGCTTTAAATTCTTCATTGTTCATGGCGCGTAAGACAGCTGGCAACCTCCTAACCCATTCTGTGTTGCGTGCTCTGTTCATAATTTCTTTGTAATATTGATAGGTAAACAGACGTTCAGCTAGATTCTTATTAAAGTTTTCTAATAGCGCCTGTGAGCGATGGTTGCCTGGAATCCCTCTCTTAACTGTAACCCGGTGTTTTAAAAGCAGTTAGTTTACAGCTCCTTTAAACTCTTTTCCATCATCAACCTGGATCAACCTAGGATACTTAATGGGCCTCGCATGTATATTTGTTGTAAAGCTACAGCCACAGCAGTTGAGCTTTTATCTGTTAAAGGCTCAGCAGCTTTATACCTTGAAGCCATGTCAACAACAGTTAGAGCATACTTAAACTTTTTTCTTCTAACTTTGTCATGTGGAAGATACAACAAGTCCATCTGGTGGGTGTCATTCGGTGTTGAGTTAACAAATCTAGGCCTTATTATTCTTTTTGGGGCAGGCAGATATATTTGCCAAATTGCTTGTTTTGAAAGCCAGTCTTTTGCTTCTGACTTAGACACCCCAGCAGCTTTACTCAGTTTTTCAATAGCAATCTTTCCTTTCCAATATCCTCTAGGATAATAATATATTTTGTCCATATTTTTTTACATTTTAACTATTTTTTTTATTGTATTTTTTTTACACAAGAAAGGGTAGTATTTACACAAGGAAGTGAGCAACAAGATAGACTGAGGTCATCCCAACTGCAATAAAAACTATCTCTGCAGTCTTCTGTTCTTCTGATGGCTCATAAAAGTCAAACAGTTTTGGAGGCGGGGATGTTAGAAACTTCTTTCCTGTCACTAAGTAATACTCCTTAATTGCGTCTCAACGTCTGTAAATGTGTGCTCTGCATGTCCTTGTTCTCTTAACTTTTTATTAATAAAGTCTAAGTGAGCAATCCTTGCTTTTTCATAAGCGTCTTTTGCCTTAGCTAAATTTCCATTGCCTTGTTATGCCGTTCTCTTTCTTCATCAGACCGCAAGTTTACTAAACATGTAATTGCTCCCAGAGAAAGCCAATACATTAACAATAGCTCCTCCTACCATCAGAACTAATCCAGACATCTTTTTATAAATCAATTAATCTTTTTATAAATTAATATTTTCTAGAATTAATCTTTGTATGCATTAATCTTTGTATGCATTAATATTTTCTGGGATAATCCCCTGTGTAACAAGAAAGTCTTTTGACGCAATTCCTGCAGTTATTACAACTATAACCTTAACAACATCCTCAATGTCTAACCTTCCTAGATCAGCTGGCTTCATTTTAAACGTTTTTTTGCTAACACGCTAGACCCTATACTAAGGCCGCTGATTACAGCAGAGTGGTAAATAGTATTGATGATCTTTGCAGTGCCCATGTTTTTTATTAACTAAAAATATAATTAAAATAATCATAATATGAAAGACTGTCTATGTGCTTTTTAATCAGATAATCTTTTGTTGCTAGAGCTAAAAATAAGGTTGCAAGTAGTTTTGGGGAATCTTCTATCTTCCCGATGTTGGGCGGCTTTATTCTTAGCAAACATTTTGCAAGGGTTGAAAAAACTACAACACCAACAACAGGCACTGCATATTAACCAACGTTAAACTCATTGTTTTAAAAGTATTATATTATTTCTATTGTTTTAAAAGGGTTTTAAAAATGGATTGCGACGAGCTATTAAAGTGTGAGGAGCAAGCAGACTACTCAGCAGACCTCTGCCATAAAGAAAGATTATACTCTCTAGCTGCGTGTGGAAAAACTAAACAGTATTTAGGTGTTGAACTAAGTATTGAACAGATTCAGCAATTGTCTACATCAGATGTTGAGAAGTATTACGCTAGGTGCGAAGCACAGCTAGGGTCAAAAATGGTTAGATCAGTGGGGCAGACAATGATTAGTTTATATGCTAAATTAGTAAGCAAGATGGCACCGATTGATTCAGAAGAAGATTTAAAATATGACTTATCACAAGATCCAGTTTTAAACAAGTCCCTAGAAACTCTTGCATGTGACATGCATTATAGATTTGGGACGTTATCATGCCCATTCATCATGGGATTAATTACTTTTAATCGTATTAATTTTAATCACATTTAAAAAAATGAGCGATCAGGAGAAGAAGAATATGACTCCACAGGAGCAGAATATGACTCCACAAGAGAATGCCCAGGGGAGTGCCCCACAAGGGAGTCTCCCACAAGTGAGTAGTGTTACTAAACCTAAAAATCCTGGGCGTGTTGAGGCTGGTCGTAAACTAGCTGAATGGAGCAAACTGCAAAAAGCAAACCAAGCAGCAAAACAAACATTATTAGATAGTAATACATCACCACCAGCGCCAGCACCAACAGCAACAACACCACCACAATCAAACTGTAAAATATATTATTATGTATTGGGGGTGTTGTTGTTGGTGGGGGGTTTTTAACATACAAATGTCTAAAACCATACCTAGCAACAAAGTCACAAAAGCCCACAAAAACAGTAAAAGAAGAACCAGCTTCTGCAAAAAAAGTACAACCTCCTGCTGAAGACCCATTTGTAATGGATTAGTTTTTTAATGAATTAGTTTTTAAGTACTAAGATAAGTACAAGTTAAGTACAAGTAAAGTACTGGTTAAAGTACAAGTAAAGTACTGGTTAAGTACAGTACAAGTAAAGTACTGGTTAAGTACATGTAAAGTACTTGTTAAAGTACAAGTAAAGTTAGTTTAGCAAGTTAAATACAAGTTAAAGTACAAGTTAGGTACAAGTAAAGTACAAGTAAAGTACAAGTCATGTTAAGTACTAGTTAAGTTCTCAGTAGTCAAGTTAAGTACTGGTAAAGTTCTTAAGTTAAGTACAAGTAAAGTACTTGTTAAGTTCTTAACTTAAGTACAAGTAAAGTCCGTCAAGTTCTTAAGTCATGTTCTAGACCAGGTTATGTTCTAGACCAGGTAAAGTTCTTAAGTTAAGTACAAGTAAAGTACTTGTTAAGTTCTTAACTTAAGTACAAGTAAAGTCAGTCAAGTTCTTAAGTCATGTTCTAGACCAGGTTATGTTCTAGACCAGGTTATGTTCTAGACCAGGTTATGTTCTTAAGTTCAGTTCTGAACGAAGTCAAGTTCTTCTACCCCAAGTAAATCTGTTAAAGTACGTTCTTGAGCTTTTAAGTCAGTTCTCCAATGGCCTATAGCGTATGAAAACTCAGGATTAACGTAAGTTCGCTTGTTATTGTTAGAGACTAGCGATTTCTTATTAACAGCAGTTGTGTTTACTTGAGTAGAGCGCAGATTAACATTTGTGTGATGAAATACTTTGTGTTCAAAGAGAGCCTGCTTGTAGCTGTCGTGAGTTATATTTTTTTACAACTCCTTTACCTACACCCTTAGCTTTCTTCATTTCAGAGGTTTGGCTAGCAACGCTATACATCTTTGACCGTAAACCAACGTATTCTTGTATAATTGTCCCATTAAGTTCGTCTTTAAACTTTCCAATCACTTTCTTATTTACAGTTGAATGTAAAGGGCTGTCTTTAGGGTAGTCACATGTGTCGTACCATCCATCAGCTCCTTTGGCTACTTCTTTTTCTAAGTCTTTGTAAAAATCTTCTGTGGGGATGTCTAGAATAAAAGAGTCAGTGTCTGTGTAAAGGACTCTAGATTCTGAGTACAGCGGTTTAAAGTAGTCATACAAAAATTCTAGCATTAACAACTTTGACAGCTCTAACACAGTAAACCCAATAAACACCGGCTTGTCCAAACTCACACATATTTTCTTCATCATAATGCTAACCAGGCTGTTGTTAAATTGTCTAAAGTCTAGGTAGTTAGGTTTAGAGACTAGTTTAATGGCTCTTTGTTCGTTTGTAACTAATCTTACATCTTTGCGCTTGTGTGGGTTTTCCATGGTTTTGCCAAAACAACTGTTGTTCATTAGTTTAAAAAAGTCTTTTTCTGAAGCGTCAGTGGCTTTAGTCCTAAGACCAGTATTCTTCATGATGTATGGCCTCATAAAGGGCTTTTGGTCAAAAGTAATTATTCTGTGAACTGTTGCTAGTTCTAGCCCGTGTCTTAAGTAAAACTGTAGCAGTCTGTAATGACATACGTACTTAGTCTTGTGACGAAGATTAGGCACAAGTTTTGGTGGTTCTGTGGGAGCCATCTTTAATCTTTCTGCTGCTAGGGGGTAATCGTTATGGAGGTCATGTAAGTGTTCTGGGTACCGCAAGTCTACTCTAAGATTAGTCCTGTTGAATTATCAGGTGTAAGCTTTGACAACGCCTTTAACACCTGATTAACTTCATGAGGGCCTGTGTACATTTTAAAGTTTTTTATTGGCAGTGTCTGGCTCATGGCCCACCCATACAGATTGTTGGCATCAAAGTACATTAGATAGTTAGATGGTTTAGTACTTATTGTTGGCTTTGCAGTAAGGATGTGAGGCCATGATAATGCCTCCCCTTAGGCCGTCTTCAATCATCTGGAGTGTAGCCAGATCAGATATTAAGTCAATCTCAATGTTTGTAGACTTTAAGAATGCATCCCAAGAAAGGCCAGGAGCAGAAATGTAATGTGATGAGTCTAAGCCATAATGTTTCATTCATATGGATCTGTAATTTTGAAAGATGTCTGCCAATAAACACACGTCAGCCATCAAGTATTTATCGTCATAATCGCCCATTGTTTGGCAGTGTAATTCTGTCCAGGCTTTCTTTGCATATTCATAGTCAGAGTCAGTTATGTCTTTGCCTGTAAGACGGCTGTAAAAGTCTTCCTTAAGTGGCAGGGCTGGCTCATCAAACCTGTCCCACGAGTCCATGTATTCATAAGGGTAAACGCCTTTACGTACTAAAGATGGGTCAAAATATTGTTCAGTTATTGGGAAGTTATGTAAAGATCCTGCTAATTTATCCAAACTCCCCATCAGATGTTGGGCAGAGTCATAGAAGGACAGATTGTCAATAATAAAGGTCATGTACTTTTCTGATGATTGTGCAATGCAGTCAACCCTCTTACATTCAGAATTTATTGCTTGCATGATAAAATGAGAATCATAGCCTCGTAAGTTATGAAAGAAGATTGGCAGTTTCCATGTCTTGGGGTCAACCTTAAGTTGAAGATTGCAACTGTTGTGTGCAGCTCCTCTGAATTTCCCAGTAATGTGATCGTGGTCCCTTACAGTGCCATCTTTTACAGTGCCATCTTTTACAGTGCCATTTAATAACTTGCATTGACATATCCAGCAGTGTGTAGATGATTCATAGCGCCTTTGGTCTTCAGGAGTCATAACAATATCTGAAAGATTCAGTTGATTAGAGTAGTGATTACGAAGTTGTTTCATCTGATGTAAAAATTTACTAGCTGCATTGGGGCCTCTGTAAATCTCTGGTTTTGTGTGTGCGCGCCATCTGATCTAACAACAACAAAGGCATAAGAACAAATCTGATGGTGGGTTAATAAGGCTGTTTTTTGTTCTTCTAGTTGTTGTGGGCCATAGTACTGTGGCAAGATCGCTTCAAAGTCAGCATAAACTACGTATGGGCTCATCTGCATTTTGTGTACATTTTTAAACCTAACTTTAGACCCTGGTGGGGGTGTAAGAAGTTTGGTTTTACAGTCTACAATACTTTTACAATGATTTTTATGTTTGACAGCTGCTTCTATAGTTGGGATTCTGACCAAACACCTTCTACAAAGCTCTTGTTTAGATGTATCCTTTGTAGTATAAGCCATAAGTCTGCTTATTGATCTGATTAATACATAATGGCTTTTAGGGCCGTCTGTAAACAGCATTAAGTCTACATGATTCTTAAGCGAGTCACCAAAAGTGGGGGCTTTAGGAGAAATCCATAGAGGCTGTAGATTGTTTACTACAGACCATGTATATACGTTTACAGTTATAGGCTTGTTTTGCTCTTCAAACTGACTTATGCTTTGTATGCTTACTGGAAAGTTTATGTTATTAAAGTTCAGCTCTTGAAGATAAGGTTTATAATTGGAGACTCTGTTTGCATGATTTTTAACAGGATGTAAATGCGCTAAAACGCACCACATAAAACACAAGTTGTCAGAATTGTGTATGTTTAAGACTGCTCGTTTTAACTCTAACTCTTTTGGGAGAGGAAGGTAAGAATTGCCAACTATAGGATAGAACTTTGTTTGTTTTAATCTGATTTCAAGGACTGTTCCTTCAGACCAGCCAGAGCTGCGCAATTTTGCTTCTTCACTCGCATGGTTAAACTGTGTAAGCATGTAATCAGCCCATTCAGAATTAAAGTCGTAATAGCTGATTACTTCTTTCTGTTTAGTTGAAACCCAGACTTGTATGCTACTACCGTCGGGGGTTATATAATCAATCAGAATGGCCAACAACACTTTTACTGGTGGGTCAATTTGAAGAGACTCTGGGATTTTAGAGATAGCATGTGCTACGCTTTCATGAACTTCTATGGGGTTAATAATGTCCATGTCTAATTCACTAAACATATTGTCTAATTGTTTGTCACTACCTTCCAACAGCACGTTGTTGGGTAGGTTTTCAAACTCAGACTTACTTGTGGGGTTCATTTTCTAAACCACAATATTTACGTAAATAAAAAAAAAAAAATGTAAATAAAAAATAAATAAATGTAAATGTAAATAAAAGTAAATAAAAGTAAATACAAGTAAATAAAAGTAAATGTAAATAAAAGTAAATTCAGCTGTTATTTATTATTCATAGTCTTTTTCTAATCGTAGAAACTGATCAGGTTTAAAGGTAACAGTTACTCCTTCACGGTCATCAGACACATGCAGATCAGCATCTTCAGGGGCAATATTATCAAGTAAAATGGCAAAAAGCTTTATAACTGGTTGGGGCCAAGACTCTGGCATTTTACTAACGGCTTTCATTACGCTTTCCCGTATAGTTAAGCTTTCAAAAAGTTCTGTTATAAATTCATCAAATATGAACTTTAACTCTTCTTTATCAACTCCTGCATTAATCGCCCACCCAAACTCGTCAAATATTTCTATAAGCTTTATAACTACGTGGGGGTTCATTTTTTAAACCCAAATTAAAAACGCCATTAAAAAATTAATTAATCCGTTTACGCAAGAATCAGAAGAGAGAAAGGGTGAATAACACAATCAATAGCACGGCAGGCACATAACACAGTCAATACTGCAGAAGCTAGCCGCAGAGGGGTAACACAAACACAGAAACGCAGCACTCACAGAATGATGTTACACACAGAAATGCAGCACTTTCGATTTCATCATGTTAATGTATTGACTAAGGTTAGCACATGCGCACTGAAAAATGTTGTCACGCTTTTTCCGGTTTGCTAGTTTTCAGCAGAGACGTCTCTGCTGTCAGAGAAGTTTTTACAGGAAGAAGCGTGACAATTTTTCAGTGCGCAGACTCGTCTGGCTGAAGAGCGGCGGCAGCTCTGGGCCTGCAATCAATATTAGACTGCGTGCGAGTGAATCAGTGGTAGTGGGGCTGCAATCAATATCAGCCGGGCTGCTGGAGAGCGGCGGCAGCTCTGGGCCTGCAATCAATATTAGGCTGCGTGCGAGTGAATCAGTGGCAGTGGGGCTGCAATCAATACCAGCCGGGCTGGCAAGAGAAGTGCAGACAGTCATTCAGTCCTGTGTGCGTTGATTGTTAGATAATCAATGCTATGGAGAGAATATAAATATCTGTGTTCAAGATTACCCCATTTTTATTCTGCACGCAAGCCCCCGCTTTGAAGTAACGATTCCTTCGATTTTTTTTTTGGGGGTTGCATGTTAATTGGGGTTTTTTGCATGTTAATTGGGTTTTTTGCATTTTATTTTTTTGTTAAAAAAAAAGTGTTAGTTTTTGTAAAAAAACAGCAATAAAATGAAGAATTTTTTTAAAAAGAGGGGGATTGCGTACAGAATAAAAATGGGGTGGTCTTGAACACAGGTATTTATATTCTCTGGGCCCATTACTGGAAGAAGAAGAATAGCAGAGCGCTGATATGATGTTTCCTTTCGAATGACAGTTTGGCTTACTGAACACAATGAAATTTTAGTCTAAATGTGCACAGCTGGTATGGTCAAAGGCTAAAAACGTAAGAAACAGAATGTTTATCTCAAATTTGAGCGGTTTGGCTGCCGTTGTTGGGTGTGTTTTTGTCCGAAGTCTAATGATTAACTTCGTGCTTCGTTTTCATTGTCTTGAATGTTTTTGTCTTGCCTGAAAAAGATCAAAGAGGTCGAAACGCGTGGTGTTTATCTGGTGATTTGTAAATGTTTATTTCTTCCTTTCGGCGGTACAATAATTTTTCTTTTAATTTCGTTTCAGTTTCCGCATGCAGTCACCTCATTTTGAAATTAAGCTTATTGCCAAAATGTTTATTATTATTATTATTATATTATTATTCTTTTAAGATTCAGTCTCAGTGGGTGGGGGGTTTTTGTTTGTTTGTTTTTTTGTTTTTGTGACAAAGAATAAAGAGATAACGACTGTATGGTGTTCAAGTGGAACTTTGCGGTTTGAGGGCAAGATCATATTGCACCAGAGAAATTAACATTCTGGACCTTCTGATCATCACCCGCCATGGTCTCAGCTCGAATCCTACTAGAACACACGCACACACACACACACACACACACACACACACACACACACACACACACTCTCTCTCTCTCTCTCTCTCTCTCTCTCTCTCTCTGTATAAAATTATACGAGTGGAGGTTCAGCTTCAATTTTATCAAGGAGGTGTCACTGAGTGCAGAGTAGTCCTTATACGCTGGATTACATATGGGGTGTCCGGTAGAGGTAGCATCCCTGGTGGGGATGCTTGTCAAGTTCTTCTTAGGGCTGCACATCCGTCTTTGGTCCTCACTCGGCACTTAGCTCTCACCCGTGGCTCCCTGTAGTTGTTAACATGCGACAGCGGCCATATCCCGGGGCCACAGGTTTGGCAGGCTGGCAGAGCCAGGTGAGGGTAGCCGACGGGTCTCAAACCCTCGGTGAGATAGGGCTTGTCTACCTAAGCATGTGAACACTGGACTCGGTGGTCTGCGTGGAGGAAATCACAAACTGATTCAACGGGCAAAACGGCGACTCCCAGCAATGCATTGTAGAGTGCATAGAGCATGGTGAGACACAAAAGACATCACGGTCAACCACTGCATCTGTCTCGGTCTCCAGCCATCTTGACCCTGTCGTGCTGCCGGACTCAGATGGTTTTGGACGAGAGAGTGAGGTCGACGAATCGTGCAACTCCTCCTCACTTTAACACAAAGTCACTGCGCAAGTCACTTCTATCATCATCATCATCATCATCATCGTCATCATCATCATCATCATCATTATCATTTCCGTGCACGCATCGGCTTGATCAGCCACCTGTGTATCGACAAATCATCCCCACCCCCTCTCCCACCCCTAGATGACTGAAGTAATCCTCGTCGAATCGACGGACGAACAACGACAACAACATCTGCTAAGCTACCTGACAAGACCACAGTGCACAGAATTTACTGCTGATTGGTAAGTAAATCAGTGACCAAGGTGAAAAGATTTATGGTTTCGAAGTGGAGTGATTGTAGGCAGAAAATTAAACAATATGAAAAATCAATTATTGCGCCATTTAACATTCACTCAACACCAAATTTTGCACCCGGATCGAAGAGATAAGTGACTGTGTGTTCGTCCATTGTCTCTCTCAGCCCACAGATCACACACAAGCACACGCACACACACACACGCACACACACACACACACACACACACACACACACACACACACACACACACGAGACCCTCTTCTTAAATTCCCTCACCTTAGTAATTAATTCATATAACCGTCAGCCTTAAATCATGCACAGTGTTGTCTCAAAACTTAATGGATGTGGTGTAGCGTATAATTATGGACTAGTCCGCACGCAGTGACACCTCCTTGATGAAACTGAAACTAAAACCATGGTCTTGAAGGTTGTGGGACACCTGCCACACGCGTGTCAACACTAAGACAACCACGGAGTCGATTAGTATCATGGCTTGCAGAGTTCGAAGCTTGCCTATGGATGAGAGCCAGTGGAACGCTAGTGCTTCTGCATTAACAGCCCCATTGTTAGGTGAAGCTGTTCAGCTGTATCCAGCATTGTCTTCCTGGATTGTTTGACCATTTGGTTTCACATTGTATCCTCATGTCGACTTACCTTCGGTGACTGAACCATCTGTGTATATTTGACAATATCCTCTGCTTTTTGTTCTCTCTCTCTCTCTCTCTCTCTCTCTCTCTCTCTCTCTCTCTCTCTCTCTCTCTCTCTCTCTCTTCTTTTTTTTGGCTGCCGACTTGAAAACTGTGATATTTGAAGCGTTTGTCACAACGAGCGTATTGAACATTTGTTAACGTTCTGCAAGGATTCTGCACAGTTTGGGCAACAACTACTAGTATAGAAACAGTAATAGAAAAGTGTCAGCATGCTGTAACATTTTATCGATACCTGCCACTGGCCATTATGTGGGATTCGTGGATCTTCTTCTTCTTCTTCTTTCTTCTTTCTTCTTCTTCTTCTTCTTCTTTCTCTCTTCTTCTCCTCTTCCTCCTCCTCCTCCTCCTCCTCCTCCTCCTCCTCCTCCTTCTCTTCTTTTTCCTCCTTCTCCTCCCCCTCCTCCTCCTCCTTCTTCTGTTCATGACCAGATGTCGACGTCAACAATGACAGATGCATAGGTGTTCAGAAATTGCCTTAAAGAGAAATAGATGAGAGTTGAGTTTGTTACTTTTGTCTCAGTACTCTAACGCTGAAAGTGCTGAGGAAGGGGGATTATAGCTGTCTCCTTGAGCAGTGTCTTCCAGTTTTAGATGGTTTTGGGGAATGAAAGTTTCTTGTTGTTGTTGCTGCTGTTTTTTTTTTTTTTTTCGGTAGTCCGTGCGGCAGAAATTGCAGGAGGTACTGCCAGTTATGGGGGCTTCCTCTGCCACTGGGAACATGGAGGTTTCAGATCATATCACTCTTCACATATTCCTGTCCGGAACGGATTTTGTACAGCATGGTGAGTCTGGAGGCACGCCATCGTTCCTCGAGTGAAGGCCACAGGTTGAAGCTGTCCAAGCATGCCATTGACACTTACATATCAACGTGTTTCTGTGTCTGTTCAGAACATACCCGGCTGCTCTATGCTGAACTTTCTCGGTGCGGGAAATGAGTCTGTTCGAGTGAAGGTCCAAAACAGTGCTGGCGCACACAGTGAAGCTGCAGTTCCATTGACGCGATGTGTCACCTGGCGAAATTCTCTCGCGAAAATTGCCACCAGGCAGCACTTCCATTGGAGCATTGTTTAGCCACAAGATTTGTTGCGTTTTTGATGTGTGTGTGTGTGTGTGTGCGTGCGTGTGTGTGTGTGTGTGTGTGTGTGTGTGTGTGTGTGTGTGTGTGTGTGTGTTTTGCACAGTCCAGAGAAGCAGTTTTAATCCCAATCAGACCGATGTTAGGTCAACACAAAGTTGAAACAACAATTACAGAGCAACCTCAAAAGGCAGCAAAGAGCCTACTACAATATGGTAAAAGAATTTGTTCTAGTTCAGAGATGTTTGAAAAATGCAAGCGCCCAAGCAGCTTGCCCAAGGCTCGCACATGGCAGAAGGGATCTGTATGTATACCCTCATCTGGGAGAAATTTCTTTGTCTGACCACCGACCGCTTGGGGTGGGCCCCTTTGAGGCATAGGGCCCGACTTCCGACCTCCCCGGCGGGTCTCCGAAGGTCGAGCGCCACATCGAAATTCTGTGGACTGCATCATCATGGAAGCGTGGATGTGTGGTATCGTGGTTTAAGCTGCGCCAGTGGCCCGATACCTCCGTCTTCAGCTGGAGTTTTCTTTCGGGGTGCCTCACCCTTAGCTCATGGCCCGTACGTCCTGCCCTGTGAGCACAGGGGGGGATTGTTTCTCCGGGGGTCCCACCCCGGGGCTAGAGGTTATACCGCGCCTCTTGACCGCATGAGCCCGTCATAGAACACATGGGGTATTTCAGTGAGGACAACAGTGCCACCTGTTGACCCACCCCGTCCTGGTAGGAACATCGCCAGTTGGTCCGGGACTGCTTATTCTGCCACGCAAGCCTGACTTATATCGCAGCTAACCCCCATATCTGAGGGCCGTTCCCCTATCCGCCACCCGGGGACCTGCCGGGTTGTGGATGGTCGCCCCACTACTGAATTGGAAGCAGCCTGGTCCCGGTAAGATCAAGATCAGCGACTGGACCAAGGAATGGCTTGTCTCTGTCAACTCAAGCAAAACAACCTACACAGTCTTCAGCCTATCCAGCAAGAAGCAAGAGGCGAAGCTGACACTGAACAACCAAAAGCTTGCAGAGGAACCCACACCTACCTACCTGAGAGTGACCTTTGACTGCAGGCTCACTTGGGAACAGCAGATCACCAGATGCTGTAGCAAGGCCAAGTTGAGACTGGCGATCATGAGGAAACTTGCGGGACGGACTGGGGGGCTGACGAACGTATCCTGAAGAGACTCTATACAGGGAGAGTCCGACCTGTAGTTGAGTACGGGACGTCAGCATGGGCATCAGCTGCAAAGTCTAACCTCGACCATCTCAATAAGATACAGAACCAAGCTCAGCGTGTCATAATTGGCGCCATGAGATCCACCCCAATCCTGAAGATGGAAGAGACTACTGGGCTACAGTCATTGGAGGACAGAAGGGACACAAAGATCCTCATCCAAGCAGCAAAATTCAAACGCCTTGAAAACCATCCAATGAACAACAGAATGAGCAGACCCACCAAGAGCCGGTTGAAAAGAGGCAGCTTCATCCACCAGTCAAGACGCCTTGAAAGACAAACCCCAGTCTTGATGGAACATGAAGCAAAACCTATCCCGGCAAATGTCACCTACCCATCTTGGAAGAGGCAGGTGTTCCCAACAGTCGTCACCAGCATTCCCGGAGTGGAGAAGAGAGGAATACAGTCAGACACCCAAAGGAAGGCCCTGGCCATGGAGTACATCTGCAACCAGTATCCCAAGGAAGACTGGACCCATGTCTTCACAGATGGCTCCGCCACAGAGGCAACGAGGGATGGTGGAGCTGGAATCTTCCTCCGATACAAAGACGGAGATGAAGAAATTGCAATTCCAACAGGAAAATACTCCACCAACTTCCGAGCTGAGCGAGAAGCCCTCTGTGAGGCAGCCACAACAGTCTTGCAGAACTCCAAAAGAACAACAGGGCAGGTGGTGATCTTCTCTGACGCTCTCTCCGTGCTCCAAGCCCTCAAGAACTCCCGCTGCAAAGAACAGAACCATCTCACTTCAGCCCTTGTTGCCCTGAGTGCCAGAGTGGAGAAAGTGGTGATACAATGGGTACCAGCACACTGTGGCATTAGAGGCAACGAAAAAGCGGACATTCTGGCAAAAGACGGTGCACAGAAGGAGCAGGCCAACAACCTGGTGTCATACGATGAAATTAGGACAATCATCAAGGCACAACAAGGAATAAAATGGCGCCTCCTGCATCCCAAATACAACCCAGAAGACACATACCATTTGCTGGGACGACGGGAACAGGTCAAGATCTTCCGCCTGAGGACTGGACACAATCGCCTGCTCCACCACATGCACACAAAATTTGGCATTGGACAGAGTGGAGAGTGCCCTTGTGGTGAGGGACCAATGACAACTGACCACATCCTTCAAGTCTGTACGACGTATGCAGCATCCAGGAGAAAGTACTGGCCAACACCGACAGCAGTGGAAGCCAAGCTGTACGGCACCCTGGAGGAACTGCGACGGACGGCAGCCTTCATCGAGGACACCGGGCTGCTCATCTAACGGGATGGCGAACGAGGAAGAAGAAGAAAGAAGATCTGGGAGAAATTTCGGCGAACAGAAACGTTTCTCTACATGAAGCGAAAGAATATGATGGTCGCCCGCGAAATACGTGCGTCAGTCGCGCAATTTCCGCCGTCTACTGTGTTACTTAATGACCTAAACTTTGGCCACGAAAGAAAGAACATTCGTGCGAATTTAACCTCCAAATTCGTGTCCATGGAATTACAACTTAATGAGACGGACCAGCGCCTTGGGGCCAGTGTGTGTGTGTGTGTGTGTGTGTGTGTGTGTGTGTGTGTGTGTGTGTGTGTAATTTGTGCGTGCGTGCGTGCGTGCGTGTGTGGGGTGTTGTGTGTGGTGTTTTGTGTGTGTGTTGGCTCAATGGAGCTAACTGTTAGATTTCTTTAAAAAAAAAAAAAAAAAAAAAAAAAGCCCAGGGTTTTAGGCCTACTTGGTTTGTGGCAAGTGTTCATGTGTCCCCTAGGAAAAGCTCGCACCGTAGTATTGCTGGATTTCAGGTCAGAAGAGGACCAGGACCCTGAAGGCAGTAGCAGAGGCACCGAAAAGAGTTCCCGCTGGATCTGGTCATGAAGGAACAAAAGTGAACTTCATAACCCTTAAATTTCCCAATTTTGAACAGGTGTTCCGTTAGCAGTGGGAAAGACATCCGTCTAAAAAAGCAGCCTTGAGACGCCCACCCATCTAAAGTTGCAGGTTCGAACCTCGGCAGCGCCAGGGAAAGTAGATAAATAAATAAATAAAATAGACCTTCGTAGACGACATTAAGGTCACACACACACACACACACACACACACACATTTTTTTTCTGTCTTCTTCTTCTTTTGTGAGGGCGTGCGTGTGTGTGTGTGTGTGTGTGTGTGTGTGTGTGTGTGTGTGTGTGTGTGTGTGAATGCAGAAAATGAATTATTTATGGGAATGTAATATTGCAACCAACGGTGAAGAAAGACCCACTGATCACAGGAAATGTCTCGTTGGCAGCAGCAACGACTGCAGCCCGGAATCCTCTTCTTAAGGCACGTAGCAAAACCTTTTGCTGTGTCTGCAGTTGTACTGTCTTCACCCGCCAACGAAACGGCAACGAGTGGGGTACAGAATGCGCGCAGCAGTTCGCTTGGTGGTGGTGTCTTTCGTCGGTTGGTTCTGCAGTCATGAAATACGGCCTGGTACAGTCATTGGGCGCTTCCGTGGAATTTCTGTTGTGTCGAGTCTGGAGGTCACACAATGGCATCTGTCAGGGAGCAGTTATGTCTCTTGTCTGGAGGTCACACAATGGCATCTGTCAGGGAGCAGTTATGTCTCTTGTCTTCACGGAATGCCCTGTGCGTGCCTGCGCCCTATGCAAACACAGCGCAGGCTTCCAAGGGTGGTGCAGGATTGCTCCCGGCTGGTTGATTTGGCAGTTAAGGATATTACTTCTCTGGGTCCCGCTGGTGTCTTTGGGTGTATCTTTTTCCTGTGTGAAATCCAAACTCTCTATACAGTTTTTGGTGACTAGTTTTATGGAACAGCCTTATCAATAGTTTAGGGCTTCACGATGCAGTCTGCATAAGGATTGACTGGGTGTCAGAACAGGCTTCACGATGCAGGTCTGCATAAGGATTTGACTGGGTGTCAGAACAGTTATGCCACGTAATGTCAGCGTAATCAAAAGGAACCAGTAGATAATTTCCAGCGCTTCTCTCATGACTTCATACTTACGATTTTCAAACAGCAAAGCAACATGGTAACTGTATTACTTCAAAATCTTTAATCTGTTCTTCTCATCTGCGGTTACCCTGGAATATTAAAGCAAGGTGCGTATGTTTGTGTTCAGTAAATGAGGAAAGCCAAATATTAGACGTACAAGCGGATCATTGTTTGATGTGAAGTTCAGCAAATCCGTCTTTTCGTCATTACATTTAACTTTCCAATGTTTTGGCCAAACATTTATTTTATATAGATCCGTTTTAAGTACTTCTGCGCGAATAACAGGAATCCCCCCCCCCCCCCCTCCCCTTCACTCTTGACGAAGAAACATCAAAGGTTCAAAAGCTGGAAACCAGGGCTTTTAGAGTGGTGTGTGCACGAGTAGCAGGATCCTTCAGCGCTAACGACATGCTTGCATCATCTGCCAAAATGTTTGATATCGTTTTAATGCTGTGTACTATATCATTCATATAAATAAGAAATCAAAGAGGCACTGAACCCTAGGGAACACCTATAGGAGTTCTTTTGTAAATGGATTTATCACCTTAAATAACCTCTGTCTGAATACGTTTTGAAATGTAATCAAGAAACCAGTTCAGAAGCCTCTCTCGTATTACATTTGCTTCCATTTTGTGAAGCCCCCAATACCAAACATGGTCAAACGCTTTGGCTATGTAAACATATACTGTATGTGTCGTAATACCATTATCAAATGAAGACCACATATCATTATAAATATACGATAACTGGTTTATGATAGAGTTTCAGGTATAAAATCACATGGACGGGAAGTTATTAGATTATAGAAAGCAGTAAATATGTTTATGGATGCATCTTTCCAAATTTTGCCCACACTACTGAGCGATGAAATGGGCTGATAGTTAGAAAATACATCTATAAATGCATTTCTTTATCAACAGGACTTACATGTGCCGTTTTCCGTACTTTAAGAAATTCAGCTTCATTTAGACTTCTATTAAAGAGTATGGTCAACAGCTTTAAAATGACCGGTAATGATGCAGTTAACAATCTATTAAGAACAGAGTCAGATCCTACCGCTTTTCTCATGTTTAAATTAAGGATGACATCTTTTACAATTGTGATTGTTAACTCAAATTCCCCAACTTCTAACGTCTAGATCTGGAAATGGCGTTTCAGGTAATTCATTATTTTCGTTTCGCATGGTGGACTAGGAAATGAAAAAGTTATTGACCACATCAGCCTTTACTCGTAGAAGATACAATGCCACTAAAAAGAATATACGAGAAGTTTCGTTTGCGTCAATTTATTCTTTTAAAAAAATAATCTTACTTCCTTCTACCACTCTCCTTTACAAAAGTCTAATGAATATGACACTGTTCTGCAACATGTTCTCGTTGTCTTTGCCTTTCTTGTAATGTAACATGATAACAAAATCGTCGGCACTTCTGCCAATCTTCCGACCTTTTACCAAGCTTAATGTGTCAGTGGATTTCCTTGCGTCCTTCTACTAATAACCTTACTTCGCCTGCCAACCACGGTATATCGTTAATATGCTGGTGACAATTTCAACTGGCATGTATACTTTAACATGTTCAATGATAATTTTCAGAAACGTCTGAGCACTTTCTTCAATTTATCGTTTTTTGACCACATCATGTCAGTCCATGTGACTCAGTAACCTCTTAAGTCTATCAGCATCTAGCTTGCTGTATATTTGAATATTGGTTATGGTGTTTGTAATGGAAGTGCAGTGGACACTATAGTCACTGCAAACAGCTGGTAAAAACTCTGCACAGAATCATGCAAATACACACTACCCTTCTGTGTCCAGACCTTTAGTCTTCCGCCTCTTTTGAATTAGGTATCAGTGGGACTAGTCCTGCTTCTTTGTTTACAGCTCGAAGTGTCCCTTCAGTATGTGTCACAGCACACACATAGTCACTTGATATCTCCCACAATACCAAGCCAATAAGTGTTTTTTGAGTTACCATCCACCTGTTGAGATGGCCGGCTGTTAGCGCCTTATGGTTTGCTTATGTGACTGCCCGTCTGTGTCGCTGTGTACCACGACAACCTGCCTCTTCACCCTATCTGACGCAGAACTAGTACAACTCCAATACAATAATCCATCCTCAATCTTAAAATCAACTGTCCTTGTCTGATTTATTCTGTTTCGCTGATCAGGAATCTCCTCAGCGAACAGTCCTTTTTCTGTCCTTCCATACTTTAGTCGCTCTGGATTGGTTTCACTCCACTACTTTTGCATATTTTATTCGCTCTGGAGTGGCTTTTGAGATGGCCTGAACACCGTGTAAGGACCCCAAGGCTTTCCGTCACGCCACACACCCCTGCTGAATCAAATAAGAAGTTGGGATTTGGGTTTTTGAAACTATCTGGCCGCAGGAAATTACCATATGTCGTACAGCGATTTCAGCACAGGTAAGGTTCCCACATGTTCTCTGTAGCATTGTGTATGTACAGATAGTGGCGCTGTCGTCTTCTTTTCCCTTAAACTCCATGGGGAGTTATTCAGGCACCACACTGAAGAACAGTTCGCCAGCTTCCTCCATTTTCACGGGCCATGTGCCAAGGTTTGGGTCTCTACAAATGTTCTCTGTGTCCACTCCACAATGGCAGTCTATCGGTTTGTTTGTTTGTTTGTTTGTTTTACAAGTGTGTGTGTGTGTGTGTGTGTGTGTGTGTGTGTGTGTGTGTGTGTGTGGTGTGTGTGTGTTTTCCTGTCTTCCCCTCCGTTACACTCATTCACCAGTTCCCTGGACTACAACTGCATCGAAGCCATGTTTTTTATATGGCCACAGCAATTTCATTTTCTTTTCCTGCTGGTGCCAGTACATCTTTGTACTGTCCTGTGTGCTGTCTGGTGGTTTGGCGCGTCTGTTGATTGGTAACGCCATCGGTGTATCTGATGTTTAGCATCTTACAGTAACATCGCATTTCAGTGGCTTTCATTCTTCTTTCCAGATCTGCTGTGTGTTTCATGAAGATTTTATTGTCTTCCACACAGGTTTTATCTGGACAGTGCTGTGATTGTCTCTGCTGTGTGTTTCATGAAGATGATCTTGTCTTCCACACAGGTTTTATCTGGACAGTGCTGTGGTTGTCTCTGCTGTGTGCTTCATGGAGATGTTCTTGTCTTCCACACAGGTTTTATCTGGACAGTGTTGTGGTTGTCTCTGCTGTGTGTTTCATGAAGATGATCTTGTCTTCCACACAGGTTTTATCTGGACAGTGCTGTGGTTGTCTCTGCTATGTGCTTCATGGAGATGATCTTGTCTTCCACACAGGTTTTATCTGGACAGTGCTGTGGTTGTCTCTGCTGTGTGTTTCATGAAGATGATCTTGTCTTCCACACAGGTTTTATCTGGACAGTGCTGTGGTTGTCTCTGCTGGCCTTGAGAGGATTTCTGATCTGGATCCCTCACTGCCAATGATGGATCCCAGGTAAGTGATTCATTGCAAAGATTCCAGCTTCTGACCATGGACAGTGACATCAGTGTTGACAGTAGTGGTGTGATTGGCCATCATCTTGGTCTTCATGGCGCTGATTTCCATGCCCTCTCTTGTTGATGTTTCATCTTGAATTATGAACTCCCACACTGTACTGTATATAAGCCTGCATTTTCGTGTTTTACCTGTGGCACCCATCCCCCTCATTTTTTAATCACAAACTCTTCAACGACTACAGCTGTCACCTAGAGTCTGTATTCACACTGAGCACCTCTTTCCCTACTCTGCCTCTGCGCACATTCACATCACCTACAGTATCTGGGCGCTTACAGCACTGTTCAGATGACACGATACTGTCACTTTTTTCCAACCCATTCCCGTTATGTTTTGTTTCTTTTCCATGAAAGAAACGTAGCAGTCACGTACATTCTCGTCTGATGTTTTATAAAACACTGCTCTTTTTGATTGTTTGAAGATCTGAGAAACACCACGTGATAAAGGTTTCTGCCTTGAGTAGACTCACTTTATTTAATAGGTAATGGCCAGAAGGTGTTTATAAGTCAACGTTTTGGAAGCTGTATGGTACTTTTTCGAGCTGTCTTGCATATCGTGGGCCAAACAGCTGTACTGGTATGCATGTTATTAATGTTTACCCGACGGGGATCAGTTCTCCTTAGGTATTTGGTGATGCTGACACTTTGTCTCTGCAGCTCCTTGGGAGATGTGCAGGATTTACCTTGACTATACCGTGGGATGTTTATGATGTAGATCTACAGTCTGATCAATGGCTGCGAGTTCCATGTCCTGGTCAATGTTGTTACTGTTAGATGCGCGTGTTTACATTTGCCAACACATAGACATACAGACTTTGAGGTGTTAGGCAAGAACATAGAAGCAATGAATAAAGAAGAAGACGAAGCAGAAGAAGAAGAAGAAGAGAGACAGACAGAATGAGAGAGAGAGAGAGAGAGAGAGAGAGAGAGAGAGAGAGAGAGAGGTCAACAGACAAACAGACAGACAGACAGAGAGCATATCATTCACCGGAACAGAGATACGCGACCAAAGGCATACCAGACTGAAGTAGAAAGGACAGAGAGAGATGAGAGAGAAAAACTGCGTGAGATGAAAGTTTTTTCATGCATTCACGTACATATCACACAGGGAATATACCAAAGCAGAAGACAACGCCACATTCTTTCAATGAACAGGCATATGGAACTTATCCAGGAATTTATTTTGAATACACCTTTGAAGCTCTTCCAAATAATTCTAATTTCTAACTAATGCCTTTCCTATCTAAACGAATACACACTACTTATGCACACAAGAATGTAGAAGCGCACATACCTTGATACAATGATCACTATAGCCCGGCCCGACATACCTTGATATAATGATCTCTGTAGCCCAGCCCGAAGGCACACATACCTTGATATCATGATCACTATAGCCCGGCCCAAAGGTGCACATACCTTGATATAATGATCACTATAGCCCGGCCCAAAGGTGCACATACCTTGATATAATGATCACTATAGCCCGGCCCGAAGGTGCACATACCTTGATATCATGATCACTATAGCCCGGCCCAAAGGCGCACATACCTTGATATAATGATCACTATCGCCCGGCCCAAAGGTGCACATGCGAACTTTTTGTGTGCAATAGTAATGAACGCTTTCAGAACTATACATGTCAACAAACGGTAACTGTGCACTGCGCTGTGAAACTTTCCGTATATGTAAGACGACAGTTGCTTCCATGCGATAACCTACAGATATGGTACTGGTGTGGTAAACCGCAATGCTGGCTGCAGCTACGTGCGATGCTTTCTCTGTTCTAGATAACCTACTCAACCTACTCATATTCCTGATTTCAGATGTCCGTAACATTCCCTAAACCCAAATGCTCCTATAGTCTGCCATCCCTGTGCTGAAAGATGGAGATCGCATCCTTGTGTTACACATAGCACCATCATTCCCACTCAAAAAATCTTTCTTCATAGAAGAAATGGGGACTTCTCTAAAGGAAGCGGGAGCGATTATCACAAGAGTGATATTAACCTGAGCTAGGTACACACACACTCACACATATACGCGCGCGCACGCACACGCACGCACACACACACACACACACACACACACACACACACACACACACACACACACACACACACACACATTAGTTGTGGCTGGATTCTGTAATGTTACAACAGTAATTTGTGTCGGCTTTGGACAATAGTTGGACGTTGAAGTGTCATAATAGTTACAGGCTTACGCCCCCCCCCCCCCCCCCCTCCCTTGTCCCCACTTTATCAACTGCCCCACAATCACTATGACATCAGGTCCAAAGGGCAGGTGGAAACATCCTCCAACCTTTCACCCATCCCGAGTGCACGGCACTGACCAGCCAACAGCTATTGCACAATACCTGAGAACACGGCACTGACCAGCCAACAGCTATTGCACAATACCTGAGAACACGGCACTGACCAGTCAACAGCTATTGCACAATACCTGAGAACACGGCACTGACCAGCCAACAGCTATTGCACAATACCTGAGAACACGGCACTGACCAGCCAACAGCTATTGCACAATACCTGAGAACACGGCACTGACCAACCAACAGCTATTGCACAATACCTGAGAACACGGCACTGACCAGCCAACAGCTATTGCACAATACCTGAGAACACGATCAGTGAGTCATAGATTGGATAGATCCTGTATCTCACCCTCCCCCCTACGCCGCCCCTCTCCCTCCCTCCCCCCCCCCCCCCCCTCCCCCTTTGTTGCACTTGTGTCTTAAGAGGTTATCTTTTTATATTTTCTACTTTTCACAAGAAAATGTAGCTTGTTTTGCTCTTTCATGATTTTCTTTTGCTTCTTAGGTGGCACCTTTGGTTGTTGTTGTTGTTGTTTTTTTAACTCAACAAACATACTAATGGTATTGCACACCAGCCTTTTCTGGGATAGCATTCTTCTTAAAACCGAAAAAGGCAGAGGAGTCAAATTACCACTTTCCGCAGTCACTGAGGAGAAACAATCAGGTTTCGAAATATTGGTATCTGACCAGGAGTTATATATTAGTGAGTTTCCTCCCTATTGGAGTGTGTCTCCCCCTTGGAGACTATAAGCTTGCTGAAGGCTCATTTTGAGAAGCATTTATTTTATTTTTCCCCATTCACCCAGTCAAGCACATACTGTTAGTTAGGAAGAATTATCTACCACTGCAGATATGAATGCTTATCTCCCCTTATTTCTTCAATCTAAGACATAAGAGCAAGCTCTGTTTATAATTGAATATTTCTTGCAGTCATTGCAACACCAAGCTGCTCTGTAAGTTGCTGGAATGGTGCTTGGTACTTATCCTTGGAATTTATTAGTTTATTGTAATTTAGTCCCTTGCGGATTCATTCCAAGAACTGGCCCTCAGCACTTGTGTCTTAAGAGGTTATCTTTTTTTATATTTTCTACTTTTTACAAGAAAATGTAGCTTGTTTTGCTCTTTCATGTTTTTCTTTTGTTTCTTAGGTGGCACCTTTGTTTGTTCGTTTGTTGTTGTTTTTTTTAACTCAACAGACATGCTACGGTATTGCACACCAGCCTTTTCTGGGATAGCATTCTTCTTAAAACCGAAAAAGGCAGAGGAGTCAAATTACCACTTTCCGCGGTTACTGAGGAGAAACAATCAGGTTCGAAATATTGGTATCTGATCAGGAGTTATATATTAGTGAGTTTCCTCCCTATTGGAGTGTTTTTCCCCCTTGGAGACTATAAGCTTGCTGAAGGCTCATTTTGAGAAGCATTTATTTTATTTTTCCCCATTCACCCAGTCAAGCACATACTGTTAGTTAGGAAGAATTATCTACCACTGCAGATATGAATGCTTATCTCCCCTATTTCTTCAATCTAAGACATAAGAGCAAGCTTTGTTTATATTTGAATATTTCTTGCAGTCATTGCAATGCCAAGCTGCTCTGTAAGTTGCTGGAATGGTGCTTGGTACTTATTCTTGGAATTTATTAGTTTATTGTATATATATATATATATATATATATATATATACTCGTGCACACACACACACACACACACACAGAGGATATTAAGCAGATGCTGTGACTTACGACTTTTTATGCAGATGCGGTTTTAGTTTCTTTTGAAAGTGATAAGGGATGAAATGTGTCAGAGACAACAGCAGATTGTTCCATGCATTACATTCTGACTTAGTATTGTCGTTTAGAACCTTTGAACTTCATCGCAGTAATAGCAGCTCCCTTGCCACTGCTTTAGTTCACAAGTCCAGAACCATTGCAATTTCCAACCCTTTGATGGGGGCAGCTCAATCATCAGTATAATAATCCAATGCCTTGAAGGTCACAGGTCAACCACCGTTACATTCCAATCCCGTGGAAGACCACGATTCGATTATCATAATACTGCACTATTTGTATAACAAGAAGTAAATCACCACTATCCACCAGTCCTCCTTATCCTCACCTCATTTGTTACAACAGTCTGTGATTTTAGGGTAATGGGCTGATCACCACAGCATTCCACGCCCTTTAAGATCATCAGTCAGCCCTTATTCCATTGTATGGTAACTAGTTAATCGCCACTCCACTCCACTCCACACCCGTTAAGGTCACAAGTCAACTCTCTGTACATTACTTCCCCTTTTATATCACCGGTGAATCACCATTGCATCACAGCCCTTGAAGGTCTGGGAATCTTTAAAATTCATTTAAGATAACAATGAATTCACTATTAATCTCCGACCAGTTGAAGGTCGCAGGTTAACCACCACCACCTTCCCTCCCCTACACCCTATCCAGACATGCTGGTCAAAGTCGGTGGCCAGACAACATGGTCCATACGTGTTCAAGAGTCCCGTGTTCAGATAGCCTATAAAGCACCCTTCAGCTGTATGATCAATGACGCGGACCTTGTTTCCATCGGCAATGACCAGCAGCATCTCCTGTCCGTCAATCTGACAGAAGCAAGTGTCAAGTGCCGGTTGCCTTGTCCAGTACTCACAGATCAAGACTGGGTTTTGTAACCCAGTTGCACTGTACACCTTCACTGAATCAGGGTGAACGTCAATGCAAGCAAAGTAATGTCCTCCGGCAGACACATGACGCGGACTTTTCGGTATGATTTTCAACACGCGCTCCAAGATAGACAATGTCAGCTGATTTCCCATAGGGGAGGTAACCTGTGATCGGGGGCGAGATGCTGCTGGGTCAGAGTCAGCACTGTCAGTGTGACCTTAACTTACTGAAGCAAATTCAATTCTATGCAGAGTTCTACGCGGTATACCTCTGGGCCCCAAAGATCCTTCGTACAAACACGTGTAGTGAATATCATTCGTGGCACGAGAGACAAGATCACAATCTTCAAACTTCCCAGGTCACAAGTGGTCTTACCACCATCAGGAGAGATCAGCAGCGCATGTGCTAAGGATACTGAACATTCCCGGACCAAAACGTCATCATTAAAGGACAGGAGACCAAAGCAAAATTCGTACTCCACTGTGATCAGCACCCGACCCGCAGCATCGAATAGCTTCAAATTACATGGTGTTCTAGAATCGTCTGTTGGTGTGTATAATACCCACAGTCGGCTAAGGCTGATAGGGCACATTTCATAAACTATGGACTTGCGGTTTTTGGAGTAGATGAGCTTTCGTGCTGGTTTCTTGCCCACCACACCCCCACCCTTGCCGGCTGCTCTGTGTTTGGCATCTGACCCCTTCACTGACGAGCTGACTGGCACCTTGCCTGGGACTGACTGGGGCAGTACGGAAGTGCTGGTCTTTTCTGCCTGCTGCGCTAGTTCCAGAACACCAATGAAGGTACGTAACATCCGCTGGCTCACTGCTGTGGGGCTGTGCTCCACTTGGATGCTGGGGAGGTCTTGGGTCAGCTCCTTTGTCACCGCCTTCACGTCCACGCCTTCCATCACGCCTGAAGACAGCTGACCATCCAAGGACACAATGTCCGCCTCCTTCCCACCTCTCAGGACCTGCAGGACGTGGTCTCGCTGGGCTTGCAGCGCCAGTTTCCTGCTGCCGAGCAGCTCGGCACGATCCTGCCAAGCTTTGGACAGCTGCTCTAGGGATCTCTGGAGAGTCTGCACGGCATCGTCCAGGGACTGGTCCACCCACTGATGCAACATGGCGGCCCGAGCGTGGCAAGCTTGTTCCGACACCGCCTTCTGCTGCCGCAGTTTGCTGCATCGATCTTCACAGGCGCTGATCACCTGATCGATTTGCTGCACCTCCTGCGCCAGATTTCCCAGTTTGTCTTTCAGTTTGTCCTTGACCTTGGATCGGATGTGGGCCAAGTCCTGGGTGGGATGACCTTCATGTTGGGTCAGTTTGCATTGCAGGCAGAGGTCAGCCTGGCACGTGCTGCAGTGAAGCAGAAGTCGCTGGTCAGGATGCTTTGGACACATCTCTACTTGTTCTGCCACTTCCTTGGAACACGCCTCCTCCCCGGGTGTCAAGGCGACAACACTGTGTCCACGGCAACACGGAATGGAATCATGGGTTTTACGGCAAGGCAGGCAATTCCTCCACGCAATACAGGAATGAGTGGCCCCCCTGTCGTCAGTGCACACGTCACACAGTGGTTGAGGAGGTGATGTTTGATCATCTTCAATGTAGGAGTTGGTCTGAAACACACACACACACACACACACACACACACACACACACACACACACACACACACACACACACAAGCACACACGCGCATGCACACACATGCGCAGGCACGCATTCACTTACACTCGCACGCACGCACGCCACAGTTTTTTCTCCCCGAGTGTCTTACACATCTGATGGGTTTTGGAATGCATTTAAAGCCCCAAAAAAGGGTTAGATTACCAT
This sequence comes from Conus canariensis, assembly GCA_033310375.1. NCBI lineage: Eukaryota > Metazoa > Mollusca > Gastropoda > Neogastropoda > Conidae > Conus > Conus canariensis. The sequence goes on along the minus strand of CM065714.1, from coordinate 11,194,482 downwards.
TGTTGTGTTTGCATTCAATATTTCTGTGCACGCATTTGCATGTGTGTTAGGTGAGCTATTGTCATGTCACTGTGAGCGTAAGTGTGTGTGTGTGTGTGTGTGTGTGTGTGTGTGTGTGTGTGTGTGTGTGTGTGTGTGTGTAGCTGCGCTACTGCACGTCCACAAGAATACGTGTTTCCCATGTCAATACACCAACATAATTATCCACATTCCAGTGAAATAGAACACGGGGTAACATGGAAGAGACAAAACAAATGGTGGCCTGTAGAAATGAACTGAAGACCTTTGCTAATTGCTAATATTAAGGACGAGTGAAACTTCAATATCTCCATTCTAAACCGCATGTAATCGACATGAGATATGACAAAATTACAAAATCCATTTGACCACACTACCCTCATAACTGCATCCTCTTCACTGGTTCCCTGTTCAGTCAAAAATCTCCTAGTAAGTTGCATATCTGCCATAAACCTATTACCTTTTCTTGCCCTCAAGTTGTGACTGATATGTCGCAACTGTACATGCCGTCCTGCTGTTTGTCAGATACACGTTTTTCCTAACCCCACCCCAACCCCTCCCTTGTCCTGCAGATTGTGAAGAGTTCTCTTTGGCTTTCAGGTACCTGTCAAAGGACCTGTAGAGTTCAGAATCAGTGTTCTCACTGGCTTTCTGGTACCTGTCAAAGGACCTGCAGAGCTCTGAATCAGTGTTCTCACTGGCTTTCTGGTACCTGTCAAAGGACCTGTAGAGTTCTGAATCAGTGTTCTCACTGGCTTTCTGGTACCTGTCAAAGGACCTGCAGAGCTCTGAATCAGTGTTCTCACTGGCTTTCTGGTACCTGTCAAAGGACCTGTAGAGTTCTGAATCTGAATCAGTCTGACCTGCGCATGCTGAAATACAACACGTATTGTAAGCAGGAGCACAGTAGCAAATGAGAAACGAACACATGAATGGCTGGATCGTTATCTCTCCCAACGCTTGCTGTCGTCTCATTTTCTCGGCTGTGGGCTTTCTTGTAGATTGTAAGACCGAGTCTTCCTGGCACGCTGGGAAATACTGTCCTATATCTTTTTGTCACAATATGGCATAGTTAAACACGGTGGCAGGCAGGTGGTGTCGAAACTTCACAGGGTAACAAACAAGGCGAGCACTAGTGAAAATGCTTGACAGAGTTCATGAGACAATCATTTCAAACGCGACCTTGGAATACAAAATGATATGAATTATATGAGCATGTGTATAACGCTTCCAAAACGAAGGGATCATCTGCCTTTTCGTTCTGTCAGTTCCAGTGTTTACTGCATTCATTGTAGATACAGATTTCTTGAACACAAATCGAGCTTGCTCTAGGTGATACAGATCGCTCTGCATTGAAGGGAGGCAACTTTCTGTACGTATCATACGAAGAATAGAGTCGCTTCCGTGATTGCCTCCCTTTATGTTGGTGTGGGCTCGTGATGATACAACCAGCCTTTTTTTTTTAAATTAACCATTGAAAATAGGTCCTTTCACATGCATGCGCATTCTTAGTGTGTGCATTCTTATACACGCATATGTAACTCTGTGTGTGTGTGTGTGTGTGTGTGTGTGTGTGTGTGTGTGTGTGTGTGTGTGTGTGTGTGTGTGTGTTGTTTGTCTAATTGTCACAGCAAACAAATGAATGAATAAATTTATCAATTAATTGAATGAATAAATCAATCAATCAATCAATAATCAGTAAATAAATAAATAAATAAATACAAATAACATAACGTAAAGCCACACATGGTCGCGCGCACACACTGTCACAGCAGCGTCATAATTATTCAAACACACCAGTCCACGTACCCACCTACAGTATATCGCAACCTTGAGATACATACATTTAGCGTTAACTCCACCCCCTTTTACCCCCACCGCCCAGCTCCACCCAACCTCGACTCCCCCCCCCCCCCCAGTCCCCCCCCCCCAGTCCCCTCCTCCCCCAGCCCTGCCCCTTTCCTCCTCCCCCTCACACACACACACACACACACACACATACATATA
>CM065714.1:11137457-11184957 GCA_033310375.1 Conus canariensis | reverse complement strand
AATGGGGAGGAAACTCACTAACATATAGCTCCTGGTCAGATACGATATTTCGAAACCTGACTGGTTTTTTTTCAGTGACCGCGAAAAGTTAATTTGATTCCTTGCCTTTTCGGTTTTAAAAAGAATGCTATCCCAGAAAAAGGCCGGTGTGTAATACCTGTAGTATGTTTGTTGAGTTTTCAAAAAACCAACCAAAGGTGCCACCCATAAACAAAAGAAAATCATGAAAGAGCAAAACAAGCTACATTTTCTTGTGAAAAGTAGAAAATATAAAAAGATAACCTCTTAAGACTTAAGTGCTGAGGGCCAGTTCTTGGAATGAATCCACAAGGGACTAAATTACAATAAACTAATAAATTCCAAGGATAAGTACTGAGCACCATTCCAGCAACTTACAGAGCAGCTTGGTGTTGCAATGACTGCAAGAAATATTCAGTTATAAACAGAGCTTGCTCTTATGTCTTAGATTGAAGAAATATGGGGAGATAAGCATTCATATCTGCAGTGGTAGATAATTCTGCCTAACTAACAGTATGTGCTTGAGTGGGTGAATGGGGAAAAATAAAATAAATGCTAAGGGGGAGACTATAAGCTTGCAGAAGGCTCATTTTGAGAAGCATTTATTTTATTTTTCCCCATTCACCCACTCAAGCACATACTGTTAGTTAGGCAGAATTATCTACCACTGCAGATATGAATGCTTATCTCCCCCTATTTCTTCAATCTAAGACATAAGAGCAAGCTTTGTTTATAATTGAATACATATAATATATATATATATATATATATACATATTTCTCATATTGAATATATATATATATATATATATATATATATATATATATCGCCTGCGATATAGCTCCTCCTTTAGTGAATATTTTCATCTTGTTACGGAGATGGTGTTCACATCTCCGCCTCATACCCATCAATTACTGGTGACTTTGAACACTGCTAACAGTCAGAACAAAGCAGGCCACTTGCTTAAACAAAGACCCCATGACTGCGCTGGATGATACTTGCAGTGACGATTAAAGATGACATAATGATGAACACGTGGATGATGACCATGGGCAGTGAAATGAATGTGAAACACAGAGGACTAACAGGGATCATGAAAATAACTAATGATAACTGCCTTTGATAGACAATTTGCCCTAGTACTACTCTAGCATTACCTTGCTTTTCTTCCTGAAACTACTTCGGGCCTTCCAACCTCGACAGGCTCGCCATTTCGGGTTGGGGAAAACTGTGATGGTATTGTCTACGTGAAATTGCTGATACAGAAGTCAGGCTTAGCACACTCAGGGTCGCTTTTCTCTTATATGATGGCACATCCATATGCATTCTTGTGTACCAGCAAAACCTTCCACTGTCTCTGGGAGTGGGGTGTCACGCATACCCTTCCCTTCTGATGCGATTGAGAACAAGAACTGATTCTGTTCTACTTACAATGTGCCTATGACAAATATCCAACACATAAAAATAATGGCAATAGAAATACGTAAGATGTAGTACTACCTAGTCCGAAGATTAATATCATTGATTGGTTTTCCTAACGGGACAGATTTCCTGATACGCACATGTTCAGTTGCATTAATTAAGTTTAATTAGTCCTTTAACTCTCTTCAGGACATGGAGTAGAAGAGTTCAATGGCACTAAATCAACAACACATGAAAGTAAAAGAAGATGTAAGACACATATTTGTTTACATGGATCTATCAGGGCTGTGAAAATACATATCTGTCAAAAAATATAGCCTGACAATAGAAAAATAGTAAATTAGTAAGCAATAGTTGTGTATCTCAAACAGTGTGACATTTTAGTTTTTACAGAAACAGGCAAATAAGACACAAACATTTTTTCTAATACATTTGTGACATTGGGTACACTTTCATGTATTTAGTCGCAAACTAATTTAAAAGGGGAATAGCTGTTGCGATTACAGTTGATTTATGCCATTATTTACAAGTTTTAGCTGAAAATGAAAACTATATAGCATGGGTTTTTTTTTCTGAAACGGGAGTGTCACAGGATTTGACAGCGATAAAAATGTTGCTTGGGACAGTTTACATCCCCCTGCAGCACTGACCTGTTTAACGATAATGAAGTCACTGTGCGTGATGTATGATACACCTGTGTGACTGCTTTGTCTTGGTGATGGGCGATTCAATTTTGATACAAAGACACACTGAATGACTTCATTAAAAAGAATCTGATGTATTTTGTAGCTTTTTTTTTTTAAAGATGAAAACAATGCCGTGTATAAATCAAAGTCAAGACATGCTGAGGACAAAACTAAATGCACACACACACACACACACACACACACACACACACACACACACACACACACACACACACACCACCACACCACCACCACCACCACCACCACCACCACCACCACCACCACCACCACCACCACCACCACCACCATCTCAGTTCTGTTTCTTCTGTTACATGCACTGGTCACCGCAGAACGGCTGATTGTTTCTGGACAGGCAGCAGGTGATGGCGATGCCATGGATCTTCTGGTGCCAATGTCAGGACGAGACTGCTGGTCAGAGTGGTCAAGTTGTCTCCCTTGACTATTTCGTACATGAAACATTGAGCTTCAGAATTCGTCATGCCCTTCCCGATTTTCTTGTCACTTGTCCGTCACCTGACAGATTCGATGTCCTTCAGGCAACGTGAGCTGCTGAACAGGCAGAGGCCTTAGTGCCTTCTCTGCCCTTTATCCTCCCGATAATAATAATAATAATGATAATAATAACAACAAGAATGATAATAATAATAATAATGATAATAATAATATTAATAATGATAACAGCAGCAATTGTTGGGCACATTACCCTGATATGTATTAGCTCAAAGCACGTTATGTAGTCATGTAAACAAACAAAAACGAAAAAATAAAGGTATGCACTTATTTAACCCTTGTAAGTCTGTGTATACACTTACACGCATTTATGCGTACATAAACATGCATCGTACATATGTTCATACATACAGCCCACATCTAAATACACGTGCACATTTTAAAGAACACCGACTCACAAAACTAGCATGATTTATACATTAAGTACCAATTGAATCTACAAGAAAAAATGACTAAGTAAAAGCATACAGTCGAAATAAAGACTAAGTGCATGTATACAGTTTTTACCAGGCAGATAAACGTAACGACTTACTCCATCCCCACCCCTCCCCACTCCTCACACCTGCCGGTGAACTCTGTCCTCACTCTCTCTGAAATGCACCCCCTTTCTGTCCGCCCCACCGATCATCCCTTCCACCCCAGCCCCTCCCTCCCAACCCACTCTACAATCACCCCCTTTCCCCAACACCCCCCATCCCCACCAACAAGTTTTTTTTTTTTCCAGTCTCACGGACAAATCAATGCAATTTCAGTAAAAATTGAAAGTAACATTTTCCGCACACACGCACGAACGCTCGTACACGCACGCGCGCGCATGCATGCACGGACGCATGCACTTACTCGTGCTCGTACACACACGCATGCACAAACACGCAAACACACATACACGCAGGCACGCACGCACGCATGGACGCACGCACGCACGCACGCACGCACGCATGCACGCACGCACACACACACACACACACACACACACACACACACACACACACACACAGGTTGTTCAGCAGATGCTGTGACTTACGACTTTTTATGTAGATGCGGTTTTAGGTTCTTTTTGAAAGTGACAAGGGATGAGATGTGTCAGAGACAACAGCAGACTGTTCCATGCATTACATTCTGACTTAGTATTGTCGTTCAGAACCTTCACACTTCTTCGCAGGAATTGCAGCTCCCTTGCCACTTCAGTTCACAAGTCCAGAACCATTGCAATCTCCAACCCTTTGATGGGCGGCAGTTCAATCATCAGTATAATCCAATGCAGATCAACACCCGTTAAATTCCAACTCGTTGAAGACCACGATTCGATCATCATAACATTCCAGTATTTGTATGGCAACAAGTTCATCACCACTACCCTCCAGTCCTCCTTATCCTCACCTGATTCATTACAAGAGTCTGTGATTTTACGGTAATGGGCTGATCACCACATTCCACGCCCTTGAAGGTCACCAGTTAACACTCATTCCATTTTATGGTGACTAGCTAATCGCCACTCCAATCCACTCCACACCTGTTAAGGTCACAAGTCAACTCTCTGTACATTTCATCCCCTTTTATATCACCGGTGAATCACCATTGCATCACAACCCTTGAAGGTCTCGGATTGATTAAAATTACACCCAGTTCCTTTAAGATCACAATTAAATCACCATTCATTTCCAACCAATTGGAGGTCACAGATCAACCACCACCACCTTCCCTCCGTTACACCCAATCCAGACATGCTGGTCAAAGTCGGTGGCCAGACAACATGGTTCATCCGTGTCCAGGAGCCCCGTGTCCAGATAGCGTGTAAAGCACCCTCCGTCTGTATGGTCAATGACGTGGACCTTGTTGTCTCCATCGACAATGACCAGCAGCATCTCTTGTCCGTCAATCTGACAGAAATGAGCGTCAACTGGGTGTTGCTTTGTCCTGTAGGAGCAGATCAAGGATGCGTTTTGTGACTCAGTTGCACTGTACACCTCCACTGACAAAGGGCCATAGTCAATGCAAGCAAAGTAACGTCCTCCGGCAGACACATGACACAGACCTATTGGTGTCTTGTTCAACACGACGTCCAGGACAGACATTGTCGGCTGATTTCCCATAGGGGAGGTAACCTGTGATTGGGGGCGAGATGCTGCTGGGTCTGAGTCAGCACTGTCAGTCTGACCTTCACTTACTGAAGCAAATTCAATTCTATGCAGAGGACCTGTGTTCACCCATACTGATTCGTACATACACGCGTAGCAAATATCATTCGTGGCACGAGAGACAATGTGACCACCTTTAAACTTCCCCAGGTCACAAGTGGTCTCACTACCATCAGGGGAGATCAGCTGCGCACATGGTGAGGGATATGTATTTGCCCAAGCAAAGCCTTGATCTCTGTTCAGGCTGGGGCGTGTGGTCTTAATTTCGATGGCTTTTTTAACTTTTCTTTTTGTGAGGAAGGGCTCTGTAGATAAGATCTTGGTTTCTTGGGGGCTGAAACTGTGGCCTGTGGCTTGTAGATGTTCATGTATGGCAGAAGTAGATCGGTTTTGGTGTTCCTTTTGGAAGGGTGGTGAGTGGTTTTGGTTTGTCTCCCCAAATTTTTGGTAGGGGTTACGGGCTTGAACCCTACCTGGTACACTACCCCCAACACGTTTTGAGGGGGTCCTTTTTTGTTTTTGGGAATGGGTCAGTTGCTGGCGGGGTTAGGGAGTTGGTGGGTTTGTGGAACATTTGCACCCATGTTTTTGGGAAAGGGCCCTTTGGGCTAGACGCTCTGGATTCCTTTAATGAAAGGGATCCCCCTTTCACAGGTTCCGTTTCTGTGGGAAAAAGGGGTTTAGCGAATTCGAGGGTTGTCCCCACCCTTGCGGGTTTAACCCCTTTTAGGGGAAAAAGGGGCAGTTTTAAATGTGTTCTTTTCTTTGGGCTCTTCCTCTTAGTGGAACACATAAGGGTTTCGGTGTTGGGGGTGTTGAAAACGATCTCTTGTGTGGGGGGGTTGTTTTGAGTAAAAAGTTCAGAATTGGTCAGTGTGGGGGGGTTTTCCCTTTTAAAAACGGGGGTCTCCCCCCTGTCGTCATGGGTTCAGGGTGATGAGTGGTCCAGGAACGGGATTTTCCCCTTTACTTCAGTTTCGGAAGTGAATTGGATAAAAAATTCTCCAAGTAAGTTTTGTTTTTTGAGTCTGTAACTACTTTTCTAATTTCGATTCCCGTTTCCCGAAACCATATTCTTTTTTTAATTACAGTATGTTTCCTCTAATGAAAACTTGGGTTGTGACTGTCGAGGGAACGAATTTGAAAATTTTATTTCTGAAATTTTTGTAAGTTCTGGGGATCCTTTGCAGTTTGCTTTTTTAAACTGACAATTTTAAAAGTTCCGTAAATTTTTAAAGTGACGTTTCGGAAAGGTAAAGGGCAAGGAAAATGTTTAGCCGCAAAGCCCGACATTTTCTACCCTTTAGCTTTGGGGGTATGTTGAAATTTCGGTTTATGTCCTTTGGGGTTGGGGCGGGGTTTTGGGGGGGCCAACCCCCAAAACAAGGCTCCCTGTAAGGGAATTTAATTACGGGTAGGGTTGGGTTTTTTTCCCCCGATTTTTACCGGGGGGCTTTTGGGTTTGGGTTTTTTTGTTGAACAAATTTTTTTTTTTGGGGAATGGGGGGGTGGGGGGGGGGTTGGGGTTTGTTTTCTCGGGTTTTTACCTCATTGAAATTTTTAAATTTTCGGGAAAAGGATAACGCCGCGTGGGTTTTTTGGGTTGAAGGCTTAACAAACAAATTTTTTGGGGGGTGGGGGGGGGGGTTTTGAGTTTGGCTTTTTGGGACGGTGGGGGCTTGTGGTGTTTTGGGGGTGTTTGGTTTTTTGTGGGGACGTTTGGTTAAATAATCCCTATAACCCTTGATAAAATGATTGTTGCCCGTTCCCCCCTGCAAGGGGCTGTTTTCTCTTTTGTCGGGCCTTTAGAAAATGGTTGATACATCCAAAAAACCCTTTTTTCCCGCGGCTGGGGCCGGGGTTCGGGTGGTTGATAATGTTTAAAAAAAATTGCAGCTGGGGTTCCAAAAATTTGCGGGCTTCCGCCGTTTGGGTTTTCATGTCCCCCCTTAAAAAGGCTGGTTGATCCAAAAAGGGGCCGAATTCCCGGCCGGTTTCATTAATTTTGTCACCGCAAATTTTTAAAAAGGGGTGGTTGATAACTCAAACCCAAACCCTCCGAAGATGGTTAATATTGTCCCCGCCCTTAAAGACGTGCTTGCACATGGACCCGCCTTCAGCCGTTGGGTTTTATTGTACGCTTTAAAAAAGGGTTTTTGATAAAATTTTAAGAATTTAAAAACAGAAAGGTTGTCCTGTCACCCCACTTAAATTCCCCCATGTTGATAATGTTTTCAGCCAAAAACCCAGCGATTGCTTTCCCCCCACTTTCCCAAGATGGAATTTATAACAATAAAAGAAAATTTCAACCGCCTTGATCATCGTACCCCTTTCAAGCACGATGGTTTTCTAATGTAAAGCATTTAAAGCAATGGTTGAAAAACCCCGTAAGGGAAATTAACACCCTGCATTGTAATCGTTCCCCAATTAACCCCGTGGTTTCAACCTGGGGCCCTTCCGGCCGCTGGTTGGGCCCTCGCAAGTTCCAGCCCCTGGTTCCCCTTGTCCAAACTTGCCCATGGTTGATATGGTACCGCTTTCCACGAGGTGGTTGTCCTGGGAAAGCCTTAGGCGGCTTTTACTCCGTCCCCCATTCCAGCGTGGTTGCCCCCTTTTGGCCCGAATTCGGCGTGGTTGCTCAAAAGTTAAAAAATTTCAGAAGCTGGTTGTCCCAGTCCCGTTACGGAAGGTTTGGGTTTATCCTAGTAAAAAACCCTTTCCCCAAAAGGTGGTTGCTATAGTCCGCCTTAAGAAAACTGGTTGCTAATCTACAGCATTTTTTTCCCCCGATGGTTTCACCCGTCCCCGCCTTACCACGATTGGGGTCCTCGGGAAAGCAATTCCCCCCGTGGGGTTTCCCCCTCGTACCGATTAAAGCAGATGGTTGTCCCCGTCCCCCCTTCCGCCGGTGGTTCCCCTTCGTCCCCCGGGCCTTTAAAACCCCCGGTGGTTGTTTGGCCCGACTTCCCTTTTCTGGTTCACCTGTAAAGAATTTCAAGCTTGGGGTAAATTAAAAAGGGAAATTGTAGTTTAAAGAGTTGTATAAAAGAAAAAAGGTTTTTTAAAAGGGTTAAGGGGGCCCAAAAATTTTCAGATTTTTTTGGGAAAAAAAGTTTAAATTACCAAAGGAAAAAATTTTGTAAAAAACAGTTTGGGAAAAATTTTTAAAATTAAAGAATTTTTGGGGGTTTTGGATTCCCCTGGGGTTTTTAAAAATTGATTTTTTTAAAAATTTTTTAATAAAATTTTTTCTTTAAGGGAAAAAAAGTGGTTCCCTTTCCAAATTCCCCAGAGTTTATAAAAAATTAAAAGGTGGTTGTAATGGAAAAATTAGAGTGTTGTTAGAAATTAGCGTGTTGATTTCCCAAATTTAAGGGTTTTCCCTGGATTGGAAGATTTAAAAAAAAAGTAAAACGGTTATTAAAAAATACAAGTGGTTTTCCAGTAGTTTGAAAAGGTTAAAAAATTTAAAAAGCCTTTTAAAAAATTTTACGGGGTTACAAGGTTCCCCGGGGAATTTCAAGAACCCCGGGTTTTCAACAATTTTAACAGAGTTTTGTTTTAAAAAAAGGGGGTTTTTTTAGGGGAAAGGGGTTTAAAAAATTAAACTTTTTTAAAAAAATTTTTTGGTTTTACCAAAGGGGAAAAAAAAATAGAAAATTTAAAAAAAATTTTTTTGGGGGAAAAAAAAAGAGGATTAGTAAAAATTCCCCGGTTTTTTAAAAAAAACCGACTTTAAAATAAAGGAAAAAAAAAGTTTATAAACCCCCCTTTAGAAAGGGGGAAAAATTTTACGCTTTTTAATATTTCGTTTAAAAGGTGGTTTAAAGCACCCAAAAAAAGGGTTTTTGTTCCCCCCTTTTTTTTTCATAAAAAACCCCCCACGTCTTTTAATATAAACCCTCCAACCCTCCTCATTAATCACCACTACCCTCCAACCCTCCTCATTAATCACCACTATCCTCCAACCGTCCTCATTAATCACCACTATCCTCCAACCGTCCTCATTAATCACCACTACCCTCCAACCCTCCTCATTAATCACCATACCCTCCAACCCTCCTCATTAATCACCACTACCCTCCAACCCTCCTCATCAATCACCACTACCCTCCAACCGTCCTCATTAATCACCACTACCCTCCAACCCTCCTCATTAATCACCACTACCCTCCAACCCTCCTCATTAATCACCACTACCTCCAACCTCCTCATAATCACCACTACCTCCAACCGTCCTCATTAATCACCACTACCCTCCAACCCTCCTCATCAATCACCACTATCCTCCAACCGTCCTCATTAATCACCACTACCCTCCAACCCTCAGTAATCACCACTACCCTCCAACCCTCCTCAGTAATCACCACTACCCTCCAACCCTCGTCAGTAATCACCACTATCTGCCAACCCACCACAGTAATCACCACTACGCTCCAACCCCCTCATTTTCATCTCATCCATTGTAATATTCCGTAATCTTGTGGTAATGGACTGATCACCACTATATTCCAAGCCCTTTAAGGTCACCAGGCAACCCTGATTCCATTTTATGGTAATGAGTTTATTGCCGCTTCGTTCCACTCCACACCCTTTACAAGGGTCACAAGTCAACTCTCTGTGCATTTCATCCCCTTCACATCACCGGTGAATACCATTGCATCACAACCCTTGAAGGTCTGGGAATCTTTAAAATTACACCCAATTCCTTTAAGATCACAGGTAAATCCCCATTCATTTCCGACCAGTTGAAGGTCACAGGTCAACCACCACCACCTTCCCTCCCCTACACCCGATCCAGACATGCTGGTCAAAGTCGGTGGCCATACCACGTGGTCTATCCGTGTCCAGGAGCCCCGTGTCCAGATAGCGTATAAAGCACCCTCCGTCTCTATGATCAATGACGTGGACCTTGTTGTCTCCATCGACAATGACCAGCAGCATCTCTTGTCCGTCAATCTGACAGAAACGTGTGTCAAGTGACCGTTCCTTTGTCTGGTAGGAGCAGATCAAGGATGGGTATTGTGACTTAATTGCACTGTACACCTTGACTGACAAAGGGTCATTGCTAATGCAAGCAAAGTAACGACCTCTGGCAGACACATGACACAGACCTATTGGTGTCTTGTTCAACACGACGTCAACGACACAGAGTGTCAGCCGATTTCCCACTGGGGAGGTAACCTGTGACTGGGGGCGAGATGCTGCTGGGTCAGGGTCAGCACTGTCAGTGTGACCTTCACTTACTGAAGTAAATTCAATTTTATGAAGAGGACCTGTGGTCTCGAATGGTGTTTCGTACATACACGCGTAGTGAATATCATTCCTGGCACGAGAGACAAGACGAACACATTTAAACTTCCCCAGGTCACAAGTGGTCTCACTACCATCAGGGGAGATCAGCTGCGCACATGGTGAGGGATATGTATTTGCCCAAGCCAAAACAACGTCATCACTAACGGACAGGAGGCCATGGAAAGATGTGTTCTCCACTGTGATCAGCACCCGACCCTCAGCATCGAACAGCTTCAACTGACAAGATGTGCTTATATCATTTCTTGGTTTGTACAACACCCACACTCGGCTGAGGCTGATAGGACACATGTAACCAACTATGGATTTGGGGTTTTTGGAGTAGATGAGCTCTCGTGCTGGTTTCTTGCCCACCACACCCACACCCTTGCCGGCTGCTCTGTGTTTGGCATCAGACCCATTCACTGACGAGCTGACTGGCACCTTGCCTGGGACTGACTGGGGCAGTACGGGAGTGCTGGTCTTGTCGCTCTGCTGCGCTGGTTCCAGAATACCAATGAAGGTACGTAACATCGGCTGGCTCACTGCTGTGGGGCTGTGCTCCACTTGGAAGCTGGGGAAGTCTTGGGTCAGCTCTTTCGTCACCGCCTTCACGTCCACGCCTTCCATCACGCCTGAAGACAGCTGAGTATCCAAGGACACAATGTCCGCCTCCTTCCCACCTCTCAGGACCTGCAGGACGTGGTCTCGCTGGGCTTGCAGCGCCAGTTTCCTGCTGCACAGCAGCTCGGCACGATCCTGCAAAGCTTTGGACAGCTGCTCCAGGGATCTCTGGAGAGTCTGCACGGCATCGTCCAGGGACTGGTCCACCCACTGGTGCAACATGTCGGCACGAGCGTGGCAAGCTTGTTCCGACACCGCCTTCTGCTGCCGCAGTTTGCTGCATCGATCTTCACAGGCGCTGATCACCTGATCGATTTGCTGCATCTCCAGCGTCAGAGTTCCCAGTTTGTCTTTCAGTTTGTCCTTGACCTTGGATTGGATGTGGGCCAAGTCCTGGGTGGGATGACCTTCATGTTGGGTCAGTTTGCATTGCAGGCAGAGGTCAGCCTGGCACGTGCTGCAGTGAAGCAGAAGTCGCTAGTCAGGATGCTTTGGACACATCTCTACTTGTTCTGCCACTTCCTTGGAACACGCCTCCTCCCCGGGTGTCAAGGCGACAACACTGTGTCCACGGTTACTTCCAAAGGAATCATGGGTTTTACGGCAAGGGAGGCAATACCTCTGCTGGCACACAATACAGGAATGAGTGGCCTCCCTGTCGTCAGTGCACACGTCACAAAGCGGTTGAGGAGGTGATGTTTGATCATCTTCAATGTAGAAGTTGGTCTGAAACACACACACACACACACACACACACACACACACACACACACACACACACACACACACACACGCAGCTCGGCACGATCCTGCCAAGCTTTGGACAGCACACACACACACACGCACACACACACACACACACACACACACACACACACACACACACACACACACACACACATTTTCTGCCCGAGATTCTTACACATCAGGTGCTTCGGAAATGCATCAAGCGCAAAATTAGATGATTGAATGACCATAGTTGTGTTCGCATGCTTTGTATCTGTGCATGCATTTCCATGTGTGTTAGCCGGGTTACTGTCGTGTCACTGTGTGTGTGTGTGTGTTTTGTGTGTGTGTGTGTGTGTGTGTGTGTGTGTGTGTGTGTGTACGAGTGAGTGAGTGTGCGGATGTGTGGTGAGGGCTGTGTCTGTGTACATCTGTGTCTGTGTCCATGTGCGTGTGTGTGCGCGCGCGCGTGTGTGTATGTGTCTGTCTCTCTGTGTGGATGTGCGTGTGTGTGTGCGCGCGCGCGCGTGTATGCGTGTCTGTCTGTGTGTATGTGTGTGCGCGTGCGCGTGGATGCATGCGCGCTAGCACACAAGCGCGCGCGTGCACGTGTATGTGTGTGTATGTATGTGTGTGTGTGTGTGTGTGTGTGTGTGTGTGTGTGTGTGTGTGTGTGTGCGTGCGCGCGCGCGTGTGTGTATGTATACGTGTCTGTGGATGCATGCGTTCGTGCGTGCGTGCGTGCGTGCATGTGCGTGCGTGCGTACGCGCGTATGGGCCCCCCACGAGCGTATGCTACTACATGTCCACTTGAATATATATTTTTCCCAAGTCTGTCAATATACTAAAATAATTATCCATGTTCCATTTCATTGCACAATGGAACTGATTGGGTAATATGGTAGAGATCATACAACTGCTGGCCTGTAGAAATGGAATGAAGACTTTTGCTAATTGCTGATAGGCTGAGGAACTGCTATCAGAAGAACAAGCAGGTTTTAGAAGAGGGCGGAGCACTGTGGAAAAAATTTTCAACTGCCGAGTCCTGATTGAAAAGCATCCACAACACCAAAAGGACCTCTTCCACAACTTCATCGACTTTAAGAAGGCATTTGACCGGGTGTGGCACAACGGCCTATGGCAGATTCTCAGAGACTTCAACATTGATGAGAGGCTCGAAAACTCCAGCAGCACAGTACTCCTCAACAGCCAGCAGGGCCAGTTCTTCCCGACCACAGTCGGAGTCAGACAAGGGTGCCTACTATCTCCAGTACTTTTTAACATCTTTCTGGAGAGAATCATGCAATAGACCCTCGAAGAACATCACACCTCCATCAGCACTGGCGGCAGGCCGTCCTGCAACCTTCGTTTTGCAGATGACATCGACCTCATGGGGGGCAGCAACACCGAGCTCCATGATCTGACAAACAGACTTGTCACAAGAGCAAGTGCCTACGGCATGGAGGTCAGCACAGAGAAGTCAAAGGTCATGGTCAACAGCACGACTAACAGCAGTGCCAACATAACCATGAATGGTGAGCCCCTGGAAGAAGTGACCAGCTTCAGTTACTTGGGAGCAACCCTGTCCAAAGATGGCACCTGCACGGCAGAAATCAGAATCAGGATCAACTCTGCATCAGCACCGATGGCCAGACTGAACAGGGTGTGGAAGAGCAACATCAAATTCCACACAAAATTCAGGCTCTACAAGTCACTAGTGGTCTCCATCCTGTTATATGGCTGCGAGACATGGACACTGATGGTCGAAACAGAAAGAAGAATCCAGGCGTTTGAGACCAGGTGCCTAAGGAAACTACTCCGCATCTCCTACAAAGAACGTAAGACCAATGATTATGTGCGGAACCTGGTCACCAACCTAGTTGGGCCCCACGAACCACTTCTGGCAACCGTCAAACGACGGAAGATGGCATGGTTTGGCCACGTCATTCGTCACAACGCCCTCTCTAAAACCATCCTTCAAGGTACCGTTGAAGGAGGGCGCAGACGAGGACGGCAGAGAAAGAGTTGGTCGGATGATATAATAGACTGGACCAAAATGACCATGCCAGATCTCCTCACAGCTACAAACAGAACAGCCTGGCGAGAAACGTCCCCCCAACGACCCCAGCGGTCAGGGGAATGACTGACTGACTGATGACTGACTGAAAGGCGAGTTAAAGTTCAATATCTCCATTCTAAAGAGCATGTAATCGAAGTGAGAAATGGCAAAATGACAAAAATACATTTGACCACACTACCCTCATAATTGCATCCTCTTTACTGGTTCCCTGTTCAGTCAAAAATCTCCTCGCAAGCTTGCATCTCTGCAATAAACCTATTACCTTTTCTTGCCCTCAAGTTGTGATTAATATGTCGCATCTGTATATGCCGTCCTGCTGTTTGTCAGATACACATCCTACCCCTTCCCCCCCCCCCCCCCCCCCCCCCTTTGTCTTCACTGAAACTTCTAGTGAATGCCTCCTTGCCCATCAAGCCACTTTTGTTTAAAACTATCTCTACATCAACTTACATTACCACCTGCGCTCTCAAAAGAAAAAGTCCAAAACTTCTCTTTCCCCTAAGTGACGACGGAGCGCTGTGCCATATGCTTCATTATGTCTTGGTGATGTTAGGAGTGTGCTACAGCGTTTGCTTGTGTTATATGAATAATTTCATCGGAACATATCTGGTTGGATTGCATGGTAGTAAGACTGACTGTGGTGAGAGGTCTGGTTGCAGCATGTGTTTCGTGCACTGCTGTTTCGGTGTGTGTTCATGACTGTTTCACGATTCCTTTGAAATGTGCACACACGACTACAGCGTTTCTTTGGATAAATGGCATGTATTCTTTTAACAACAACAACAACAACAACACACTACTACTACTACTACTACTACTGCTGCTGCTGCTGCTGCTGCTGCTGCTGTTGTTACTGCTGCTGCTGCTACTTTTGCTGCTGCTGCTGCTTGCTACTACTACTACTAGCCTATAACTTCTACTACTACAACAAATACTACTTTTAATGATGATAAGAATAGTGATGACGACGACGATGACGACGACGACGACGACGACGACAATGGTGATGATGATGATGATGATGATGATGATGATGATGATGATGAAATGCCTTTTGCAGTGTTTTGCAATTCAATACTAAATGCATCGCCTATCACTCACAGGCCACCCAAAGAACACGTACAGTTCATGTGTGTGTGTGTGTGTGTGTGTGTGTGTGTGTGTGTGTGTGCATAATATATATATATATATATATATGTGTGTGTTGTGTGTGTGTTGTGTGTGTGTGTGTGTGTGTGTGTGTGTGTGTGTGTGTGTGAGAGAGAGAGAGAGAGAGAGAGAGAGAGAGGAGTTTAGATTCTATAGTTCCTTCAAACCATTTCCAAGTCATAAATACTTATTTAAAATTACAATAAAACCTTTAAACAGCGTTTACTAGATTCATATTTGGTATTAATGATTCGAAGATTTGAAGATAAATATACGCTAAGATAAGAGTAACTCTATCGATGCACTATGCTGTCTTTGTGGGAATATTAAAGATGAACTTAATTTTCTATTACGTTGTGAAGTTTACAGACTGACCAGTGGCAAATACTTCAACTGAAAGTCAACTGGTGAGTTGATGTCATTTGCAAACATTGTGCAGCGAAATTACGTGTCATACGAGATGCAGTCATGTATTTCTCTATTCGCTCAAACACTGAGTGATTATGTCACTGCAAATCCAAACGGATAGAAAATCATTTGTAAATTAGCCGTTTGCTTACGTGTACCTGTTTACAGGCTGGAGGGTCAATGTTATGTAACTATTGTCATTCTCTCTGTCTTCAGTTCTTGCCTGATTTCTTTTTCCTTTTCCTTTTCTTTTTTTCTATTCTTTCTTCTGTTCCCTAAAAGTGAGCCTCATCTTACTTTTCTATCCCTGCACACACACACACACACACACACACACACACACACACACACACACACACACACACACACACACATCTGTTGTACCGATAATATACGTATATCAATTATCTGACAACGTCATACAATTGTAATACCTATGTAGAAACCACATTTTTGTAAAACAATGCTAAAACAAACAACACACACACACACACACACACACACACACACACACACACACACACATGCACGCACGCACGCACGCACGCACGCACGCACGCACCACACTGCAACAGATGCATGCTTTCCTGGCACTTGAGCACCAGACCAGATCAGATAAACGTTCAAATAAATCATATCACTGATATCATCTTTCGACATTGACGCTCAGTGATATATCTAGGGGTGCACGTATTTCATAATGTCCCACAGATTGTGAAGAGTTCTCACTGGCTTTCCCGGTACCTGTCAAAAGACCTGTAGAGATCTGAATCAGTGTTCTCACTGACTTTTTGGTATCTGTCAAATGACCTGTAGAGCTCTGAATCAGTGTTCTCACTGGCTTTCTGGTACCTGTCAAATGACCTGTAGAGTTCTAATCAGTGTTCTCACTGGCTTTCTGGTACCTGTCAAAGGACCTGTAGAGTTCTGAATCATGTCTCACTGCGTCCTGTCCTGAATCTGAATCTGAATCAGTCTGACCTGCGCATGCTGAAATACAACACGTATTGTACAGGAGCACGGTAGCAAATGAGAAACGAACGCACGAATGGCTGGATCGTTATCTCTCCCAACGCTTGCTGTCGTCTCATTTTCTCGGCTGTGAGCTTTCTTGTAGACTGTAAGACCGAGCCTAACTGGCAAGCTGGGAAATACTGTCCTACATCATTTTTCACAATATGGCATAGTTAAACACGGTGGCAGGCGGGTGGGGTCAAAACTTCACTGGTAACAAACAAGGCGAGCAGGAGTGAAAATGCTTGACAGAGTTCATGTGACCTTGGAATACAAAATTATATGCATTATATGAGTATGTGTATAACGCTTCCAAAACGAAGGGATCATCTGCCTTTTCGTTCTTTCATTTCGAGTATTTAATACATTCATTGTAGATACAGCTTTCTTGGACACAAATCGAGCTTGCTCCATGTGACATGGATCGTTCTGCGTGTGAAGGGAGGCGACTTTCTGTATGTATCGAAAGGAAGAATAGTGTACCTTGCTTGCCTCCCTTTATACTTGTGGTTGGCGCTGTTTGTTGTCCGTCGAGACGACGAAGACCATCTAGTCATCCTGGGATCACGGGTGAGTGCGTAGATGGCTGGTCAGGCCGATCTGTGCCCGGAAAGATCTATCACAGTACGGACAGGGGGTGGTGGCAGCAGCTGGTTGGCGCTAATGTGTCCGCAATAACACATCCAGACTGTTTTGTTGTTGCTGTTGTTGTTGTTTGTCGTTGTTGTTGTTGTTGTTTGTTTTTAATCACAATTACAAATAGATTCTTTCACATGCATGCACATTCGTACGTGCATTTCTATATTAGCATATGCAAATACCTCTCTCTCTCACTCTCTCTCTCTCTCTCTCTCTCTCTCTCTCTCTCTCTCTCTCTCTCTCTCTCTCGAAGAATGGAATGATCAACAAGATCAAACGCCTTTTTGAAGTCAAGAAAGACAACCCCTGTCATTTGTGATTGGTTCATATTTGAAAGCCATGAGTCACACATTCGTGATAATGCTGTGTGGCAGGAATGATTAGATCGGAATCCAGATTGGAGTGGGTGAAATAGTTTGTTTTTCTCCATGAACTGAGATACGTGTGTGTGTATGTGTCTTTCAAGGGGTTTGGATAGAATCGAAAGTAAGGATATAGGTCTGAAATTATTTGGATCCGACAAATCATTTGATTTTGGAAGGGGGATCACTTTGCCTGGATCAACAGCTGGGTCTGTTCCCATCCTCCACCCCTGGCGACCCGACATCCAGCTACCTCTGTCTCATCCTTGGCAACCCGGCGTCCAGCTACCCATCCTGCATCTCCGGCGACCCGACATCCACCTTGTTATCTTCCACCTCTGGCGACCCGACTTTCAACTTCACATATTCTGCCTCCACCCTACAATGTGTGTGTTCTCGAGACTCAAGTGTGAGACATATCCACAGTGTGTGTGTGTGTGTGTGTGTGTGTGTGTGTGTGGTGTGTGTGTGTGTGTGTGTGCGTGCGTGCGTGCGTGCGTGTGTGTGTGTGTGTGTGTGTGTGTGTGTGTGTGTGTGTGTGTGAATGCAAGCGTGCGTGTGTATTTAGAGCATAAAGAGAGAGAGAGAGAGAGAGAGAGAGAGAGAGAGAGAGAGAGAGAGAGATCTTGCCTAACTGCCACCCTTCCCTTCCCTTCCCTCCCCCTCCCCCCAGTACTTCGACACAGTCAGAGAGTTCCGCTTCCTTTATGGATGAAATCCACTAACCTGCAACGCCCGCACTCCTCCTGCAGGCAGCAGCACCATCGCTCGGCACGAGGGGCAGGGGAAGGAGACAGACGACCCAGCCACACCCTCAAGACAGCTCTGACAGAACGAGTGGAAACACGGCAGAAGTTTGGGGCGACGATACCTCTCCAGACAGATCGAACACTGGCGACTGACACTGTCACCATCATCCACTCCCGTCCCAGCCGCGATCTTGCTACCACCGGTCGCCATTTTGATTTGGTTACGTGCAGAATGCTCCGCCCTCTCTTCCCCCCTGAAATATTCCACCAAATAAGTTGGGTTGGTTGGTTTCACAGCAAATCGTTCGTCGACAAAGGGATACAGTTGTTACTGAGGACACAAACCATGTAAGACAGTTAGAAAATGCACAAACACTGAAGATAATGTCAGCTGTACGCGTCAGTCTATGACTTCAACGAGCACTGGCCTTCCAACTGTGCAGAATGTTGCGCAAGGCGTTGTCTGTCACTGGCCTCGAAAAGCGCGAAGTACTCAGTTAGGAGACGGTGTCTTTCCCTTATCTCTATCGCTTGTTCTAAATTTAGAATGGGTAATTCCGGGGTTGAGTCAAGTTTCGGTTTTAAGAACAAGAATTTATTATTTTCCTTGAGGATTCCGAGGGATCGCAGATTTGCAATAGTCGACTTGTTACAACATATATCAAGCGCAAAATGAGGAAACAAACCATCCGGAATTAGGAAAACGTGAAACAATATCTTGGTTTTGCACTGCAACCAACATAAGGGAAGTAACTGAACGACAGAAGAAGGCCTTAGCCCCCCCCCTCTGTCTCTCTGTCTCTCTCTCTCTCTCTTTCTCTGTCTCTCTCTCACACACACACACACACACACACACACACACACACACACACACACACACACACACACACACATACAGACAGACAGACAGACAGAGAGTTGCATAGTTTTGTGATAACGGATTTTTCTGATATTCCACGATCCACATTACTAACAAATTATTCACTGAAAGAGACATGCCACTATATATCGATGAGGAGGGGACGTCTGTCATACAGATACTCCACAAAGATAGGCAGACTGACAGACAGACAGATAGATAGATAGATAGATAGACAGAGAGATAGATAGATAGTTGCGCGCGCGCGCGTGTGTGTGTGTGTGTGTGTGTGTGTGTTATTCTAATATCTGTCCGTCTATCGACGAGTTTACCGTCGGCACAGTTCTAAAGATTATAACTCGGGTCATTTAAAGGTCGCGTACAAAACGCAAGCGTCCCATATGTCAGTCAATAGGCCTACAAGTTTCTGATTTACAGTTAGAGAAAATCCTGTCAGGTTTGCTACAGCCTGGTGTTCCCAGTACACAAACAACGAATCGGCCGGCCGGCGATACAACACTGCGGTTTGACATGGAAGATACAGAGCCTACGTGACGGCTTGCACGGCGATTATTGATCGACAGCCCACTGCACAATGGTTAACTGGGTGACGTCCCCTGCTGGATAAGGCGCGCGCGCTCGTGTGAGTGTGTGTGTGTGTGTGTGTGTGTGAATTGCTTAGCGACAGCCTACTGCACAATGGCTTATTCGCTGACGGTCCTCTGCTGGACAGGGTGTGCGCGCTTACGCGCGCGCACGCGCGCGCGCGCGCGCGGCGCGCGCGTGTGTGTGTGTGTGTGTGTGTGTACGCGGGCACGCGCGCTCTATGTATAACTGTTCATGTACCTCTGTTCCCGTCATTCGATGATGAATAGAGTGCACCATGTTTTTTACATATTTATTCCACAGGCATGTGTGTGTGTGGTGTGTGTGTGTGTGTGTGTGTGTGTGTGTGTGTGTGTGTTTAAGTGTGTGTGTGTGTGTGAGTGCGCGTGCGTGCGTGTGTGTATGTGTGTGTGTCTGCGTGTGTGCGCGCGCACGTGTGTGTGTGTGTGTGTGTGTGTGTGTGTGTGTGTGTGTGTGTGTGTGTGTGTGTGAGTGCGCGCGCGCATGCGTGCTTCATATTTAACTATTCTTGAAATCTGTTCCCGTCATTCGATGAGGAATAGAGTGCACCATGCTTTTAAATATTCCACAGGCATGTGTGTGTGTGTGTGTGTGTGTGTGTGTGTGTGTGTGTGTGTGTGTGTGTGTGTGTGACTATGTGCGTAAGTGTTTGTGTATGTGTGTGTGTGTGCGAGCGTATGTGTTGGAGTGTGTGTGTAAGTGTGTGCGTATGTGTGTGTGTGTGTGTGTGTGTGTGTGTGTGTGTGTGTGTGTGTGTGTGTGAGAGAGAGAGAGAGAGAGTTTAAGTGTGTGTGTGTGTGTGTGTGTGTGTGTGTGTGTGTGTGTGTGTGTGTGTGTGTGCGAGTGTGTATGTGTGTGCATGTGTGCGTGCGTGTGTGTGTGTTTGTGCGCGCGTGCATGCTCTCCATATTGTGTGTGTGTGTGTGTGTGTGTGTGTGGTGTGTGTGTGTGTGTGTGTGTGTGTGTGTGTGTGTGTGTAAGGCCATTCTAAGCTTATAGTCATAGTTCTTTCAGGTTGCCCCAGAGAGAGAGAGAGAGAGAGAGAGAGAGAGAGAGAGAGAGAGAGAGAGAGAGAGAGAGAGAATGCTTTATTCACTCAATGGCCTTGACCCCTTGAAGAGTTAGAAGTTAAAAGGTTAATGTTCTCTTAGCTTCTTAGCCATAGGAGCAAGAACTATAAGATGTTCACCGTGTCTAGGGCATGGTACGATGAAAGGCGGTGCCCATTCCTTTCCATCCACCGCCTTGAATCTTTCCTGAACTCAGTCAGGCACCCATCTACTTAAAGATTACACGAAACATGAAAATAACAAACGAAACAATCATGAGAAATTCGACAGTTTACTGCTGAATATAGAGTTTCATAAATGTTGTCGAGCACTACCTGAACTACTTGGCTAGATCTGAACGCATAGGTTTAAAACGAGAAACTTTTTTTTTTAACTGTATTTATGTCAAAGACTATTCTTCTTCTGCGGACGCAGGCTGATACTCCTGCGGACACTCCCTGTATGGACAGACAAGTATTAATCCCATCTACCCAACAAAGGGAGTGGAGTTTTGTGTGTATGACCGTTTTTTTTTCTTATCCCGCCATTAAGGCAGCCATACGCCATCTTAAAGTATTCTAAGTATGTGAAATGGAGAACATTTCTGTATTGCAAGACTATTTCCTTGGTTAAAATCAACAGCGCATGATTTTTTTTTGTTTCATAAGGCTTACTTAATCATCTTAATTTTTTCTTTTCTCTTTTCTTAGCAATACAAACTTTTGGTTAACATAAGTCATATCATCGCTATCACTGTAGGCTTCCACCAGCCTTTTTCAAAAGTTTATGCCGTTTAGAAAAATAACAGTTTAGAATACAATAAACGTAAGAGAAGATTTACTGTTCCGCCGAACGAAAGAGACAAACAAATTACAAGACAAAACACAACGCGTTTCGACCTCTGTGGTCTTCTTCAGGCAAGGCAAACAACATTCAAGACAATGAAAACGAAGAACGAATGATCAGAATCGACAACTTGAAGTGAAATACAACACAATGAAGGGTAGCAGTCAGTATGACTCAAAGTTGGGTTCAGAGTGAAGCAGCTGTAGCAGTAGTGAAGTCGCTGAAATGTGTGAAGGCTGCAGGCATTGACAACATTCATGCAGAATGGCAGTCACTAATCTCTCATCAGCCATCTGCAGATAGTCGGTGACTATATCCCAACAGCCATCTGCAGACAGGCAGTAACTAATATCCCAACAGTCATCTGCAGAGAGGCAGTGACTGATATCCCAACAGCCGTTTGCAGAGAGGCAGTAACAAATATCCCCAGAGCCATCTGCAGAGAGGCAGTCACTAATATCCCAACAGCCATCTGCAGAGGCAGTGACTAATATCCCCACAACCATCTGCAATAGAAATCTGGCATTCTGGAGAGATGTCTTCGCCATGGACCCAATCACCAACAGTCATCCTTTCAAAGAAAGAGGGACGAGCAGTAGGGAGGGAGGAGGAGGAGGCGGGAAGGCGAAGGAGGAGGAGGGGAAGGCGGAGGAGAAGAAGAAGAAGAAGAAGAAGAAGAAGAAGAAGAAGAAGAAGAAGAAGAAGAAGGAGAAGAAGAGGAAGAAGAAGAAGAAGGAGAAGAAGAAGAAGAGAAGAAGAGGAAGAAGAAGAAGAAGGAGAAGAAGAAGAAGAGAGAAGAAGAAGAAGAAGAAGAAGAAGAAGAAGAAGAAATGTACAGCATAACAACGAAGTAGAACAAAAGCAAATGGAAGGATAATAAAATACAGTCTTTTAAAGTCATTGAATCTCTGCAAGTTTCAAAAATCCACGCGAACAAGACAGCGACAGAATCAATCGTGCTGAAGCAATGTTAAAATGATAGAATGCCTTAAAGACCCTAAATCCAGTCTACACACTGCCTGTACTCTGTCACTGTAGAACAGACAGCGACAGAATCAATCGTGCTGAAGCAATGTTAAAATGATAGAACGCCTTAAAGACCCTAAATCCAGTCTACACACTGCCTGTACTCTGTCACTGTAGAACAGACACCTTCTCATGCACGTGAATGTAACGCAGATTGAAAATAAACTTCAATCCTGGAAGAACCAGGGAAACGGGGCTTAGGCGGAGAGAACAAGACCAGATGTAGAAAGTGAAGGGAGAAGTGGGGAGACGGAGAGGAGATCAGGATGGGTGCCTTACAGGACATGTATTATATACATCGTTCATAAAAGATGAGACTAAAGGAATCCAGCGGGGAGAAAGAGGGAGCTGAGTACTGGGAAGGGTAGCGAAGGAAATGAAGGAGAGGAAGGGACATATCTAGGGTGATGGGGATCTATTGATCTATCTATCTACATGTATATAAGTATGTATGTAACACACACACACACACACACACACACACACACACACACACACACACAAACTCACTCACACTAACACACCCTCATACACGCACACACTCCCACATGTGCGTGACGCGCACGCTTTTACACACACTTACTCAGCCCCACTTCCTCATACTACAGCGTCCCTTTGCTCCCCTTCCATCTGAAAGATTTGCCTGGTACGTGAAATCCTTTTTAGTTTCTTGTTTTAAGACAGCGAATTTTATTCACTTTCTTTTTATGAATGTATAAATGTGTGACTCGCCGGCCAGTCAACTCACCACTGAGGAAGGCATTAAAGCCGAAAATTTTGGAAATCTTTTTATCTTTGTTTTATATATATATATATATATATATATAATATAATAATATAATTCAGTGTGGTTAAAAAGCCTAAAACAATTCTACAAGTGCTCAACCCCTTGGGGAGCAACATTAAAACAAGTGTTAAGAGGAATATTAAAATTAATTTTAATATTCCTCTTAACACTTGTTTTTTATATATATATATATATATATATATATATATATATATATATATAATAAACTAATAAATTCCAAGGATAAGTAACTGAGCACCATTCCAGCAATTTTCAGAGCAGCTTGGTGTTGCAATGACTGCAAGAAATATTGAATTATAAACAAAGCTTGCTCTTATGTCTTAGATTGAAAAATAGGGGGAGATAAGCATTCATATCTGCAGTGGTAGATAATTCTGCCTACCTAGCAGTATGGGCTTGAGTGAGTGAATGGGGAATGATTAATGCTTCTCAAAATGAGCCCTTAGCAAGCTTATAGTCTCCAAGGGGGAGAGACAATCTCCAAAGGGGAGGAAACTTACTAACATATCATAACTCCTGGTCAGATACCGGTATATGTATATATATGTGTGTGTGTTTGTGTGTGTGTGTGTGTGTGTGTGTGTGTGTGTGTGTGTGTGTGTGTGTGTAGAATAGAAACAACCACACAACGATATATATAAATATATGTATGTATGTATTATATATATAATATATATATATATATATATATATTAACATTGGTAGTCGCATATATTGCCTCTCTCTCACACACACACACACACTCACACACATACACACACACACGCGCTCGCACACGCACGCACCCACGCACACACACAGACGCACACACATACACACACACGCGCGCGCGCACGCATGCACGTACGTACACACACACACACACACACACACACACACACACACACACACACACACACACACACACACACTTGCTGAAAATTTATCCCAATTAGCAAATTCATAATTGTACCTTGGGACTTTATCCTCAGTTAGATCTGTAATTCTTGTGCTTGTAGTTTCAAAACTTGTTATAATCGGAATGTGATCACTATTTAAGCAATGAGCCAGTGTGTTCCACTCACAAATGGGAGCTAGATCAGGCGAAACCAGAGTTAAATCAATTGCCGTAGCTCTATGATTAGGGTTATCCGGGATTCGTGTAACTCGACCATCGTTTAACAGATAAAATGATGAATCTACAACATTCTCTATCAAACGATTGCTTGAGATATGGTCACAGTTCTTCTCCCAAAAAGGGGCATGTGCATTAAAATCTCCTGTAATCAGCACTTTTTTGCTTTATCTGCCTGTAGCATACGGATCCATTCAGTGTTGTGATCATCTGGACCTTTTGGTAAATACACTGATAAGATAGATAGTAGAAACTTATCAAATTGTACTGTCACAGCACAAGAATGAATTGTGGAAATATCTGATGGAAGAGGATTAGGGCACAGTGTGTAATTTACCCCTTCATGTATGTAAATAGCTGTATTGATTTTCCCGTTTGTGTCTTCTTTTTGATAGATGGGAGGGAAGTAATAATTTTGTAACTTAGCAAGTATGTCCACGTTTTATGTTGAGGATATGCACGATAAAAATATAAATGATCTTTATTTTTCATTTACCAAGGCAGTCCTAGAAGCTGCAAATGACTCTATACCCATGCTTAAGACAAAGAAATCACATAAACACGCTGGAAATATCTGGTGGAATGACGACTGTGAAAAGGCAAATAGCGAAAAATGGGAGAAATTTAAAATATACATCCAAGAAAATTCTACCCCAAACCATCAAGAGGCAAACAAGGCAAAAAATAAATCAAACAGAGTTAACGCCCAGGCCAAGAGACAATACTGGTCTTCTTTTTGTATTAATGAAATCTACAGTCATAAAGATATGCAAAAAGTCTGGGAAAAAATGAAAACCATGAAGAACGGAATTAATTTACCACAATGTCCCATAAGATTAGATAACTCAGATCTACCCACTAATAATGAAAAACCAGAAGCGTTTGCATAGATGTTTGCCAATTATAGTAGAAATACAGGTTTGTCAACTGTAAGTAAAGAGTATAGAGAAAGTGAAGAGCAAAGTAAAACAAAATCAAATCATGATGACAATGAGTTCACAAGGAAAAGTTATGTAAATTCTGAAATAACACTTGAGGAAGTAAAAGAAAGTATTTTACATTTGAGTAAAGCAAAAACATCTGTTGGATTAGATGGAATATCTTATGAAATGTTAAAACACTTACCTTACAATGTTATTCGATTTCTACATATATTCATACAAAGATGTTGGGGTAGAGGGGAAATGCCTTCTGTTTGGAAGCGATCAATTGTTATTCCTATACATAAGCAGGGAAAGCCTAAAACAGATAGAAACAGCTATCGACCCATCTCGTTAACATCACACGTTTGCAAACTTATGGAGAAAATAATATTAAACAGATTAGTCCATCTCTGCGAAAAACAGTGCATTATACCCCCAAATCAAGCAGGCTTTCGGAAAGGCCGATCAACTACAGAACATCTAGTGAAACTAACAACACAAATCAAACAGCAATTCGCGAGGCGGAAGAATATCCTTGCAACTTTTTTTGACGTTAAGAAAGCTTATGATCAAGTATGGCACTACAAATTATTGCAAAAGCTTAAGGAAAACAATATTAATGGTAATATGTATAACTACATTAAAAATTTCCTTTCACATCGTTTCATACAAGTAAGAGTAGGAAACACGTACTCGAACCCCAGAGAACTTCAGATGGGATTACCTCAAGGTTCAGTTATTTCTCCTGTTTTATTTAATATACTCATAGCCGATCTCCCAAAGAGATTGTCAAACGATTCAGTTTTAGTCCAGTATGCTGACGATATATGCATGTGGATGAAGGTAACAATGAAATGCAATACACCCACTAGAGCATTAAACTATACCAAAAAAGTTTACCAAAAGGAATTAGATAAAATCACTAATTTTATGAAAGAAAATGGTTTATCACTATCTTTAGAAGAAACAAACATGGTCCTTTTTAACTCTGGTTATAACCCAGAAAAAATGCCTATATTCAGCATTAATGGAATTGCCCTTAAGTTTGTGCAAAGTGTTAAGTTTCTAGGTGTTTATCTGTCATCAAAACTTACATGGAATCAACATATAAATCATATACTTGATAAAGCACGAAAAGCATTAAATTTTCTCAAAATTATTAGTAAACAACGTTGGGGTCAAGATACTAAAGCACTTTTATGTCTTGCAAACTCACTTGTTCGATCTCGTTTAATATATGCCCAAGAAGTTTTCTTTAATGCCCCCAAGCACCTATTATCCAAACTTCAAAGCATAGACTGCAAAGCTGTTAAACTGGCACTTGGAGTACCAATACATGCTTCCAATCTAGGATCCTATAAAGAAGCGGGTGTTCTTCCTGTAGATGACAATAGGAAAAATTCTTGCGCTAAATTTATAGTTAAGTCTTTTGCTTTTGATACATTTTGTAAGGAAGAAATTAGATTAGACTCCGCGAAAGATTTTGCTAAAAGAGCTAAAACAATACACTCTTTACAATCAATCAATTCCTATGCCACTGATATAATCAATTCTAAAGAATTAAAACACAAAGAAATAGCCACTAAGCCACCTGTTTCACCAGTAGCACCCTGGGAACATATTAAACCTGCTTTTGATATTGATGATACAAATTTAAACAAAAATCAATCTCCAAATATCTTGAAAAATTTAGTAAACGTAAGCATTGAAAACAAGTATACTGACTATATCAAGATTTACACAGACGGGTCTGTGATAGAAAACGGCAGTGCAGGATCAGCATTTTTTATTCCTTCCTTGAAAACATTAAAACGTTATAATATTGGTAGGCATTATTCCATTTTCACTGCTGAATTAATAGCCATTTTAATGGCGTTACATCACATTAAAGAGTTACCTTTAAATGCATGCAAAGTATTATTTTGTGTGGATTCAAAATCAGTATTATATGCTATCAAAGGTCAAAATACCAAGACACGGGTTGAAATGACACACGAAATCAAGCACTTAATACATCACTTAGCAAGCAAAGATATCAGTGTTACTTTTTATTGGATTCCATCTCACTGTGGAATTCTCTCTAATGAACAGGTAGATCAAGCAGCCAAGAGTGCAGCACGCAATGCTGCAGGGACAATTAAACTTAATGTTAAGCTAGATCTACATGAATATTATAAATACTTTGACAAGTCAGCAAAGGATAATTTTGTTGACAAGTTGAAGACCTCAGATATACAATATTCACACAATTGTGTAAAAGCTAGTGATACACTGCATTCGGATATAATAATTGAGAGTTTAAGTCAAATCAAATCCAGATCAATTACGTCTTTGATGTTTAAGATTCGTCTAAACGCTCTCAAAACAAAATTTTGTAAAGATATTATTTGTGTTTGTGGGAGTCAAATTTCTACGAATCATCTGCTTCTGTACTGTCCTGCCATCAAAGCTCAAATGCTCAAAAAAGGAGGCACTGCGCTCAACCATCGAAATCCGATAACATTACAGAAAATAGTTAATGACCTTGATCTTCTTAAGTTGTTTTCAGAAACTTTGCATTCTAGTTCTGTTGGTATTTTTCTTTGATAGTTATTGGTAATGTTGAGATTATTTATGTTTGTAGAATCCTAAACATTAGTATGGCATTGATGTTGCATTTACTCAAAAACACTCAACACTTTAAACTCTCACATGCTTTTTTTTTTTTTTTTTTTTTTTGGTGGTCTAATGTCACTTGAGGGTGAAGAGACGTTAAATTAAAGTACTACTACTTACTACTACTACTACTACTACTATACTACACACACACCACACACACACACACACACACACACACACACACACACACACATACACACCACACACACAAAGTACATATCACACAGGGAATATACCAAAGCAGAAAACAACACCACATTCTTTCAATGAACAGGCATATGGAATTTATTTTGAATACACCTTTGAAGCTCTTCCAAATAATTCTAATTTCTAACTAATGCCTTTCCTATCTAAACGAATGCACACTACTTATGCACACAAAAATGTAGAAGCGCACATACCTTGATATAATGATCACTATAGCCCGGCCCAAAGGTGCACATATCTTGATGTAATGATCACTATAGCCCGGCCCAAAGGTACACATACCTTGATGTAATGATCACTATAGCTTGGCCCGAAGGTGCACATACCTTGATATAATTATCACTATAGCCCGGTCCGAAGGTGCACATACCTTGGTATAATGATCACTATAGCCCGGCCCAAAGGCGCACATACCTTGATATAATGATCACTATAGCCCGGCCCGAAGGCGCACATACCTTGATATAATGATCACTATAGCCCGGCCCGAAGGCGCACATACCTTG
This sequence comes from Conus canariensis, assembly GCA_033310375.1. NCBI lineage: Eukaryota > Metazoa > Mollusca > Gastropoda > Neogastropoda > Conidae > Conus > Conus canariensis. The sequence goes on along the minus strand of CM065714.1, from coordinate 11,156,496 downwards.
ATATAATGATCACTATAGCCCGGCCCGAAGGCGCACATACCTTGATATAATGATCACTATAGCCCGGCCCGAAGGTGCACAGGCCCAGTGATGCCTTGACTGAACCGATGCCAGTGAGAGAGAGACAGTGGACAACCTTTGACCCCTGAATGTATGTAGCTTGTCACTGGATTGTTGTTGGATCATTTTAGCGGCTGACGGAATAACGTGTTTTGATGTTTCTGACCTTTGAATGTGTGTGTGTGTGTGTGTGGGGGGGGGGGGGGGGGGGGGGGGGGGGGGAAGGGAGAGGCGGAGTGGGGGGGGGGGGTTAAATACAGGACCTATCCAATCTATGGCTCACTGATCGTGTTCTCAGGTATTGTGCAATCGCTGTTGGCTGGTCAGTGCCGTGTTCTCAGGTATTGTGCAATAGCTGTTGACTGGTCAGTGCCGTGTTCTCAGGTATTGTGCAATAGCTGTTGACTGGTCAGTGCCGTGTTCTCAGGTATTGTGCAATAGCTGTTGGCTGGTCAGTGCCGTGTTCTCAGGTATTGTGCAATAGCTGTTGGCTGGTCAGTGCCGTGTTCTCAGGTATTGTGCAATAGCTGTTGGCTGGTCAGTGCCGTGCACTCGGGTTGGGGGGAAGGTTGGAGGATGTTTCCACCTGTTGAACCTTTGGACCTGATGTTATAGGAATTGTGGGGCACTTGAGGGAGGGGGGGGGGCGGGGGGTGGGGGGGGGGAGTAAGCCTATAACTGTTATCACACTTCAACGTCCAACGTTTGTCCATAGGCGACAGAAATTATTGTTGTAACAACATTTTAAGGCCTGCAGTTCAGAATCGAGCCACAACTAATGTGTGTGTGTGTGTGTGTGCGTGCGTGCGTGCGTGCGTGTGTGTGTGTGTGTGCGTGTGTGGTGTGTGTGTGTGGTGTGGTGTGGTGTGTGTGTACATGTGTGTGTCTGTGTCTGTGTGTGTCTGTGTCTGTGTGCGCGTGTGTGTCATTTCTTCTATGAAGGAAGATTTACCAAAAAAATGGGGGGAGGGGAGGAGGATGGTAGCTATGTGTAACACAAGAATGCGATCTCCATCTTTCAGCACAGAATGGCAAACAATAGTAGCATTTGGGTTTAGGGAAAGTTACGGACATCTGAAATCAGGAATATGAGTAGATTGAGTGGGTTATCTAGAACAGAGAATGCATCGCACGTAGCTGCAGCCAGCATCGCAGTTTATCACATGTACATAAGTGCAATGTTACATGGCAATAAGCAGTAATACGTCTGTAGGTTATCACATGGATATGACAGTCGTCTGGCACGTGGGGAAAGTTTCACAACATAGCATAGACACCGTTTGCTGGCATGGTACAGTTCAAAAACAGTTCAGTACTACTGCAAATAAAACGTTCGCATGTAGAGTATTTGAAGATCATAGTCAATCACTAGGCAGGTACGGCGAACGCCGCCCCTCTAACGTAGGTAGATCGTAGCATGCATGATGTCTATGAACCATGTGGAGGGCAGATTGCACACAGCGGGAAGGGTAGGGTCGCCCTGAAGAAGGCAATCTGACACAGTGCTTGCGCATGCATGTATGCGTACATAAACATGTACAGTACATATGTTCACACATACAGCTCACATCTAAATACACGTACAGATTTAATGAACATAGACTCACAAAACATGCATGATTTTTACATTTGTTACCGAATGAATCTATTAAAAAAAAAAGACCAAGTAAACACATATAATCGAAATAAAGTTCATATATGCAGTTTCTACCAAGCAGATAACACGACTTGTCCCATCCCCCTTCCTCCCCACCCTTCACACCTGCCGAGGGGCTCTGTCCTCTCCCTCTCTGAAATGCACCCAGCACCCCCTTCCTGCCCGCCCGACCAAGCATCCCTTCCACCACCACCCCATCCCCACCACCCCACCCACTCTACAACTCATCCCCTTCCCCAACACCCGCCCGTCACCACCACTAAATCTTTTCCATCTAAATCTTTTTCATGTGCCAAAGACAACAGCAGATTATTCCATGCATTACATTTTCAAATACTATTGTCGTTTAGAACCTTCAAACCCCTTGGCAGAAATTTGCAGCTCCCTTGGCGCTCTTTAAGTTCACACGTCCACAACCATTGCATCCCAACCCTTTGATCATGGCAACTCAATCATCAGTATAATCCAAAGCCTTGAAGGTCACAGGTCAACCACCGTTACATTCCAACCCTGTTAAAGGCCGCCATTCGATCATTATACCATTCCAATATTTGTATGGAAACAAGTTAATCACTACTACCCACCAACCCTCCTAATCCTCACCTCATTTATTACAACATTCCATGATTTTACGGTAATGGGCTGATCACCACATTCCACGCCCTTTAAGATCACCTGTCCACCCCCATTCCATTTTATGGTAACTAGCTAATCGCCACTCCACTCCACACCTGTTAAGGTCACAAGTCAACTCTCTGTACATTTCATCCCCTTTTATATCACCGGTGAATGACCATTGCATCACAACCCTTGAAGGTCTCGGATTGATTGAAATTACACCCAATTCCTTAAAGATCACAGGTAAATCACCATTCATTTCCGACCAGTTGAAAGTTATTCCTTTAACAGGTAAATCACCATTCATTTCCGACCAGTTGAAAGTCATTCCTTTAACAGGTAAATCACCATCCTTTAACAGGTAAATCACCATTCATTTCCGACCAGTTGAAAGTCATTTCCTTAACAGGTAAATCACCATTTATTTCCGAACAGTTAAAGGTCATAGGTCAACCACCATCACCTTCCCTCCACTACACCCGATCCAGACATGCTGGTCAAAGTCGGTGGCCAAACAATATGGTCTATCCGTGTCCAGGAGCCCCGTGTCCAGATAGCGTATAAAGCACCCTCCGTCTGTATGATCAATGACGTGGACCTTGTTGTCTCCATAGACAGTGACCAGCAGCATCTCTTGTCCGTCAATCTGACAGAACCGAGTGTCAAGTGGACAATGCTTTGTCTGGTAGGAGCCGATCAAGGATACCTTTTGTGACCTAGTTGCACTGTACACCTCCACTGACAAGGACTCAGGGCCATAGTTAATGCAAGCAAAGTAACGTCCTCCAGCAGACACATGACGCGGAATTAGAGGTATGTTCACCACAACGTCCAAGACAGACAGTGTCGGCTGATTTCCCATAGGGGAGGTAACCTGTGATTGGGTGCATGATGCTGCTGGGTCTGAGTCAGCACTGTCAGTTTGACCTTCACTTACTGAAGTAAATTCAATTCTATGCAGAGGATTTATGGTCTCATGTACTGATTCGTACATCAACACGTAGTGAATATCATTCTGGCACGAGAGACAAGGTTACGACCTTTAGACTTCCCCAGGTCACAAGTGGTCTCACTACCATCAGGGAGATCAGCTGCGCACATGGTGAGAGACGTGTATTTTCCCAAGCCAAAACAACGTCATCACTAACGGACAGGAGGCCATGGAAAGATGTGTTCTCCACTGTGATCAGCACCCGACCCTCAGCATCGAATAGCTTCAACTGACAAGAAATGTTCTTTTCATTTGCTGGCTTGTACAACACCCACACTCGGCTAAGGCTGATAGGGCACATGTAACGAACTATGGACTTAGGGTTTTGGGAGTAGATGAGCTCTCGTGCTGGTTTCTTGCCCACCACACCCACACCCTTGCCGGCTACTCTGTGTTTGGCATCTGACCCCTTCATTGACGAGCTGACTGGCACCTTGCCTGGGACTGACTGGGGCAGTACGGGAGTGCTGGTCTTTTCTGTCTGCTGCGCTGGTTCCAGGACACCAATGAAGATACGTAACATCAGCAGGCTCACTGCTGTGGGGCTGTGCTCCACTTGGAAGCTGGGGAGGTCTTGGGTCAGCTCCTTCGTCACCGCCTTCACGTCCACGCCTTCCGTCACGCCTGAAGACAGCTGAGCATCCAAGGACACAATGTCCGCCTCCTTCCCACCTCTCAAGACCTGCAGGACGTGGTCTCGCTGGGCTTGCAGCGCCAGTTTCCTGCTGCCGAGCAGCTCGGCACGATCCTGCCAAGCTTTGGACAGCTGCTCTAGGGATCTCTGGAGAGTCTGCACGGCATCGTCCAGGGACTGGTCCACCCACTGATGCAACATGGCGGCCCGAGCGTGGCAAGCTTGTTCCGACACCGCCTTCTGCTGCCGCAGTTTGCTGCATCGATCTTCACAGGCGCTGATCACCTGATCGATTTGCTGCATCTCCAACGTCAGATTTCCCAGTTTGTCTTTCAGTTTGTCCTTGACCTTGGATCGGATTTCGGCCAAGTCCTGGGTGGGATGACCTTCATGTTGGGTCAGCTTGCATTGCAGGCAGAGGTCAGCCTGGCACGTGCTGCAGTGAAGCAGAAGTCGCTGGTCAGGATGCTTTGGACACATCTCTACTTGTTCTGCCACTTCCTGGGAACACGCCTCCTCCCCGGGTGTCAAGGTGACAACGCTGTGTCCACGGTTACTTCCAAAGGAATCATGGGTTTTACGGCAAGGGAGGCAATACCTCTGCTGGCACACAATACAGGTATGAGTGGCCTCCCTGTCGTCAGTGCACACGTCACACAGTGGTTGAGGAGGTGATGTTTGATCATCTTCAATGTAGAAGTTGGTCTGAAACACACACAACACACACACACACACACACACACACACACCACACACACACACACACACGCATGCATGCACGCACACACACACACACACCACACACACACACACACACACACACACACACACACACACCCCTGTCACCGATCGGCGGTACTAAATCAGTATGTCCACGTGTTTAAGAGTAGTGGTGGTCCAAGATAGAGAGCGTGTGCGAGTATGCGTGCGAGTGTGTGTGTATGTGTGTGTGTGTGTGTGTGTGTGTGCGTGCGCGCACGTGAGGTTGGGGTTTAGTTAGCTAGAGTTAGGTTAAGTTCCTCAGGGTTAGGTAGAAAGATTAGGCTAGGTAGGAGGCTGGGGAAATAGGACATACAGTATTCTTTCATTCCAGTCTTCACTTATTGAAGGAATGGAATGGAAGCGGGAGGTTGGTTTCGTTCCCGATTGTTACCCTTTTGTTACTTTGGTTCTACACCAGAGAAGGCGGGGCAGGATATCGGTTGTTGTTGTGTTGTCAAGTCTGTGAGTTGTTGTGGTAAATTGTGTTGTTGCACGAGCAACAACTAGTCCGTTGGTCAGGTGTGTCAGCTCTGCGGAGGGATACACTGCTCTGACCAATCGTTGTTTTGTGTGGTGAGTAGAGTTCGCTTGATTCCGACCAGGGCGGAATGCGTTGGGGTAGCTTCACTTCGGTCCCTGGTGTTCGTCGGAGTGGACGTACTCCTTGTAGGTGCGGCGGCAGCGCCGTTAGTTTTGAAGAGTGACTTCGAGTCATAGTTAGTGCCAGGTCCTCGTCGGGTTTGGGTGCCCTTGGCCTGTGCTGAGTCGGTGTCGTCCTTGTTGCAGCCACTGTCAGCCAGTTGCAGAACTGGTGTGGTTGATCGTCTGTATGTCCAGGTTGGTGATCTGTTAGGTTCGTTGTGTTGTAGTTCGTTGTGTTGTCTTGTATTATGGCGAGTTGAACTGTAGTTGTCTCATGTTGCGATTAGTTGTATGGTGTTCGTTGCGTATACTGGTTGTCTAGTATGATGTTGTCTTGGTTCCGTGATTGAAATTTGTAGTCAGCCGGTTTGTGTTGTTACCTCTTTCCTGTATATTTTTGTAAGTAATGTACATAGTGGTTCCTGAGTTCGATTTCCTCAGGACAGTTTGGCTAGACAATGTGGGTTCAATATAATGACCGTTGATGGACAGTGATGTAGATATTGTTTGTGGTTAGTTCATGGTAATGTCAGTGGGTTCAATAAGAGGGTAGTACGAGGTTGCATTTGGTTGAGGATCATAATATGAGTCAGGTGCAGATGTGTCTGCGTGAATCATAGAGGGGTTTGATGATTGTGCTCAATCTCAGTTGTAAATAATAGGAGTTCGTTGAAATTGATTAACGATTCTGGAGTTGACCTGCACAGCATTGGAATCGGTTAACTGTGTAGTAGGGCTAAGGCCAATTTGTGGTCGAGTGGTTTATACTGGAGTACGGTCGTGACTATTCAACTTATATTGGTGTCTTGTCACTTTCGTTACGAGTTAGGGTTCTCGATGCGGGTGTCGTGCGCGTGCAGACTGTATCGGTGGCGTACGCATTTGGTACAGGACAGTGAGTCCATATGGTTAGAAGTTTTGTAAGAAAGTGACAGTCGTCACACGTGCAGGGATGTATGTATTTGTGACAGAACGGGGTTGGAGAAAGATATCTTAGGTTGTGGGGAGGCAACCCAGTTATGAATTTTAGTAAGCAGAGAGAAGGGAAAGGTAAAGTTTAAGGCGAGTAGCTTAGCAGTCGATAGGATAAAAACGGATGATGTGCAGCATGTAATATTGTATGAAGTGTGGTTGTGTTGGCATAACAAGGATTAACCACTGGGTTATCTGACAATAGATGACATGAGAGTGAGGTGCTGGATGGAAATTTTGGCGAACAAATCATGTTTTTGATATATGATTATAATTGACAGTGCAAAGAGGGATAATAATGTGAAGGATTGTGGCTGCGAGCCGATTCTCTTGTGTGAACATGCTGGAACTGTGAACCGCTAAGAATTGATAAGGTGTTTTTTTTTCCTGAGAGATGTGTGTTACTACTGGTTATTGTGTGGAGACATTTCCTTGTGAAATTGGCCATTTCCTAGATTATTTAGTATGTTCTAAGGGGGCCCATGGAGTCCGTGTTGGATCGCTTAGATTGGTTTATTTCTCCGAGAATTGGGTGTGATTCATAATTTCATATGTAATAGCGTGGATGGGCTCAGGGAGAATATTGTTTTACCGCTGTTGTAAGGGTTGGCAGGAGATTGGTCTGATAACCCAAAGCGAGTGACGGGTTGGGGGGATGTATTCGAAATTTAAGGGGTCACTCTCATGCCCGAGTGGGAAGTAGGCAAGGGAGATGGAGAGTTAAAGCTTTACCAAGTAGCCTATGTGCCTTGATGACTCGGGTAGTAGCAACACTACAGTAGTGGCCTCCAGTTGTGTCAGCAGGTATCCTGTTCCGTCCTGAGGCTGGGGCCAGACCACCTCAGTCTACTGCCGCGTGCCGGCGGGTGAGCGGCGCTTTCCAGTGCCTGTTGTTTTCCCGGGAGAGGGAGACCACCCAGGCCGTCTGCCTTCTGTGGGGCAGCTCTCCTCCGGCTACCGGTACTCTTCCGGGAGTTCTCCGGCACTGGTTCCTCGTCCCGGTTTAGGCGTCCTGTGAGAGGGCGCTGCACCAGGTCTTTTCCACCCTTGGTGTCCGGCGGGGCCTTCAGAGGAGGAGGCGTCCTACGAGCCCCGGACCCGTCGAGAGGGCGTCTGGTGTGTGTACGTTGGGTGTCGTGCCCATCGCAGGGAGGAGTCAGACTGCGGGAAGCCACGGTCAGCGCCGGGGTGCAGAGTCTTCGGGGAGGGTGTCGGCCCGCGGAGGAGCCACGGTCAGCGCCGGGGTGCAGAGTCTTCCGGGGAGGTGTCAGCCTGTGAGGGGCCACGTACAGCGCCGAGGACTGGAGCTTTCTGGGCCGGGATGGGTTGTCCCATGTTTGTGATAGAAGGGGTGTAGCGTTAGGTAGTAGGGTTAGGGGTGTTAGCTACTGCCTCCTTTTAGGACGTAGTGGCCGGCACAGTGTAGGGTACTTGTCGTTGCCTCCCTTAGGGACGCAGCGACCAGTTTGGTAGTGGTCCCGGGTTTAAAAGAGAAGGGTGAGTCCTGGGGAGAGGTGTGGGTGGTAGCAGTCGTTAAGAGATTAGAGTCCCTTTGGTAAATCCTTGTCCCTAGTAGTTAGTCACCACGTGTGCGGGCTATCGCTGTGTCCCCAGGTCACAGTGATATACTGTAACTGGTGTTTTAGGTTAGGTTAGGGTCTTCCAGGTCATTATAGTAGAGTAGGGTGAGTCAGCGGGAATTGGGATACTTGTGTGCAGTTGTGGATGTGCGTGAGTGGTGGCGCCATGGAGTGTGAGTGAAATAAAGAAGCGTGCGTGATTGTAAAAACTGTGTTAGTGTGCTGTGTTGTCTGACCTAGTGTGTGATAGGCGTGGGTAAGGGTGGTAGGGCCGTCCGGCTTAGCGACCGTGACACTTACACACACACACACACACACACGCATGCACACACACGCGCAGGCACGCATGCACTTACACTCGCACGCACGCACGCCACAATTTTTTCTTCCCGAGTGTCTTACACATCAGGTGGGTTTGGGAATACATTTAAAGCCAAAAAAAAAAAAAGAAGATTAGATTACCATAGTTGTTAACACATAAAAATAATGGCAATAGAAATACGTAAGATGTAGTACTACCTAGTCCGAAGATTAATATCATTGATTGGTTTTCTTACCGGGACAGATTTCCTGATACGCACATGTTCAGTTGCATTAATTAAGTTTAATTAGTCCTTTAACTCTGTTCAGGGCATGGAGTAGAAGAGTTCAATGGCACTAAATCAACAACACGTGAAAGTAAAAGAAGAGGTAAGGCACATGTTTATTTACATGGATCTATCAGGGCTGTGAAAATACATATCTGTCAAAAAATATAACCTGACAATGGAAAAATAGTAAATTAGTAAGCAATAGTTGTGTATCTCAAACAGTTTGACATTTTAGTTTTTACAGAAACAGGCAAATAAGACACAAACATTTTTTCTAATACATTTGTTGACATTGGGTATACTTTCATGTATTTAGTCGCAAGCTAATTTAAAAGGGGAATAGCTGTTGCGATTACAGTTGATTTATGCCATTATTTACAAGTTTTAGCTGAAAATGAAAACTATATAGCATGGGTTTTTTTTTTCCTGAAACGGGAGTGTCACGGGATTCGACAAGGGTGAAAATGTTGCTTGGGACAGTTTACACCCCCCCCCCCCCCCTGCAGCGCTGAACTGTTTGACGATAATGAAGTCACTGTACGTGATGTATGGAACACCTGTGTGACTGCTTTGTCTTGGTGATGGGCGATTTCAATTTTTATACAAAGACACACTGAATGACTTCATTAAAAAGAATCTGATGTATTTTGTAGCTTTTTTTTTTCTAAGATGAAAACGATGTCGTGTATAAATCAAAGTCAAGACATGCTGAGGACAAAACTAAATGCACACACACACACACACACACACACACACACACACACACGCACACACACGCACACACGCACACACGCACACACAACACACACACACACACACACACACACCACACACCACCACCACTACCACCACCACCACCACCTCAGTTCTGTCTCTGTTACATGGACTGGTCACCGCAGAACGCTTGATTGTCTCTGGACAGGCAGCAGGTCTTCTTCTTCTTTCCTTTGGTGCCCACGATCACGAGGATGATCATTCTGGCACATAAAGGGGGGGGGGGGGGGGGGTTGTAGGCAGTCCATTTGTATGCTCTGATTATTGTGATCACGTTCACTGTGATTCTCATTGTCCATACACCATAGCCGGTCCGTTACCGTAAGGGCCACATGGTATCAGTACACTGTCACTGTTAGGCAGAGGTTCGCGACACAAAAGCATCGACTGTTGTTGCCTCTACTGTCTCACTGGGAAGATGGTTCCAGTCCCTAACGGTCCTGGGTAGAAATGAGCCACCTCTGTACTGAGTTCTGGTGTTGATGAGGCAGAACTGCTGGTTGTGGGTACGGCGCTGTCGTGGTGGAGGTGGGACTAGCTTGCTCTTGATAACTGGGCACTGGATTAGTCCATGGTGGATCTTATAAAGGAACCCCAGGCGTGTGGTTCTTCTACGCTGCTCAAGAGACGCCCAACCGAGTTGATCGATCATCCGGCTCGCACTTGAGGTGTTGTGGTAGCGGTTGAGCACAAAATGTGCGGCATGTCTTTGAACAGCCTCCAACTTGTCAATGCTCTTCTGTGTGTATGGATCCCATACTGATGATGCATAATCAAGAAGGGGTCTCACAAATGTCTTATATGCCTTCTCCTTGATGGAACTGGAGCTGATCTTTAAATTACGCCTGAGGAAACCCAGCGTTCGGTTAGCCTTGTTCACTATGTCGTTGGTGTGGGTGCCCCATGTCATTTCGCGTTGTAGTGTGACGCCCAGGTATTTGGCTGTGTGGACGGTGTCCAGATTGTGGCCGTGCAGGACGTAGGAGTGGACCAGTGGGCTCTTGCTTCTGGTGACTGGCATAGACACGCACTTTGCAGGATGAAACAGCATGTCCCAGCTTTTCTCCCATTTCGATAGTCGATTGAGGTCTTGCTGTAGATGATCTTGTTGTTCACTGTTGGCTACTACCCTGTACACTGCTGTGTCGTCCGCAAATAGTCGTGCCAGTGCCGTCAGCTTGTCCGGAAGGTCGTTGATATAGGCCAAGAATAAACAGGGACCCAATACGGAACCCTGAGGTACCCCTGACCTAACGCTGACGTAGGAGGAGTGGTGACCATCAACTACGACTGCTTGGCGTCGATCATTGAGGAAGCTGTTGATCCATGTGAGGGTGGAGCCTTGTATACCATACCGTTTGAGTCTGTGGATCAGCAGACTGTGGTTAACCCGGTCGAAGGCCTTTGCAAAGTCCATGATTAGGATGTCCGTCTGCTTCCCACTCTCCAAATTGGTGGTAAGCTCCTCTACGAACTCCAGGAGTTGGCTCTCACATGAACGTCCCCGTCGAAATCCATGTTGGCTGTCGTTGAGAATGGCGTGAGACTCGAAGTGCTGCATGACAGCGCTGACGATGATGTGCTCCATGATCTTGCATACGATACATGTCAGGGAGACTGGCCTGTAGTTGGCTGGGTTATATTGTTCTCCCTTCTTGAAAATTGGTGTAACATATGCACACCTCCAGTCAGTTGGAACAACGCCTGAGGAAAACGATGACTGGAAGATGGTGGTCAGTGCTGGCGCTAATTCCTCTGCAAGCTCCCGCAACACTCTTGGGCTTATACCGTCAGGTCCTCCTGCCTTGTGTGGGTTTAGGTTTTTCAAGAGTTTCTTCACTCCTTCACAGCTGATGATGATGTTGTTCATAGCCGGTATAGTTGTGTCAGTCATTCCAGCCTTGAGCTCAAACTCCTCAGCCGTGTACTCATGACCATCCCCGAAGACTGACTGGAAGTGTTCGTTCAGCAACTCTGCTTGTTCCTGGGGATCAGAGGTAAGGCGGCCGTTTTTCTTGAGTGGGGCAACACCGCAGGTGATGGTGATGCCATGGATCTTCTGGTGCCACGTTCAGGGCTTCAGGTCAGAGAGGTCAAGTTGTCCCCCTTGACTATTTCGCGCATGAAACATTGAGCTTCAGAATTTGTCATGCCCTTCCCCATTTTCTTGTCACTTGTCCGTCACCTGACAGATTCGATGTCCTTCAGGCAACGTGAGCTGCTGAATAGGGAGAGGCCTTAGTGCCTTCTCTGCCCATTATCCTCTTGATAATAATAATAATGATAATGATGATAATCATAATCATCATCATCATCATCATCATATTAACAACAACAACAACAATAATAACAAAAATAATAATAACAGCAGCAATTCTTGGGCACAATATTCTGATATGTATTAGCCCAAAGCGCCTTATGTAGTCATGTAAACAAACAAAAACAAGAAAATACAGGTATGCACTTACTTAACACTTGTAAGTCTGTGTATACACTTACACACATATACGCGTACAAAAACATGCATCGTACATATGTTCATACATACAGCCCACATCTAAATACACGTGCAGATTGGACGAACACCGACTCACAAAACTAGCATGATTTATACATTAAGTACTAATTGAATCTACAAAAAAAAAAAAGACTAAGTAAAAACATACAGTCGAAATAAAGACTAAGTGCATGTATACAGTTTCTACCAGGCAGATAAACGTAACGACTTACTCCATCCTCACCCCTCCCACTCCTCACATTTGCTGGGGAGCTCTTTCCTCACTCTGTCTGAAATGCATCCCCTTTCTGTCCGCCCCACCCATCATCCCTTCCAGCCCCACCCCCTCCCTCCCACCCACTCTACACTCACCCCCTTCCCCCAACACCCGCCCATCCCCACCAACAAGTCTTTCCCAGCCTCACGGACAAATCAATGCAATTTCAGTAAAAATTGAAAGTAACAATTTCCGCACACACGCACGAACGCTCGTACACGCACGTGCGCGCATGCATGCACGGACGCACGTACTTACTCGTGCTCGTACACACACGCACGCACAAACACGCAAACACACATACACGCACGCACGCACGCACGCACGCACAGACACCACACACACACACACACACACACACACACACACACACACACACACACACACACACACACACACACACACAGGCTGTTAAGCAGATGCTGTGACTTACGACTTCGTATGCAGATGCGGTTTTAGTTTCTTTTTGAAAGTGACAAGGGATTAAATGTGTCAGGGACAACAGCAGACTGTTCCATGCATTACATTCTGACTTAGTATTGTCGTTCAGAACCTTCAAACTTCTTCACAGGAATTGCAGCTCCCTTGGCACTTCAGTTCACAGGTCCAGAACCATTGCAATCTCCAACCCTTTGATGGGGGCAGCTCAATCATCAGTATAATAATCCAATGCCTTGAAGGTCACAGGTCAACCACCGTTACATTCCAGTTCTGTTGAAGACCACGATTCGATCATCATAACATTCCAATATTTGTATGGCAACAAGTTCATCACCACTACCCACCAACTCTCCTTATCCTCACCTGATTCATTACAACAATCTGTGATTTTACGGTAATGGGCTGATCATCACAGCATTCCACGCCCTTTAAGGTCACCAGTTAATCCTCATTCCATTTCATGGTAACTAGCTAATCGCCACTCCACTCCACTCCACACCCGTTAAGATCACAAGTCAATTCTCTTTACATTTCACCCCCTTTTATATCACCGGTGAATCACCATTGTATCCAAACCCTTGAAGGTCTGGGATTAATTAAAGTTACACCCAATTCCTTTAAGATCACAATTAAATCCCCATTCATTTCCGACCAGTTGAAAGTCACAGGTCAACCATCACCACCTTCCCTCCCCTACACCCGATCCAGACATGCTGGTCAAAGTCGGTGGCCAGACAACATGGTTCATCCGTGTCCAGGAGCCCCGTGTCCAGATAGCGTATAAGATTCCCTCCGTCTGTATGGTCAATGACGTGGTCCTTGTTGTCTTCATCGTAAATGACCAACAGCATCTCTTGTCCGTCAATCTGACAGAAACGAATGTCACATAGCTCTTGCTTTGTCTGGTAGAAGCAGATCAATGATAGGTTTTGTGACCCAGTTGCACTGTACACCTTCACTGACTTATGGTAACAGCTAATGCAAGCAAAGTAACGTCCTCCGGCAGACGCATGACGCAGACCTGTTGGTGTCTCGTTCAACACGACGTCCAAGACAGACAGTGTCGGCTGATTTCCCATAGGGGAGGTAACCTGTGATTGGGGGCGAGATGCTGCTGGGTCTGAGTCAGCACTGTCAGTGTGACCTTCAGTCACTGAAGTAAATTCAATTCTATGCAGAGAGCCTATGGAATCCCATACTGAATTGTACGTACAAGCGTAGTGAATATCATTCGTGGCACGAGAGACAAGGCGACCATCTTTAAACTTCCCCAGGTCACAAGTGGTCTTACCACCATCAGGGGAGATCAGCTGCGGTCGTGGTGACAAAAAATTCTCTTCCCAGACCAAAACAACGTCATCACTAACGGAGAGGAGGCCAGTGCAATTTGCGCCCTCCTCCACCGTGATCAGCACCCGACCCTCAGCATCGAATAGCTTCAATTGACAAGATATGCTAGAAATATTTGCTGGTGTGTACAACACCCACACTCGGCTGAGGCTGATAGGACATATGTAATGAACTATCGACTCGGGATTTTTGGAGTAGATGAGCTCTCGTGCTGGTTTCTTGCCCACCACACCCACACCCTTGCCGGCTGCTCCGTGTTTGGCATCTGACCCCTTCACTGACGAGCTGAATGGCACCTTGCCTGGGACTGACTGGGGCAGTACGGGAGTGCTGGTCTTTTCTGTCTGCTGCGCTGGTTCCAGAATGCCAATGAATGTACGTAACATCGGCTGGCTCACTGCTGTGGGGCTGTGCTCCACTTGGAAGCTGGGGAGGTCTTGGGTCAGCTCCTTCGTCACCGCCTTCACGTCCACGCCTTCCGTCACGCCTGAAGACAGCTGAGTATCCAAGGACACAATGTCCGCCTCCTTCCCACCTCTCAAGACCTGCAGGACGTGGTCTCGCTGGGCTTGCAGCGCCAGTTTCCTGCTGCCGAGCAGCTCGGCACGATCCTGCCAAGCTTTGGACAGCTGCTCCAGGGATCTCTGGAGAGTCTGCACGGCATCGTCCAGGGACTGGTCTACCCACTGATGCAACATGGCGGCCCGAACGTGGCAAGCTTGTTCCGACACCGCCTTCTGCTGCCGCAGTTTGCTGCATCGATCTTCACAGGCGCTGATCACCTGATCGATTTGCTGCATCTCCAGCGCCAGAGTTCTCAGTTTGTCTTTCAGTTTGTCCTTGGCCTTGGATCGGATTTCGGCCAAGTCCTGGGTGGGATGACCTTCATGTTGGGTCAGTTTGCATTGCAGGCAGAGGTCAGCCTGGCACGTGCTGCAGTGAAGCAGAAGTCGCTGGTCAGGATGCTTTGGACACATCTCTACTTGTTCTGCCACTTCCTTGGAACACGCCTTCTCCCCGGGTGTCAAGACGACAACACTGTGTCCACGGTTACTTCCAAAGGAATCATGGGTTTTACGGCAAGGGAGGCAATACCTCTGCTGGCACACAACACAGGCATGAGTGGCCTCCCTGTCGTCAGTGCACACGTCACACAGTGGTTGATCATCTTCAATGTAAAAGTTGGTGTGAAACACACACACACACACGCAGGCACGCAGGCACGCACACACACACGCACGCATGCAGAAGCACACACACGCACTCACATACACACGCACGCATAAATGCACGCACACTCGCACGCACGCACGCCACAATTTTTTTTTCCAGAGTGTCTTACGCATCAGGTGGGTTTTGGAATGCATTTAAAGCAACAACAAAAAATCAGATTACCATAGTTTGTTTGCATTCAATATTTCTGTGCATGCATTTGCATGTGAGTTAGGCGAGCCATTATCATGTCACTGTGAGTGAGTGTAAGTATGTGTGCGTGCGCTGAGCGCGAGCGCACGTGTGTGTGTGTGTGTGTGTGTGGTGTGTGTATGTGTGTGCGTGTGTTTGTGTGTGTGTGTGAGTGTGGTGTGTGTTGTGTGTGTGTGTGCGTGTGTGCGCGCGCGCGCGCGCGGTGGTGTGTGTGTGTGTGTGTGTGTGTGTGTGTGTGTGTGTGTTGTAGCTGCGCTACTGCACGTCCACAAGAATACGTGTTTCTCATGTCTGTCAATACACCAGTGAAACAGAACACGGGGTAACATGGTAGCTGGTGGTCTGTAGAAATGAACTGAAGACCTCTGCTAATTGCTAATATCAAAGACGAGGAAAACTTCAATATCTCCATTCTAAAGGGCATGTAACCGACTTGAGAGATGAAAAAATTACAAAATACATTTGACTATGCTACCCTCATAAGAGAGAGACAGGGACACACACACCACACACACACACACCGCACGCGCGCGCGCGCGCGCACGCACGCACGCATGCACACACGCACAGACAGACAGAGAGAGAGAGAGAGACCGTCAGATAGACAGACAGAGAAACAGACACAGAGGGGGACACACACACACACACACACACACACACACACACACACACGGATGGTTCTCTTATTGACAAAATGTGGCGGGTGCTGGGTTTGTAATACCTGGACTAAAGAAAGAAAAATCGTTTCATATTGGTGCAGGTCATTCTATTTTCACCGCAGAACTGGTAGCCATTCTCATGGCTCTGCGATACAATTGTTAATCTTCCTATGGTTATATTTCCAATACTTTTTTGTGTTGACTCTAAGTTTGTCTTATTTACACTGAAATCCATGAAGTCTATAGACAGATGTGACTTAGCAATTGAAATTAATCATCTCATACATTTTCTAATTCAAAAGGGTTCCAGTGTAACATTTACTTGGGTTCCATCACATTGTGGTATTTATGGAAATGAATGGGCAGACAGAGTAGCTGGAGGAGGTGCAGGACAAAGAATTCGTTGTGAAAACGTTCATATTCCTTTGTATGCAAAGGAATGCTATAATCTTTTAGAAAAAGACACCAAAGCTCGTGTGGGTTATAATGTAAATCGGCACACCTCTTACAGCATGTCTTTGTTGAATGTTTTTCCAAGGGAAATTTCCAGTTTGTGTTTTAGACTTAAATATAATTCATTAAAATGTAAATATGTTGATACTGCAAAATGCATATGTGGGGGAAAACGTTTGAGATTTCATGTACTATTTAATTGCCCCATTGTGCGGCAGTACCTACCCAATTTTCAGTTACCAAATCACGCACACACAATCACAGAGACAATTGATGATTTTAAGACTCTAACTTGAAATCGTTCATTTTTGGCTAATGTATTAAAATATTTACTTCGCAGTCCTGTTGGTACATTAGTATGAGATTTCAGTGTTTTCGAAGCAAACATTGTTTATGTTGTTCATGTTCACTGATTTAAGCTCTATTTTTAATTATGTTTTCATTTGTATAATAATATCAATGTCATCTTGATGTATATCATTTACAAATATCACAATCGTCTAAAAACACACAATGTGAAAAGACGCAAAACTAAACACACACACACACACACACACACACACACACACACACACACACACACACACACACACACTCACACACACAACCCCACACACACACACACACACACACACACACACACACACACACACACACCACGCACGCACACACACAGTCAGACAGACAGACAGGCAGACAGACAGGTGAAGATAAAACTGAATATACTGCCAACTCATAAAAGGTTTGATTAAAATCTCTAATCTGAAGCCCCTGAAGGGTCCATTAGAAACGTGAAGAAGAAACTTGGCACATCAACAAAACAGCTTCATTGATGGAAGGTGAATCGTGGCACATCAACGAAACAGCTTCATTGATGGAAGGTGAATCGTGGCACATCAACGAAACAGCTTCATTGATGGAAGGTGAATCGTGGCACATCAACGAAACAGCTTCATTGATGGAAGGCGAATCGTGGCACCTCAACAAAACAGCTTCATTGATGGAATCGTGGCACATCAACAAAACAGCTTCATTGATGGAAGGCGAATCGTGGCACAGAACAACAGAAAGTTCAGTGTTGTGAGTGTACTGTTTTGGTTTGTTTGTCTTCATACAGTTCCTTATACAGCCTGTGCAGTATAAAACTTTGGGGGGGGGGGGGGGGGGGGGGCATTGCTAAGATTTTACAAGTGGACAGCGTGTCCTGGATTTTGCCTTCACTTTTTTTATATTACATAAAGCCTTTTCTCTCCATCACATTTACTTTTTGTTCTTTCAGTTCGAGTATTTACTGCATTCATTACAGATACAAATCGAGCTTGCTCTAGGTTTCAATACTGAACTGAACTGAACTAGGTGATATGGATCGCTCTGCCTGTTAAGGGAGGCGATTTTCTTTATTTATCTACAGAAAGACTACTTCCTTGCTTGCCTCCCTTTATACCTGTGGTTGACGCTAATGTGTCCGCAATAACACACTCAGGCTGTCTTGTTGTTGTTATAGTTGTTTGTTTTTATCACAATTACAAATAGGTTCTTTCATATGCATGCACATTCGTACATGCATTTCTATGTTAGCATATGCAAACACCTCTCTCTCTCTCTCTCTCTCTCTCTCTCTCTCTCTCTTCTCTCTCTCTCACACACACACACACACACACACACACACACACACACATGTACTCTTATTCATTTATTCATGTACTTATTATAAATAACATACTGACGTAAAGCCACACATGGTCGCGTGCACACACTGTCACAGCAGAGACACAATTATTCAAACACACTAGTCCGCGTACCCACCGACAGCATATTCAAACCTTGAGATACATACATTTAGTGTTAACTCCACCCCCTTTTACCCCCACCACCCAGTTCCACCCAACCTCGCCTCCCTCCCTCCCCAGCCCTCCCTCCCTCCCAGCCCCCCCCCCCCCCCCCCCCCCCCCCCCCCCCCCCCCCCCCCCCCACCCCCCCCCCCCACACTACCACACCCTACCCCACCACACACACCACACACATCACACACCCGCCCCCTCCCCCTCCCCCCCCCCCCCCCCCCCCCCCCCCCCCCTCCCCGCTTCGACACAGTCAGAGAGTTGCACTTCCTTTATGGCCGAAATCCACTAACCTGCAACGCCCGCACTCCTCCTGCAGGCAGCAGCACCATCGCTCGGCACGAGGGGCAGGGGAAGGAGACAGACGACCCAGCCACACCCTCAAGACAGCTCTGACAGAACGAGTGGAAACACGGCAGAAGTTTGGGGCGACGATACCTCTCCAGACAGATCGAACACTGGCGACTGACACTGTCACCACCATCCACCCCCGTCCCAGACGCGATCTTGCTACCACCGGTCGCCATTTTGAGTTGGTTACGTGCAGAATGCTCCGCCCTCTCTTCCCCCTGAAATATTCCACCAAATAAGTTGGGTTGGTTGGTTTCACAGCAAATCGTTCGTCGGCAATGGAATACAGTTGTTAATCAGGACACAAACCATGTAAGACAGTTAGAAAATGCACAAACACTGAAGATAATGTCAGTTGTACACGTCAGTCTAGGACTTCGACGAGCACTGGCCTTTCAACTGTACATGATATTACGCAAGGCGTTGTCTGTGCCCAGCCTCGAAAAGCGCGAAGTACACAGGTAG
>CM065714.1:11129957-11134957 GCA_033310375.1 Conus canariensis | reverse complement strand
CATGTGTGTGTGAGTTTAAGTGTGTGTGTGTGTGTGTGTGTGTGTGTGTGTGTGTGTGTGTGCGCGCGCGCACGCGTGCGTGCATGTGTGTGTGCGTGCGTGTGTGTGTGTGTGTGTGTGTGTGTGTGTGTGTGTGTGTGTGTGTGTGTGTGTGTGCACGCACGCCATATTCAACTGTTCTTGTACATCTGTTCCTGTCAGCCGATGATGAATATTGTGCACCATGTTTAAATTGTCCACAGGCGCGTGCGCTCGCGCGGGCATTTATGTGTGTGTGTGTGTGTGTGTGTGTGTGTGTGTGTGTGTGTGTGTGTGTGTGTGTGTGTGTGTGTGTGTGTGTTTAAGGCCATTCTAAGCTCGATGATAGTGAAAACGTCATAGGTTGCCCAAAGAGAGAGAGAGAGGGGAGAGAGAGAGAGAGAGAGAGAGAGAAGAGAGAGAGAGAGAGAGAGAGAGAGAGAGAGAGAGAGAGAGAGAGAGAGAGGAGAGAGAGAGAGAATGCTTTATTCACTCAATAGCCTTGACCCTTTGAAGAGTTAGAAGTTAAAAGGCTAATGTTCTCTTAGCCTCTTAGCCGTAGGAGCAAGAACTATAAGACGTTCACCGTGTCTAGGGCATGGTATGATGAAAGGCGGTGCCCATTCTTTTCAATCCACCACCTTGAATCTACCCTGAACTCAGTCAGGCACCCATCTACTTAAAGATTACACGAAACATGAAAATAACAACGGAAACAATCATGAGAAGTTGAACAGTTCACTGCTGAATGTAGAGTACCTTAAATGTTGTCGGGAAGTACCTGAACTACTTGGCTAGATCTGAACGTATCGTTTTAAAACTAGAAACTTCGAAACTGTTTACTTAACGTATTCTGTTATGTGAAATGGAGAACATTTCTGTATTGAAAAAAAATATTTGTTTGGTTAAAATCAACGGTGCATGATATTTTTGTGGTTTCATAAGGCTTACTTAATCATTTTACTTTTTTTTCTTTTTATTTTTTTAGCAATACAAACTTTTGGTTAACACAAGTCATATCCTGGCTATCACTGTAGGTAGGCTGCCACCAGCCTTGTTAAAGTTTATGTCGTTTAGAAAAAAAAAAACAATTTAAAATGCAATAAGCTTAAAAGAAGATTTACTGTTTCGCCGAACGAAAGAGACAAACAAATTACAAAACAAAACCCGACACACAACATTCAAGACAATGAAAACGAAGAACGAACAATCAAAATCAATAACTTAAAAGCGAAATACAACACAATGAAGGGTAGCAGTCAGTATGACTCAAAGTTGGGTTCAGAGTGAAGCAGCTGTAGCAGTAGTGAAGTCGCTGAAATGTGTGAAGGCTGCAGGCATTGACAACATTCGTGCAGAATGGCAGTCACTAATCTCTCATCAGCCATCTGCGAAGAGACAGTGACTAATATCCACAGCATTGCGAGAGACAGTGACTAATTCCCAACAGCCTTGCGAAGAGACAGTGACTAATATCCCAACAGCCATCTGCGAAGAGACAGTGACTAATATCCCAACAGCCATCTGCGAAGAGACAGTGACTAATATCCCAACAGCCATCTGCAGAGAGGCAGTCTCTAATATCCCAACAGCCATCTGCAGAGAGGAAGTGACTAATATCCCAACAGCCATCTGCGAAGAGACAGTGACTAATATCCCAACAGCCATCTGCAGAGAGGCAGTCACTAATATCCCAACAGCCATCTGCAGAAAGGCAGTGACTAATATCCCAACAGCCATCTGCAGAGAGGCAGTAACTAATATCCCAACAGCCATCTGCAGAGAGGCAGCGACTAATATCCCAACAGCCATCTGCAATAGAAATCTGGCATTCTGGCGAGAGGTCTTCGCCATGGACCCAATCACCAACAGTCATCCTTTCAAAGAAAGGGAATCTCCATCAATGCCGGACATCATCGCACAATCAGTTCGGTGAGCCATGCCGTAGATCACACTGAGAGTCTAGCAGGCAATGGACAAGAACTCGCCAGGTTTGCTGAAAGCCTGGAAGACATATCAACAAGATACGGCACGGCAAGCAGCACTGAGAAAACATAGTGACCACACCCAGTCCCTCCTGTAACAATAGACTATGGTCACACCACCACCACCAGTCCCTGCTGTAACAATAGACTATGGTCACACACCACCACCACCAGTCCCTGCTGTAACAATAGACTATGGTCACACCACCACCACCACCACCAGTCACTGCTGTAACAATAGACTATGGTCACACACCACCACCACCAGTCACTGCTGTAACAATAGACTATGGTCACACCACCACCACCAGTCACTGCTGTAACAATAGACTATGGTCACACACCACCACCACCAGTCCCTGCTGTAACAATAGACTATGGTCACACCACCACCACCAGTCACTGCTGTAACAATAGACTATGGTCACACACCACCACCACCAGTCCCTGCTGTAACAATAGACTATGGTCACACCACCACCACCAGTCCCTGCTGTAACAATAGACTATGGTCACACACCACCACCACCACCACCACTCACTGCTGTAACAATAGACTATGGTCACACCACCACCACCAGTCCCTGCTGTAACAATAGACTATGGTCACACACCACCACCACCAGTCCCTGCTGTAACAATAGACTATGGTCACACCACCACCACCAGTCACTGCTGTAACAATAGACTATGGTCACACACCACCACCACCAGTCCCGGCTGTAACAATAGACTATGGTCACACCACCACCACCAGTCCCTGCTGTAACAATAGACTATGGTCACACACCACCACCACCAGTCCAGGCTGTAACAATAGATTATGGTCACACCACCACCACCACAAGTCCCTGCTGTAACAATAGACTATGGTCACACCACCACCACCAGTCCCTGTTGTAACAATAGACTATGGTCACACACCACCACCACCAGTCCAGGCTGTAACAATAGGCTATGGTCACACACCACCACCACCAGTCACTGCTGTAACAAGAGACTATGGTCACACACCACCACCAGTCCCTGCTGTAACAATAGACTATGGTCACACACCACCACTACCACCAGTCCCTGCTGTAACAATAGACAATGGTCACACACCACCACCACCACCAGTCCCTGCTGTAACAATAGACTATGGTCACACACCACCACCACCAGTCACTGCTGTAACAATAGACTATGGTCACACCACCACCACCAGTCACTGCAGTAACAATAGACTATGGTCACACACCACCACCACCAGTCACTGCTGTAACAATAGACTATGGTCACACACCACCACCACCAGTCACTGCTGTAACAATAGACTATGGTCACACACCACCACCAGACACTGCTGTAACAATAGACTATGGTCACACACCACCACCACCACCAGTCCCTGCTGTAACAATAGACTATTGTCACACACCACCACCACCAGTCACTGCTGTAACAATAGACTATGGTCACACCACCACCACCAGTCACTGCTGTAACAATAGACTATGGTCACACACCACCACCACCAGTCACTGCTGTAACAATAGACTATGGTCACACACCACCACCAGTCCCTGCTGTAACAATAGACAATGGTCACACACCACCACAACCAGTCCCTGCTGTAACAATAGACAATGGTCACACACCACCACCACCAGTCACTGCTGTAACAATAGACTATGTTCACACCACCACCACCAGTCACTGCTGTAACAATAGACAATGGTCACACACCACCACCACCAGTCCCTGCTGTAACAATAGACTATGGTCACACACCACCACCACCAGTCCCGGCTGTAACAATAGACTATGGTCACATACCACCACCACCAGTCCCTGCTGTAACAATAGACTATGGTCACACACCACCACCACCAGTCCTGCTGTAACAATAGACTATGGTCACACACCACCACCACCACAGTCACTGCTGTAACAATAGACTATGGTCACACACCACCACCACCAGTCACTGCTGTAACAATAGACTATGGTCACACACCACCACCACCAGTCACTGCTGTAACAATAGACTATGGTCACACACCACCACACCAGTCACTGCTGTAACAATAGACTATGGTCACACACCACCACCACCAGTCACTGCTGTAACAATAGACTATGGTCACCACCACCACCACCAGTCACTGCTGTAACATAGACTATGGTCACACACCACCACACCAGTCCCTGCTGTAACAATAGACTATGGTCACACACCACCACCACCAGTCCTGCTGTAACAATAGACTATGGTCACACACCACCACCACCAGTCACTGCTGTAACAATAGACTATGGTCACACCACCACCACCAGTCACTGCTGTAACAATAGACATGGTCACACACCACCACCACCAGTCACTGCTGTAACAATAGACTATGGTCACACCCCACACCATCCGAACTAGCATGTACAACCCACCCGTCACTGCTGTAACAATAGACAATGGTCACACACCACCACCACCAGTCCTGCTGTAACAATAGACTATGGTCCACCACCACCACACAGTCACTGCTGTAACAATAGACTATGGTCACACCACCACCACCACCAGTCACTGCTGTAACAATAGACTATGGTCACACACACCACCACCAGTCCTGCTGTAACAATAGACTATGGTCAACACCACCACCACACCAGTCCTGCTGTAACAATAGACTATGGTCACACCACCACCACCACCAGTCACTGCTGTAACAATAGACTATGGTCACACCACCACCACCAGTCCCTGCTGTAACAATAGACTATGGTCACAACCACCACCACCACCAGTCACTGCTGTAACAATAGACTTGGTACACCACCACCACCAGTCACTGCTGTAACAATAGACTATGGTCACACCACCACCACCAGTCACTGCTGTAACAATAGACCATGGTCACCCACCACCACCAGTCACTGCTGTAACAATAGACCATGGTCACACCACCACCACCAGTCCTGCTGTAACAATAGACCATGGTCACACCACCACCACCA
>CM065714.1:11092457-11109957 GCA_033310375.1 Conus canariensis | reverse complement strand
AATAGCCCGATGTTAGATCAAGGTGCAAACTCTGTATGAAAATGGCCAGATTGTAGAGCAAGGAGCAACCATACACTGTAAATGGCCAGATGTTAGATTACGGAGCAAACTTTCTTTGAAAATTACCAGAAGGCAGAGCAAAGAAAACAATCCCTCAGAAGACAGCCATACGAGAGAGCAAGGAGTTTTAGTTTCAGTTTCATCAAGGAGGTATCACTGCGTGCGGACTTGTCCATATCCGCTATACCACATCCGCTAAATTTTGAGACCACACTGCGCATGGTTTAAAGCTGATGGATAAATGAATTAATGGCTAAGATGAGAGAATTAAAACAGAGGAGGGTCTCGTGGCTAGGACTTGGCAGATGTCTGACTTACGCATTAGCCAGACGCGCTGGTCAGACTTTGAGTACATGCCTAACATTGGTTGTGTCATTATTATCATTGTATATGAGTGTGGTGAGTGTACACATGGTGTGTGTGTGTGTTTGGATATGAGGGCATGGGCCCGTGAGTGTGTGCATGTGCGCGCATGTGTGGGCGCGCGCGGTCCACGTGCGTGAGTTCGTGCATTTCTGTGTGTGTGTGTGCGCGCAGAAAACAAGAGAAAGTGTAGCACGGAATGAACTCCCTATGATAATAGTCAGCTGCTAGAGCCAGGAGCAAACTCCCTTCGAAACTAGCGTTAGAGACGGCAGGGTAGAGAGCAAACTCCCTCTGAAAATAGCCAGAAGAAGGCGGGGGGGGGGGGGGGGGGGGGGGTGCAGGTCAGATTCTTTTATTTTGATGTTTTCCGTGCGAACTTCTCTCATAACAATTCAGCGCCAGTTTGATATTTTCACGGTCCAAATCTTTTGGCTTAAGATGAAGATTCGAAAAAAAAAAAAGGAAAAAAAAAAAGAAAAATTAATGTGTACCTATTCAGCTCACTTTTCAAACGAAAGTAATAAACAATAAACAAACTAGCTGCATAAGGGAACCATCGCAATCCCTTTTGAAGGCAATATATTTGTGTTGCCTGCTCCGAGGCCTTTCGTCCGCTGGGTCGGAACTCATCAAGGAGACACGGCTGGTTGTGTCTGCCTCCCGGCGTCAAATAGAGACACACCACAGTCCATAATACTGTGGTGTTCTCACCACCAAGGGTGCAAAAAAAGAATCCAATAGCACCCCCAAAGTAGCCAGCGAAAAGTAGTAAATGAAACCAAACGAAAGTGTGGGGAGGAAAAAAGTTGCTGAAAAACTAGACATTATGCAAATAGTATAAAATGTAGGGGACAATCTTTGAGCCTACGCTTGAGGATCCACCCAAAGATGCAAGGGAGATCAAAAGACAAACACACAGACGGACAGAAACAAATACAAATAACCTCAATTTAATCAAAACAAAATCGGAAATGAAATGAGGCAGGGAACAGTAAACGATAAACAGTAAACAAGTGGGGTATTTTTTGCTCCCATAAGAAAACCTAACACAGAGTAACTTTTATTCAAGACTGGCACAGCCTTTTAAACTTGAATAAAGTCAGACAAATACATAGACGAAAAATCTAATAGTGGGGGAAAAAACAAGCGCAGGTCAACAACTGAACTGTCTTCATAGTAATGACTTGGCAAAGATTTGGACTTAAGGAGGGGGGGGGGGGGGAGTTTGAAGATGGAGAAACTGGGAACATGAAATTAAGAAAATATGTTACAGATATGAAAACTCTTCACTAGCTGCATAAGGGAACCATCGCAAAAGGGATTGTGATGGTTCCCTTATGCAGCTAGTGAAGAGTTTTCATATCTGTAACATATTTTCTTAATTTCATGTTCCCAGTTTCTCCATCTTCAAACTCCCCCCCCCCCCCCCCCCCTTCCTTAAGTCCAAATCTTTGCCAAGTCATTACTATGAAGACAGTTCAGTTGTTGACCTGCGCTTGTTTTTTCCCCCACTATTAGATTTTTCGTCTATGTATTTGTCTAACTTTATTCAAGTTTAAAAGGCTGTGCCAGTCTTGAATAAAAGTTACTCTGTGTTAGGTTTTCTTATGGGAGCAAAAAATACCCCACTTGTTTACTGTTTATTGTTTACTGTTCCCTGCCTCATTTCATTTCCGAAAGTAATAAAAGTATGCCCTATGATTATATCTTCCCCATCTTCCTGTTTCAGTCCCAACCACTTTTACCTGTAAGCTTGTAAACATCTGGCCTAACATAAGAAACTGTATTACCTTTCTCACCACAGTTTACATATGTGGAGATCGTTGCATGTTTTGCATCTGAACATTTCTATCAAAATATCCAAGACATGAACACGAAGAATTTCAACAAGCTGTATAGGAAAAACAGAGATGAAAAACTACGGCCAACAGTCCCTGTCAAAATAGGAATTTGTGGTTAACCTGACTGGACTTGACCAATAGTTTATCTCCATTGTAGACAATACTGTGGTCCGTCCTTTGAATGAGAAAGTGTGTAGAGTTAAAAGAATGCATGTTACGAAGACACCCTCTGATTGTGCCTCACCAGGAGATTTAGAGAAAAAACCAAACTCGTTCAGGAAAAAAAACGCAGGAGAAGATAGAGAAAGAATCTAACTCTTTCCAAATATAGCCAGAAGATGGCAAAGAAACGACCTAACTCTCCCAATGAATAGCCAGGAGATGATTGAAAAAGGACCTAACTCTCCCAATAAGTAGCCAAGAGATGATAGAAAAAAGACCCAACTCTCCCAATAAATAGCCAGGAGATGGTAAAGAAAGGACCACACTCCCCCTAAGAATAGCTAAGAGATGAGCAGAGAAAGGACCTAACTCTCCCTTAAAATAGCCAGGAGATGGTAGAGAAAGGACCTAACTCTCCCTTAAAATAGCCAGGAGATGGTAGAGAAAGGACCTAACTCTCCCTTAAAATAGCCAGGAGATGGTAGAGAAAGGACCTAACTCTCCCTTAAAATAGCCAGGAGATGGTAGAGAAAGGACCTAACTCTCCCTTAAAATAGCCAGGAGATGGTAGAGAAAGGACCTAACTCGCCCTTAAAATAGCCAGGAGATGGTAGAGAAAGGACCTAACTCGCCCTTAAAATATATTATTATTATTATTATGAACATTTATTACGCCTAATCAATTGAATGCCCTAGGCGTTTACAATATCACAACAGACATCAAATCACACAATATATAACAATCATACATGAGAAAAAGGCATCAAAATCCAAAGCAAGGACACAAACTCACAAGCATGCATACACGCAAACACACACTCACACAGACACGAACGCACACAAAGCAGACACTCGCATCACGCATTGCAAACGTCGGGTCACAGGGAAGACGAAGTTACCTAGGAAACAGATGAGTTTTGAGAAGGCGCTTGAATGTGGGCAGTGAGGGTGAGTATCTGAGAGAGCGAGGCAATTGATTCCAGGTAGTTGGAGCTTGATAGGCAAAGGAACGTTGACCAAAGGTTTTAGTGCGAACAGTGGGGATACTGTAGATACGAGTGTCACATGAGGAACGTAAAGCTCGAGATGGGGTGTAAAGATGTAACAGGTGGGTGAGATACTCAGGACAGGAAGACTCGATAGATTTGAAGCAGAGAGAGGCAGTCTTGTAGGATATTCTTAGCTGAACAGGGAGCCAGTGGAGAGAGCGGAGCAATGGGGTAACATGGTTATATTTAGAAGTGCGAAAGATGAGACGGGCAGCATGATTCTGAACTCTTTGAAGTTTGTTGATGAGATGAGAGGGAGAGCCAGACAAAAGAGCGTTACAGTAATCCAGGCGGGATAGAACAAATGCGCAGACAAGAGCTTTTGTTGTGTTTTCTGATATAGCCATGAGATGGTAGAGAAAGGACCTAACTCGCCCTTAAAATAGTCAGGAGATGGTAGAGAAAGGACCTAACTCTCCCTTAAAATAGCCGGGAGATGGTAGAGAAAGGACCTAACTCTCCCTTAAAATAGCCGGAGATGTAGAGAAAGGACCTAACTCTCCTAAAATAGCCGGGAGATGGTAGAGAAAGGACCTAACTCTCCTTAAATAGCGAGATGTAGAGAAGACTAACTTCTTAAATGCAGAAGATGTAGAGAAGATAACTCTCTTAATAGCAGGGATGGTAGAGAAAGGACCTAACTCTCTCTTAAAATAGCTGGGAGATGGTAGAGAAAGGACCTAACTCTCCCTTAAAATAGCCAGAAGATGGTAGAAAAAGGACCTAACTCTCTCTTAAAATAGCCAGGAGATGGTAGAGAAAGGACCTAACTCTCCCTTAAAATAGCCGGAGATGGTAGAGAAAGGACCTGACTCCCTCTTCAAGTGGCCGAGGATGGTGGAGAAAACATCAAACGAGAAGGGTCTAAACTCATCTCGGAGAATGACCGAACTCACTCAGAAAATGCTCGGGGACGACAGAGCAAGGAACACACTCCACTGAAAACAGCCAGGAGATGGCAGAGCAAGGGGCGAAGTCATTTTTAAAATAGCTTAGAAATGATAGACCAAGGAGCAAACTCCCTTTGAAAATCACCAGGAGATCGTGGAGCTAAGCAAAGGGGACATTTCCTTTGAAAACAGCCCCGAAATGGTCGAGAAGGACCAAACCCCCTCTCAAAAAACAGCCAAGACATGATAGAGCAAGGACTAAACGCCCTTTAAAAAAACAGCCAAGACATGATAGAGCAAGGACTAAACGCCCTTTAAAAAACAGCCAAGACATGATAGAGCAAGGACTAAATGCCCTTTAAAAAACAGCCAGGAAATGGTAGAGCAAGGACTAAACGCCCTTTAAAAAAACAGCCAAGACATGATAGAGCAAGGACTAAACGCCCTTTAAAAAAACAGCCAAGACATAATAGAGCAAGGACTAAACGCCCTTTAAAAAAACAGCATAATGGCAAGGACTAAACGCTTAAAAACAGCCAAGACTGATAGAGCAAGGACTAAACG
The DNA here is from genome assembly GCA_033310375.1 of Conus canariensis. Taxonomy (NCBI): domain Eukaryota; kingdom Metazoa; phylum Mollusca; class Gastropoda; order Neogastropoda; family Conidae; genus Conus; species Conus canariensis. The sequence continues at coordinate 11,105,025 of CM065714.1, read as the reverse complement.
CCCTTTAAAAAACAGCCAAAACATAATAGAGCAAGGACTAAACGCCCTTTAAAAAAGCAGCCAAGACATGATAGAGCAAGGACCAAACTCACCCGAAGCAGCCTGACGATCTTAGAGCAAAGGGCAAATTCCCTTTGAAAACAGCCGAGAAAAGGGCAAATTCCCTTTGAAAACAGCCGAGAAAAGGGCAAATTCCCTTTGAAAACAACCGAGAAATGGTCGAGCAAGGACCAAACTCTCTCTGAAATCAGCTAGGAGTTTACAGAGCGAGGAGCAAACTCCCTTGAACATAGCCAGAGGACAGTAGAGCAACGAGCAAACTCTTGAAGAAAAGAAGCAGTCACCGCTTTTGATGTTGAGACCGCCCCTGCGCTATGTCCCATTCCCTTCCCATACTTCTTGCATGGAATTTCGGTACTGCTGAAACAGACCAGACCCAGACCCAGACCCAGAATTCCCTTCCCATACATCTTGATTATCCCGCTGATATCCTGTCATCAGTTGTTGTCATCGCATCGCTTGTTTTATCTTGGTGATGATGATGCTGATGATGATGCTGGTGATACGTGCATTCTGACGGATTACATGTAGTGAAAGTTTGTAGTGTTTTTCTTTCGCTGGATTTTGTTTATCGCTGAAGACATGTCATCGTCGCCGACTAACAGATAAAGTGTCTAGGTTTTGTGGCAGAAAAACAAACTGGATCTGATGGAAAGACTAAAGCAGGAAGGAAAGGGAGGAGGAGAGGGGAAGGGGGCATTGAAAACGGAAAGGAAAAAAAGGAGAGTGTGTGAATATTGCGTGGTGCATGCGTATGTTTGCGTGATGATCATAAGTGTTTGTTTTATGCATGATCTCTCTCTTCTCTCTCTCTCTCTCTCTCTCTCTCTCTCTCTCTCTCTCTCTCTCTCTCTCTCTCTCTCTCTTCGGATGTCACTGCTGATAAAGCCATCGGGATCTTTCTGTTTTTAGTGAAATTCTCATATCTTCCACGTCTTTCCCACGCTTGGCGTTCTGGTTCCAACAACTCGTTCTCGCAGAGTCCCCTCTGTCAGGTTACCGTGTGACGACCAGACGTCGATTGTTTCCTGTGGACTGTTGATACCAGGATTGCAACACGATGAAGTTGTGTGTGTGGTTTTATCATGGTGTGGTTGGAATGAGACTAATGCCATTTGGAGGTAGAACACGGAAGCCGAGACAGAAATCTCTCTCTCTCTCTCTCTCTCTCTCTCTCTCTCTCTCTCTCTCTCTCTCTCTCTCTCTCTCTCTCTCGGACAAATAGTGTTCGTGTGTGAGTATTCTTAGTTCCTGAAGGTATAAGGGCCGATGGAAAAAAAAAACATCTTTTCCCTTGTCTTGTTAACCTTGGGAATAAAGTTTATCAGTCAATCAATCAGTAAGTCTCTCTCTCTCTCTCTCTCTCTCTCTCTCTCTCTCTCTCTCTCTCTCTCTCTCTCTCTCTCTCTCTCTCATTACGAAAAACTAAACAGAATGTGGAAAAACAAGCGCACAAAAAAAGAAAAACGTTTTTGTCATCACAAAATAACATCGCACAGTTTTTGTCAAGTCTTGTTTTGATTTGCGTTTTTAAAGGTTTCTAAAGTGGAAGGCTGAAAAATGAAAATGTTGTGAAGTCTTTCATTAACAACATGTAGAATTCTCTGCTTTCTAATGGAAAGAACGATTCCCTGTAACGGTCTATAGATACTCCACCTCAAACGCCCGAATGAATCTTGTCAGAAGCGACGCAGAGGTGATGGTCATCAAACTATGGTCCCAACAAAGACAGAGCGCATACGATGCATGCAAGAAAGGTACAATCTTTTCTTTCTTTTCTTTCTTTCTTTCTGCGTACACAGGCTGATACTCCTGCGAACACTGCCTGTATAGACAGGCAGTGGAGTTTTGTGTGTATGACCGTTTTTTATCCCGCTATTAAGGCAGCCACACTCCATCTTCGGGGAAGGTGCATGCTATGTGTAACGTGTCATCCATACCTACGGCCAAACTGGCCTTCTCTTCCGAAAGTTTGTGATGGGATTTTACGAGTGTGCAAGATGTTGTGCGTGCGTTCACACACGGAACATCGGTTTATAGTCTCATTCGAAGGACTGTATGAGGAATGGAGTCAGAACCAATATTAACTCCGAGGGGAAAATCCCCCTGTACAATCTAAATGTTTCCCCAAAACTGACAGCGAAGAGAGAAAATGGGTTGCGACAGGGGAGAAGACAGGGACAAAGTGTACATCCTAAAAATTGTCACAATTCATTAAGAGATGGGCACCATGGAATCATAATCATTCAGTGACAAACGCTGAATATGGAGTGATAGACGGCCACCATGAATTGTCCCCACTCTGTGATAAATGGGCACCACAGAACTGTCACCATTCTTTGATATGTGGGCACAATGGAGTTGTTATCATTCAGTGATGTATGGGCACCACAGAACTGTCACCATTCTTTGATATGTGGGCACAATGGAGTTGTCATCATTCAGTGATGTATGGGCACCACAGAACTGTCACCATTCTTTGATATGTGGGCACAATGGAGTTGTCATCATTCAGTGATGTATGGGCACCACAGAACTGTCACCATTCTTTGATATGTGGGCACAATGGAGTTGTCATCATTCAGTGATGTATGGGCACCATAGAACTGTCACCATTCAGTGATGTAAGGGCACCATATAACTCTCACCATTCAGTGATGTATGGGCACCATGGAAGTGTCACCATTCAGTGACATCTGTGCGCCGTAAACTTGTCACCAAGAAAAACGTGATTCAACATGCACACTGGATTTGTGCAATGGATAGTGGGATATTCTCTTGGATTCATCTCGGTATGACTGCCTCTTGCACACTGGCTTGGCGCTCCCCCATTCAGCTGAAATTTGTGATAATCAGTTCACCTGACACGACAAGACAGACAAAATACAGATTTTATTTAAAAAGAAAAAACTTTGGGGAGGGGTGGTGGCATAAAGAGTCGCAGATTCAATATGAAATCATCAAAACATGAAAATATGAAATACATATTTCATCGACGTCATTGTTATAGAAATGACATTTGAAAAAAAAATGCAGGGACTTCAGATGTAACTCAAGTTCACCAACATGACCTGGGGTGAAGCCAAGAGAACAGCCCAAGACAGAGCGAGATGGAGATCTGCAGTGCGGGCCCTGTGTTCAATCGGAACGAAGAGGCTAGGCTAAGTCAAGTAAGTCAAGTCAGATGTCAGGCATTAATTAACAGAATTTTATTGTTTGTAAAAATTTTTACTAATCTCACAAACGTAGATGTGCTCTTGCTGCGAAACTGTCTATGAAATTTTACAACATTTGGGTAGTTGTTGAAATACATTTTCGGCTGTTTTGATGCTGTGGTCATGGCAATACAGAAAACAGAATGAAACATCTCGCGTTTTGGCGTTGCGATTTTGACCCGTATGCTACTTTTCTGCTTACTCCTACAACCTACCCAAACCCTAACAGCTTCACATTATGCTATCAATGTACCTGGTAAATGGATCCAGTAAACAATAGCTAACGCCACTGGGCGTACAAGCCTATGATTGCTTCTGACACCGTGAGAACCGAAGGGCCGCAATGCCCTCAGCGCGCAGCACGTGCGTTTCCATTTATAACGAGGGCGTGTGTTGGCGAGCCGACACTGATGACCGCGAGATAGTGTCATCACTGTCTCGACGTTGGCGCTGGCTCGGGTGGCTGCTGACGCAGCCGCATGACCTGTACAGTGTACAGTGCCGATTCTGAACCGCAAGACTTGTACAGTGTTCAGTGCCGATTCTGCAGAACAGCAAGACCTGTTCAGTGCCGATTCTGAATTGCAAAACTGTATGGTGCCTATTCTGACGGCAACTTATGGTGCCTATTGACCATGTGTATGTGCATTCTGAACGCAAAAAGTATGGTGCTTATTCTGAACGCAAAACCTATATGGTGCCTATTCTGACCAATGTGTATGGTGCCAGTTCTGAAACGCAAAACCTGTATGGTGCCTATTCTGAACGGCAAACTATATGGGCATTTGACCAATGGTATGTGCCATTCGAACGCAAAATATGTATGGTGCTTATTCTAAATCTTGAAATCTCTATGGTGCGATGTTACCCCAAATCTGCATGGTGCCGATTCTCGAGCGCAAAGCGTGTATGGTGTGAATTCTCTTCCTACAGAATGCATGAAAGTCTGAAACTTTTTAGTTTATGTGTACAGACTATGAGACCAGCCCATTCCTGAAGAGGCTATACAGCCTGGAGTCACTGGGAATGTGTGTGTTAATCCTACAGACTGGATTCCTTAGTTATCAATACACAAAATGTACACTCCAGAACCCTTAGCTGTGCATACACACTATATAGCCTGGAGTCACTGGAAATTTGTGTGTTAATCCTGCAGAATGGATTCCTTGGTTGTCAATATACGAAATGTGCACTCCAGAACCTTTGGCTATATATACACACTACGTAGCCGAAGCGTTTGGTTGCGGAGTTAGAGAGTATAAGAGACTGCAGCTCTGGGAGGAAGTATGCAGGTCGTTTAAATGAGAGTCCTTGAAAGCAAAGAGGGGCCGGTGCAGAATGATTCAACAGTTAGTTTAGTCTGAGGGTAATGGCTCCTTTATATTAAATCAGTGGAAAGATTATACAGCCGGGAATCTTTGGGTGGAGGAGGAAAAAGGGTTGAGTGTGAATGTCTCGTCGTCTCATATTGTTGATAAACAGACTGGAAATAAAATCATTTTTACGTGGATGATTACCATTGACGTGGCGGACAGACAGACAGACAGACAGACAGAGAGAGAGACAGAGAGAGAGAGAGACAGAGACAGACAGACAGACAGACTGACAGACAGACAGACAGAGGGGCATCCAGCCCGCCAAATTATTTATAGCCCAGTCCAGTATGGAGGCATATCAGCAAAGAACCTTGTTAGAAGACAAAATAGAGGAAGAGAGGACTGAACACCAGATAAACTGAGAATTACGAGACTACATACTGGAAGACATGTTGGTAATGAAATCAGAGAAGCAGCTGAAGGGCCTTTGGGTGTGGGACAGCAGATTACACACACCAGACAGCGGCAGCCGAAGGAAGTACTGAAAAAACCGCTCGGGAACGGGCGCTCAGCACAGGGCATACACTCGTTATTCTTGAGCAAGATCGAGCCATAAAAACATATCTAGACATAGAAACATAGTGCCCCCTCTATTGTTGCTGCTGCTGCTGCTGTTATTGATTTAGTTGTTTTAACGCTGTGTTTAACACTGTGCCTCGGGGTTTTATTATTCACAGCCCCCGCACACCGACTCCGCGAATATTACCGCAGCCAGGCCTCCTATCCCATAACTTGTCCAGCGCCAGCACTCTAGAGTGAGGAGTCCGTTCTTCTAAAGGCTGCCCCACCGCACCTCTACCCCTTCCCCACAGGAGAAGAACCAGCCTACTTACTGAATCGCTTTGATGTAATTTCTGGGATGCCAGTTCTGATTCAACATATACAACACAAAGACGATTCAACAACAAATTTCACGTGTAGGTAATGTCCTACGAATCAGAACTGGCATAACAGTGCGTAAGTGGTTGCCATTTTAAGAACGGTTTGATTGCATTCTAATAATCTTCTTAAGACATGCTTTGTTTCAAAATGTTAATATCTCACGAATCACGAATGATCAGTCTTCGTGTTGCATCCCTTCTGCAGTATTTTTGTACAGGTGTATGGCCGGCCAGTGGTCAATATCTTATTTTCCGTTAGTAAGGAGGGGTGGCCATACGTCACAATTAGATTTGGCATCAAATCACTATTTAATCCATGTGAGCGTTTTAAGGCGTATCATGAATTTTAGCCCGAATTTGATGTTAAACTGACAAAAGATAAAATGAACAACTTCCCACCAATCGTTTCACTTGCTACCGATGACATCATTCACAAACGAGAAATACATGTGTTGACGTCAGATTTCCGGCTTTGGCACTCACCTGTGAATACGCAATTGTCTATCCAAAATAATCCTATTCGTTTCATTTGAATCTGTCTGATCGGAACTACCTGGCATGTACCTTGGTGGGCACATTAAATAAAAAAGGGCAATTAACTTTCAGACACAACAACAATTCTCAAAACAAGCTAATTGTGCCTGTCTATAAACACTCGACACTAATTGTGCCTGTCTATAAATACTGTACTCTAATTGTGCCTGTCTATAAATACTGTACTCTAATTGTTCCTGTCTATAAACACTCGACTCTAATTGTGCCTGTCTGTAAATGCTGTTTTTTAATTGTTCCTGTCTGTAAATACTCGACTCTGATTGTGCCTGTCTATAAATACTGGGCTCTAATTGTGCCTGTCTATAAACAATGGACTCTAATTGTTCTGTCTATAAATACTGGACTCTAATTCTTCTGTCTATAAATACTGGACTCTCATTCTTCTGTCTATAAATACTGGACTCTAATCGTTCTGTCTATAAATATTGGACTCTAATTGTGCCTGTCTATAAATACTGGACTCTAACTGTTCTGTCTATAAATACTGGACTCTAATTGTTCTGTCTATAAATACTGGACTCTAATTGTTCCTGTCTATAAATACTGGACTCTAATTGTTCCTGTCTATAAATACTGGACTCTAAATTGTTTCTGTCTATAAATACTAGCCTCTAATTGTGCCTATCTATAAATACTAGACTCTGATTGTTCCTGTCTATAAACAATGGACTCTAAAATTGTGCCTGTCTATAAACACTCGACCCTTATTGTGCCTATATATACTCGACTCCTTAAGCAAGGATGTAGCGCGGTACTTTCTGGTGTGCAGCCAGCTATGGAACGGGAAGTGGTTTGGTCAGTAGGGCTTCCCGATATACCCCTGACCCTTGGGGATGTGCGTGGCCTTTGGGAGATGGCGCTGAGTGAAGCTGTCAGCACTGTCTGCTAATACAGCCTCGTTCTGGGTCATTAATAATCACCTGAGGCTTCCTCTGCCGCTGTAGATGGCTCTGACTGTCTGAAGACCATTCTGCCCGCTGCCCTCTGCTCTGGAAGAAGGAAGAGAGAGAGAGAGAGAGAGAGAGAGTGACTGATCAGATGTGTGTGTGTGTGTGTGTCTGTGTGTCTGTGTGTCTGTGTGTCTGTGTGCGTATGTGTGTGTGTGTGTGTGCGTGCATGTCTGTGTGTGCGTGCGTACGTGTGTGTGTGTGTGTGTGTGTGTGCGCGCGCGCGCGTGCGTGCATGTGTGTGTGTGTGTGTGTGTCCTATGCACCCTCTATAGCATTATAACCACGTCGCTCGTTCCGGTTCCTCAATGATACTCAGGCACACCCAGTTCCATCCGACCAAAGCTCCAACCTTGCACTGCACAGGGAACAGTCTATTTGTGGTGGTCATAAGGCTCCTCGCCAGCGGAGACACAGCACTGCTGCCGGGTCACTTCACTGGGTGTTCAGTGCTGCCTGTTGTGAGCCAATACAGACAGGATGCCACCAGCTAAAAGCTCCTGTCGACGACTGACTGCTTGGTTGGGGAGCCAGTGTTACAGCGTGCTACAGTGTTAAGGCCACACACACACACACACACACACACACACACACACACACACACACACACACACACACACACACACATCATGCACGCACGTACACACAAGCACGCACGCACCCACGCACGCATGCACGCAACCACACAACACACACACCACACACACACACACACACACACACACACACCGCGCGCGCGCGCGCGGCGCGCGCACACACACACACACACACAACAACAACAACAACAACAACAACAACAACAACAACAACAACAACAACAACAACAACAACACACACACACACACACACACACACACACACACACACACACACACACACTCCTGCGAGTGCGCGCACACAAGTTTGAAATTTAATGAATCCTTTGACCCTAATTAGGACATAGAGGATAAAAGTTTGATAGCGCTTAACCAACATCACATGAATCAAGATGAAAAGGGAAAAGCTTATAGATTTACACAGACCTGTTAGGGGTGAAAATGCGTCTCTCAAAAATAAAACCGCTATCTCACACACACACACACACACCACACACACACACACACACACACACACACACACACACACACACACACACACACACACATGCAGGCGCAAGCAGGGAGAGTGAGGAAGAGAGAGAGAGAGAGAGAGAGAGAGAGAGACACACACACACACACACACACACACACACACACACACACACACACACACACACACACACACACATGCGGGCACGTGCAGAGAGAGAAACACACACACACACACACACACACACACACACACACACACAGAGAGAGAGAGAGAGAGAGAGAGAGAGAGAGAGAGAGAGAGAGGAGAGAGAGAGAGCGAGAAAGAAGAAGAAGAAGAAGAAGAAAAGGGAATACCTGATCTCCACCTAGAATGTGCAGTAACACTAGATGTCAGCTGGGACTGTAATGTAAACATATAATCCAGCTGGAAGACGTTTTACTGTTATGGCATTACTTCGCCTGGATTTGAAAGGGGGGGAAAAAACGTCCATGGTAAGGTTGCATTAGACAGATTACTACCAGGTGCAATAACTTAGTGGAGAAAGACGGTAGTAGTCGTAGTTTACCGGTAGCTTAAAAGATGGGGAAAGACCGGGGGATAAAGAGCGGGTGGGGGGGGGGGGAAGGAAGAAAGAGGGTGGATGGAAAGGATGGGGAGAAGGAAAGGGAGGGGGGGGAGAGATGCTGAAAGGGGCAGACAAATCCCGTAGTTTCCCTGACGGTGAAAACGAAAGACAGAGTGATTCCATCAGCTCCTCCGACTAACGGTGCTTATATTGATGCATGGCGAGATAGGTGAAGGGAAGTGGGGTGAATTGGGGGCGGGGGGAGGGGTGGTGGGATGGGGAAGGGGGCGATGATGGTTGGACATTATCAGAAAAGATTTCCTTTTCACCTCTTTTCTTCAGCACAAACTTTATTATGTTTGTATTTTTGATGAAGAGAATTTCAAACGGCAAGAAATCGGAAGAGAAACAAGACTTTGAATTTCTACTTTGATTTTTATCTGTCTTCTTGATTTGGAAATGTTACATATACATACATATATATATATGTATATATATATGCATATATGTATGTACGTGTGTATATATGTATATATATATATATAGATGTATATATGTGTGTATGTATGTGTGTGTAATATATATATATATTATATATATATATTATATAATTGTATGTAGATAGATAGATGTGTGTGTGTGTGTGTGTGTGTGTGTGTGTGTGTGTGTGTGTGTGGCTCGTTTATTCGCCGAATTTGGTCAATTTCCTTTGGATTGCTAGAGAGAACTCTCAATATTCAGCTACGGGGGAGGGAAGGGGGGATGTGGGGAGTGGTGAAGCCCTGTCTATCACGGGGTGATGGGTCAATGTAAAGTACGGACCGTACCGGAAATTGCACGCGGCCCGTGCTTCACGTGCTTCGTATTTGCTGTGCTTCCGGGGTCTAGGTCACTGCTCTTTGGAAGAAATGAGAAAAACGTGTTGAATGGCCTGTTCTCTTGACGCCTAATACTTCATTACTCTTTCGCTTTCAAGGACACAGCCACTCATACTTAGGTCATTTCGTTAGTGCCAGGGGAAATCTTTTCTGTAATGTGTGTGTGTGTGTGTGAGAGAGAGAGAGAGAGAGAGAGAGAGAGAGAGAGGAGCAGGCATGCCAAAAACAGGCTGACACAAGCTTCCCGTCAATTGATAGCAATGTTAACCCCGCGCGCAGTTTCACTGACAGCACGGAAAGAAAGAAGGAACAGAAGGCAAGAAGGATGGAACGTAAAAAGAAAGAAAGAAAGAAAGAAAAGAGCGAAGAGGTGAGGTGGAACGTGTGTTACAATGCCTCATCGAAAGTTTACTAGCTGTTGCTAGGTGTGTGTGTGTGTGTGTGTGTGTGTGTGTGTGTGTGTGTGTGTGTGTGTGTGTGTGCGTGCGTGCGTGCGTGCGTGCGTGTGTGTGTGTGTGTGTGTGTGTGTGTGTGTGTGTGTGTGTGTGTGCGTGTGTGTGTGGTAATTTGCTGTTGTAACTGTTGGTTCATCAGCTGCGAGTGCTTGGAGAAGTCTGGGCGTTTGATAACAGCTGTTGTGTTTAGCGCGTGTATTAAGATGTACCGTGTGTGTGTGTGTGTGCGTGTGTGTGTGTGTGTGTGTGTGTGTGTGTGTGTGTGTGTGTGTGTGTGTGTGTGTGTACGCGCGCGCATGTGTTTGTGTGTCTGTCTGTCTGTGTGAGTCTCTCTGTGTGTCTGTCTGTTTTTCTGTCTGCCTGTCCATGTCTCTGTGTGCGCTTGCGCGCACGCAATGGAGGTGATGGGGGGGGGGGGGGGGGAGTGGGGAGGGTCCCATATGATATGTCCATATGCGGTGCTGTCGTCCACCTGGAAACTGGCGCAATGAATGAGATCCACACAGGTCTGTTGGTGATCCCTTCGACCGCACTGGTAATTAGTGGATTGCGCAAACCCGAAAAAAAAAAACCCGCTTATTGTCATGAATTACAATTTTTAAAAAAATTAAACACGTATAAACCACAGCCCTTGTGCAACAGAGTATAACGCAGTACAGCACAATACTATGTAACACAATTCAAAATGATATGATGTAATACAAGATAATGTAATGTAATACAATGTGAAACAATATACGACAGTACAATGCACTGTAACGCAATGGAATACACTGTAACACAGTACAGTACAGTGCAGTACAGCACCATATAACTCATCGCGATACAATGTTACACAGTAGAGAACAGTGTACTTAAAGTGCTGTACCACAATGTAATAATGTGAAAATTATGCCTGGCCCGTTTACTCATAAAAACGGTTTGTACGTGACAGAATCAAACCACCAACCATCCAGCTTGTACACTGGGAAGGTTCTTTTCATGAATTGACAACACATGAAGTTATGTATTCTAATAGAATGTGGACAGTTTGGGGTTAAAAAGTTTGACTTTTCATGCTTTCCAAATCCTTAAAAAAAAAAAATGTTTTAAGTTCATGACAAGTAACTCTTTCTGACTGTACTTTCTATTACATCCCTTGGCGGAATAACTTTTCTCCTACAAACTAACTTTCGTACAGCAAAAAAGAAGTGAAAGCCTACCTACCGATGTTACTTCTTTTCATCCCTCATGCCACAATAAACACGTTGTTATTATTATTATTATTATTATTACTGTTACTACTATTGTTATTATTATTATTATTAGTCAGTTGTGGTTCTGGTTGTTAATTTCCTTGTGGTTTTGGTTGATGTTGTTGTTGTTAGTTATGTTGTTGTTATTCGGGTCTTTCATTCCGGTGCTGATCCGGTAAAGGGGTATATCCGGGATCCGTTTCGACTTTGGCAGAGTGCCTGCCCTTCTTGTTCACATCTGTTAACGGTTTTTGCATGAACTCAGCTGTTAGCTCACCAGTCTCCCACTCATTTCAAACCTCGTCTATCATGTCTGATCTTCCATTAACTCCTCATTGACATCTACACCCATGCCCCCACACCAGGGGAGACCTGTTCAGTTCCAGCAGCTGACGAGGAGATTCATGATCTAATTGTGTTATGTTTTGGTCTTGGCACAACAGACTTCTTTCTGTATAATACGAGCTGCTTTCCCCGGTTAAGTGGTGTTACTGTTCGGCTCCGCTTCCTAATATTGTCGTGCCTGTGTTCAGTTTGCTTTAACAGTAAAAACTGATTGTTTTTCAACAAGATTGTATCGTGTGCAGTGTGTCCTGCCTGTGTTCAGTTTAGGTTAACGGTAAAAACCGATTGGTTTTCAATAAGATTTTACCAGGAGCAGCTCCTTTTTGGCATTTTGCGTGTGTTAAATGCTTGCCGTTTCATCCGAAAGGTTGTGATACTGACCAGCACTTAAGAACTTAGTGTGGAGAGGGAGACTGAGAACTGAACCATGTGACAGTTTCGCACCTCGGAAATAGGATTCTAAGGCTTCCTTGGACAATTGCGGTGGCTTTGGGAGACCCAATTTATCCATTTGGCCACACCTGAAAATTGAACAAATGGAGATGAAACACAAAAAGCTGGCTTATGTGCATGTGTATGTGTGTGTGGGGGGGGGGGGGAGGAAGCATGCTTTCAAACAGAGAGAAAGAGAGAGAGAGGGCAGGGGAAGTTGCCTCGAATCAAATTAGTACACGTACGTTGTCTTGAATTGCGAGAGAAAATTAACTAAAAACTAGGAGGGGGTAGCACAAGGACGTGAGAACGTGTCACATCTAGAGCAGAGCCACCTACATGTTTCTACAAATACCATGCTTCCATTTGGTCGGAAAAAAATCACACACACACCGCGCGCGCGCGCGCACGCATGCACGCACGCACACACACACACACGCACACAGGCACGCACGCACGCGCGCGCGCACACACACACACACACACACACACACACACACACACACACACACACACACACACACACACACACACACGAGACAGACAGACAGAG
>CM065714.1:11079957-11082457 GCA_033310375.1 Conus canariensis | reverse complement strand
GTGTGGTGAGGAAGTGGGTGAACGAGACAGGGGAAAAACAGAACACGCATAACGCTGTCAACATCTCTTCTTTATTCTTCCTCTCTATCACGCTCTCTGTAACAATCTTTTCTGTTATGTGGTTGGATGATTCCTTGCATACATGTTTTCGTGTGTGGGCGGGGGGGGGGGGGGGGGGGGGGGGGGGGGGTGTTGGCAAGTCCTTCGTTTTGCAGTATTGTGTTCAGATTCACTTCCCTTGCTGCCGTTTCTATTCTCGAGCGGGCAGAAAGGTTTGCTTGGTGCTTGCCCTGTGTTGTGATGTTGAGGTTTCTTTCACAAGAGTGCCACGGGACCAGATAAGGAAGACTATGTCCGTCCATATGTATGTCTAGCAGAAAGTGATGCGTCTAGCAGAAAGTTGTATGTGAAGGTGGACTGTTGTTGTTTTGTGTATCATGGAACAACCTACGGCCTTTGCTGCTTGGATCATCTGCACGAAAGGGTAATCGGGAATCAATGGCAATATGTCGACAGTTTCTTAACAAAATCCAAAGTTGGGTGTGTCTGTCTGTCTTCTCTCTCTCTCTCTCTCTCTCTCTCTCTCTCTCTCTCTCTCTCTCTCTCTCTCTCTCTCTCATTCATTTTTTTTTTCATTTTTCTGTTTTCACTATTTTCCCTTCGACGTTATGTGCTTCTAGCTTTGTTCACATTCTTTCAAACACTGCTCAAGCATTTCACTGTGTGAATATTCTCCTCTCTCTCTCTCTCTCTCTCTCTCTCTCTCCTCTCTCTCTCTCTCTCTCTTTCTCTCCCTCTCTCTCTCCTCTCTCTCTCTCTCTCTGTCTCTCTCTCTCCATGAAACATGTTCACAAATCGTCGTGAGTGACAAAGGGAAATCTGAAATGAGACAGGGAACAACGAACAGTGAATAACGAACAAGTAGGTTAACTCTTGTATCATATCACAGGAACAAGAGTTGCCCTACTTGTTCGTTATTTATTGAGCGATATAGACAAACAGAACGTGATCTTCTGTGTGGTTATCTTGAGAACATTTGGATGTCTTGATGTGACAGGAAAAAGTGTGGGGGCAGAGAGAGAGAGAGGGAGAGAGAGAGAGAGAGAGACGGGGGAAGAGAGGGGGAGGGAGAGAGAGAGAGGGAGGGAGGGAGAGAGACAAAAAAGCACACTCAACTCACTAACTAGCACTAGGGGAAACTGATGCCAGACATGATCATTAGTCAGAGAGCGAAGGCTGAAGGTCTGGAACTGATACTCTCGCTTGATTTGTCTGGGCTGTTGGGGGTTGCGTGTGCGTGAGTGGGGTTTCTTTCAGAACGGTTTGGGGGGTTTTGTTTTTGTTTTTGTTTTTGTTTTGGGAGGGGGCGTGGGTGTAAAAGGGCAGAAGATGGGATGGGATGTCTGGAAACGCAAAGAAGGAAAAGTTCAGGGATGCGTGTGGGGGTTGGGGGGGAGGAGCGGGATGGAGGTGTGAAGAGGGTGGAGTTGAGGAATAAACACCTCCGCTACAGTTCACGTTGGTCCCTGCCTGTTGGTTCTTGCGTGCCGCTGGGAGCGGGGGTGTTGCGTCAGAAACGGTTCAGTTCAGTTGATCCAGATGCCGGCCTCCTGGGTGGGGTGCTGAAAGACGCTGTCAAGGCACGCCCTGATCGCAGCCACATGATGATGAGCTCTGCAGAGCCGGGGAACCACCAGCCTTGAAGCATTGAGGTGGAGGATGGGTCACCAGCTTGAAGGCAACCATTCAGACACACCTGGAAATACAAACCAGCGTCAATGATGAACGTGTGTTACGTCCTTAACGTGCCCACGACCTAAATGGAAGGTTCGTTTCAGAGTGAGGTGACCGCAGGTGGAAACTGATACAAACTTACAAGAAATTTCTGTGCCGCCTAACGAAAGAGACTATAACAAATTACAAGACGAAACACGACCCGTTTCGACCCCCTTGGTCTTACTCAGGCAAGACAAACGACATTCCAGACAATGAAAACGAAGAACGAACAATCACTTCTCTCCTCAAATTGGGCGCAAAATCTGAATGGAAGGATTGCGGTTTGCTTGGCACAGAGAGATCGAGTGACGTCACTGACCCAAAGATATTACAGTGCCGGCTTACGCTTACACTTTTACCATGTTTGTGGTTGGATACCCCGATAAGACTGTTACACCCGCAGGTATGCAGGCAACGTCAAAGCTCTTCACGTAGTCCATGGTCAAGGGTTTTGTTAGACGTTAAATCGTTCAGGAAGGTTTCGTTTCGTAACCTCCCTCCCCTTCCTATCCAAGAGCTTCTTCTGGTCAGAATCAAGCTTGGTTTAGTTACAGACAGTATTGAAAAAAGCTCTTAGAATGGCAAGAAAAACGTACAGTGACTTTAGAGTTCACTACGTGAACATGTATTTACTGGGTGAGGGAGTGTGAACATAGTTTTTTCCAACTATTCAAGAAAGACCGACATGCAGACTGATAGAAATTCAAACAGATAGATGGAGAGG
>CM065714.1:11059957-11077457 GCA_033310375.1 Conus canariensis | reverse complement strand
GAGGTGGGTACTTGAACGAAGACGACCAGAGCAATACTAAAACTCTCTTCCCCCACCCCACCTCACATCATCCCTCACCCCCTCCCTCAATTCCACCTCCACGGCTCTTCCCACCCCACCCCACCCCACCTCCCACCCCTTCCGGGTCGGAATAGTGTTGCAGCAAACCTAATTCTATTTCGCAACTGACTCGGTTCTTCCTGTGCTTCTACAATACAAGAACCGTCAGGAACCCGATCTAACTTCAAAGCGAAGCTGCTGAGCATTGTCTGGAATCCGTACAGTAGTCAGACCCCCCCCCCCCTCCCGTAGTCAGCCCCCCTCCCCTCCCCTGTCCTGGCCTCCACCCCTCCCTTACCCCTGCCCCCTACCTCCCCCCCCCCCCTCTCCCCTTCAGTCTTTGTTCTGCGTTCTATTTCAACAAATGGCGGCAAGGCCACAGACGGGTGTTTATAGTCCTAGTCAGACAGTAGCAGGGTTACCAGCGCTTCGTTCGCTTCCGCCAAGGGGGAGCAGCCAGGGGGAACGTCCGGTAGGGTAAATAAATTGTCTGCCGCTGATGACTCGCTGGCAGATGTGTACGGATGGAGACTGCTGGAGGAGATGTATTGTTTAGACTGCTGAGCAAGCGTGGGTGTTTGTCAGTTGTAAAATAAACTGGGTTCATTTCCTAGTCTCTGAGTGGTGAATTGTGCACGGAAGTAGGTTATGTGTTTCAAAAGAAACGAAGCCAGTAAACTCGGTCCATATGAAGCGCTTGATTCTGTTGGCTGTTCTGAAAGTGAATACACATACATAAATACATGCATACACACATATACACACCACACACATATGAAGAGACAGACAGGCAAAGACAGACAAACAGACAGACAGACAGATAGATGTACATAATTTGATGAGAGAGAAACTCAACTGTAAGCGTATATATGAATAGTAAAACAAGATCCCTCTCCTCTGCCCCGATATTTCTCTCCCAGATAACTATCAACATAACCGAAAAATATGCTCACGCGAATGTTTTGCTTATCATGTCTACAAAGAAGCTGGGTAAACTCCCGCTCCCAAGTTAAGATTATTACACGCCCAAATCTCCGAAAAATGCTGCTAACGAAACTGTATCACCTGGCGCAAATGCCAACACAGACTACACAGAACAAACAAGGGCGCATTCCGAGGGAAAACGTTCCAAGCTTGCCTATTTACCCTTTACCAGCAACAATAACTAGAGTAATAAGCAAATACAAATGAACATTCATTCAAGACTGTTTGAGTCTTTTTCATCGTGCTGTACTTTGTTTGTCTGTGTCCTTGGCGGTAACTAACCTCCTCTCTTTCTAATTTTTGCTTCATTTTCCGCCCTCAGTCACTCCATTTTGAATCTTGAATATAGTTAAACAGAGCGTACAGACAAACAGAAAAAATATACAGGTAACATTTTTTTTTAGTTTGAATCATTCCAGCTCTTTGCCCTCGCTTTCCTTTCCCCCGACCTCTCCTCCATCCCTGTCTCTCTACACCCCCTCTCCTAATTACCACATTCCACCATCTTTACATTCACACCCCATGTACATATATAACATATCTATAACATGTAGAGGATATATATATATATAGATATATATATATATATATATAACACACACCCCAAACGCCATCTCCATCATCCAGGTATGCATACCCATAGACACACATTTACATGTGGACAATCCATATGAACCTATCTTTTTTGTACAGGAGTTTCCATCCAACCCCTCACTCTCGCGGGGTTTTTTTTCATACACACCCTCAGGCGCCCCCTTCCAGACATAAAAGACTCCTCCTCTACCACTCTCTCCCTTTCTTTTTGTCTATCTCTCTTCGCCTTTTCCCTCTATCTGCCTCTCTTTTTCCTTTTCTCCATCACAACACACACACACACACACACACACACACACACACACTTACCTTTAAACACATATTCATCCGTTTACGTATATGTTTCCATATATCATTGCCCATACGTTTTCATTTATCTTTCATTTTATATCATCAGTCCTGAAGGCAGGTCAGCTCGACAGATCCCAGGGTCGATAGATCCCAGGGTCGATAGATCCCAGGGTCGATAGATAAAACAGCATGATGATGATGGTGTTGTGTCTGTGGGGGGGGGGGGGGGAGGTGCGTGGGTGGATGTGTGTCTTGAGGGTCAAAGAATAAGCGACGTAAAGACCAACAGTCAGTCAGTCAGCTTTGTAGCAAAGTTGTTGCTAAACAAAGCGGGAGAGACTCACACATTGGGTCAGCTCGACAGATCCCAGGGTCGATAGATCCCAGGGTCTGCCAGGGTCTCTATCGACCCTGGGATCTATCGACCCTGGGATCTATCGACCTGTAGCCGACCGAAACGTTGAAGATTTTTGTTCTGGGTTTTTTTTTTTGTTTTGTTTTTTTTTTTTTGTGTTTTTTTTAGATCTTCGGGGCATCCTCAAAGATAGCTTGTAGAGGTAACTTCGGTTCGATCGATAGGAATGGAAATCGTAAGAGAGGCAGGGAACAGTAACAAGTAAATAACGAAAAAGGAAGATAACTCTCGCTCCCATGACCAGATAATTACACGCCCATAACCCCTACAAGAATGCTGCTAACAACACCAATTCGCCTACACATGGTTGGCGCAGGTGGCCACAGCATCCTGAATCCGCAGTTAAAGAGTTAATTGTGTGTTCAAGCCTCAGGCGATGAACATGGAAAAAATAAAAATTTCGACACTCCGTCGTCCTGGTGACATTTTTGGACTTGATTTCCCCCACTGCTAAATTGTTAAACTCTTTTGTACTGTGTTCTTTTTCTGTCTTCCCCCTCCCTGCTCCCCCCACCCCTTCCCACCCCCTCCAACTATCCTGTCTACGTTACCCGCACAAATTTCCCACCCTTCATCTCATCATTTTCTTGACACGGTTGTCCGCGTGTACCACATCTCAATAGATGCGGCGAACGTAAAGTAATAATCATAGATATTTATCACAAAGAAAAAGGGAGTTTATGGCAATTATTTCCCTTTTGTTGTTATTTGTTGTTGTGACCGTGGGTTCACGTTTGAATGCGGGGATTTTTCCGACTAACAGGAATTAGACCGAAACAGAGACACAGACACAGAGAAAGGGGAAGAAAGACGCATGCAAGCGAGTGGGCACACACAGACAGGCAACGCCGATAAGGGCTAGAGAAGAGATGTGTGTGTGTGTGTATGTGTATGTGTGTGTGTGTGTGTGTGTGTGTGTGTGTGTGTGTGTGTGTGTGTGTGTGTCTGTGTGTGTGTATGTGTGTGTGTGTCGTGTGTTGTGTGTGTGTCTGTGTGTGTGTGTGTGTTGTGTGTGTGTGTGTCTGTCTGTGTGTGTGTGTGTAGTGTGTGTGTGTGTGTGTATGTGTGTGTGTGTCTGTGTGTGTGTGTTGTGTGTGGGTAGGGAGAGAGAGAGAGAGAGTGGGTGCGTGCGTGCATGTGTGTGCGTGCGTGCGTGTTTGTGCGTGAGAGAGAGAGAGAGAATAATTAACATGAAAACCATTGTAAACATGCAGTTATCTGAAGTTTAAACAGGGAACCAACTTCACTCGCCTATAATTCTTACTTTCATTTCGTAATCACGTTATGATTACGTCATTATGTTTCAGCTGCTTACCTGCACTTAAAACCGAACGGGACTGTTTGTTTGTTTGTTTTTGTTTGTCTTTTTGTTTGTTTGCTTTTTTTTATCACAAAAAATAAATCAATACGGAACTATATGGTTTTGGTGCTGATAAATGACAGTGGATCTTCAAGAATTAATGAATGGTTGTTTTTTTTCAAAGATAGTCTGCTAAATAGGAATTTGAAAAAAAAAATCATTGGATTTGAAACTATTTCTGGACATTTCCTGACAGCTTTGCATGTGGAAGAAGATAGGCAGGATCTGAAACTACTCCATGACAGGTTTGAGGATGTTCCATAATGGATAGCCCGCCCGATGGAGGCCAAAAGCATGTTGGATCGTAAACTATTATGGGACGTATGGAGATAACTTGCTTCATGTGCATTGGATTTTGAAATATCATAGCATGTTTGGTGATAGCATGCCGATGTTTAAACTCTGATTAGTTTAATATAGAAAGACCTCATATCAGTTTTCTGACGTGATGGCTCTTACAGAGGTCAGTGACCGTTGGCGTAGCAGCAGCGGTGGGATTCCTGTATTCCAGTGTTTCTCATTAAGACTCCACCACCACCCCTCACTCACTCCCACCCCACCCTTCTCCATTCCCTCCATCACCACCCCTCCCCCCCCCCTCCTCCAACGTCTCTCCTGCTGAGTTTAGTGTTTGACAGCTGTCAGTTCTGCCTTTCCCTCTGTCAGCGATCAGTCTGGCTCCGACAGCACAGATGTTTGCGCCCCCCCCCCTCTCTCTCCTCTCTCTCTCTCTCTCTCTCTCTCTCTCTCTCTCTCTCTCTCTCTCTCTCTCTCTCTCTCTCTCTCTCTCTCTCTCTCTCTCTCTCTGCAGTCTGAATCGTGGTTCCAGATGTAGGCACTATTACGCGCGCCATTGAGAAACAGCAGGCCATGTGTTGTTTGGACTCAACAAAACTGACAAAAATCAGACTCTCAGAGTTTCGACTGTCAGGAGACATGTTAACTGCTTTGTTATCACAACATGGCAGTAACGTATATGTTAAGGTAGGTCATAATTTATGCTAGAACGATAATTTATCGTATGTAGGGTCGTGTATGGTAAGATTTTTTTTTTTTTTTTTTTTTTTTTGTTTTGTTTTGTTTTGTTTTTTTTGCTGTCCCAACTTCTGCGCCACCTCAGAGGCAGTGCACCCACGCCGCTCATTCCGACACCCCGTCCACAGCCACAGCCCGGTCGGCCCCGCCGCAGCCCCGGCACCGGCAATCGACAGGGAGCAGTCAATGTCAAGTCGTCAAGAGGCAACCCACCGGAGGAGACACTGCATTGCTGTCGAGTCACTTCGGTGGTGTTCAGTGGCGCCTGTTCTGATCTAACATACGCAGGACACCACCTACTAAGCCCCCTACTGACGACAATAATTGCTTAGTCGCGGAGCCGGCGTGAGTGAGCTCTCCCTCCGGAGGGCGCCACCACGTCTGTCCAACGACAGCCCCCATAGATTCGCCGATACCGGTGACCCCGGAACTAAACCAAAGCCACAGACATGGAGAGGACATCGAAATTGAGGTCACCATGAGAGCAGGACATGAAGGGCCACAGAATCTGAGACATTTTTTTTTAATGCTGATCGATGAGAATGAGGATGATTAAGATGATGCTACGGATTTCCATTTTGGTCTGAGACTACATGACAGGGCTGTACTCTACGCTTCCTTTCATAATATATCCCGGCGTCAACCAGGCCCTAGAGATACAGGCACCTGCAGTGTTGGTCAGGAAATTGGAGCAACACTCTCAGGAACGCATCCATTAAGTGGATGAAACTTGACTGTGTGGTCCCAGTCTTCCCAACTGAGTCCGCAGCAAACTCAAATCTGGGTAGGAGCCGGTCGGGGCAGAAAAACCCACATGACTCTGATGGGATTCGAGCCCACGACCTCCCAGCCGGGAGTCCGCGACGTTAACCACTTCGCCACGGCGGCTGGTAGATTATTGTTTTTTAATATTCATGCAACGATGGGTATGTTGAGCAACATGGGTTTGTAGATCATCATTGCAGAGTATTTCTCTTGGGCACTGTGCAGGTATGTTTAGGTCTGGTGTTGCTTGAGATAGCTGGTCTGTTAATCAATTTATATAGTCTGAGCTTGTACTTGGAGTAGCTGTCCGGAAAATGAGTTTCATCTATGGTCTCAGCACATGCTGAGCACTTTCTGTCTTCTCTTGTGGTGTTCGTGTATCTACCCATGGACAGTGAGTTTCATCTTTGCCCTCAGCACATGCTGAGCACTTTCTGTCTTCTCTTATGGTGTTCGTGTATCTACCCATGTATGTAGGTCGTGAGCACTGAAGCCATGTCTGCTTAGCTCACGCCTTTGTTCGACATTGTGTAGACGTGTGTTGTGTGTGTGTGTGTGTGTGTGTGTGTGTGTGTGTGTGTGTGTGTGTGTGTGTGTGTGTGTGTGTGTGTTAGAGAGAGAGAGGAGAGAGAGAGAGAGAGAGAGAGAGAGACAATACTAAAAACAGGAACGAAATTTAAAAGAAAAAATCCAACTTTACATACAAAAGGATTTCGTGGTAGGCCGCTATGCTTTCCTAGCCTGTAGAGACTGGAACCGAATGCAGTCCAAGAACTCATTGGTCAGCACAAAATAAGAAGATAACTACACCAAAATCAGCTTTCTGCGCATTCACCATTACTTTCAGACTGCAGAAGAGCCCGTAGTGGAGTTGTTAGAACGATCGGCTGTGGGGCTGTGAGTCGGGAGTTCTAACCAGTCGTGGAGCTGAATTTTCACAAGTTGAAAACCCGCTCTATCAACCAGTAAATAGGGACCTGATTCAGTTCAGGGAGATGCAAGGCGGCAGAAAGGGAGGGAAGTGCTTTGTCTTACATAATGCCTTGCCCCAGACATGGTGAGCTGCTAGCAATTCACTGTCCCTATAACCGTTAAACTATAAGACTTTAACCTTCTTCTTTTTCAATATTTCTGCACATATGTCACAGAGCATTGTGTTGTTTCAATCAGACTTTTTTCTCAAAAAAAAATGATGACGAATGAATTTTATTGTAAGGAGATATCCCCAGTATAAATTTTTTCAAAGACATGGCTTGATGGATGGAACGAGATCATTCCAGGACAGGTAAGGTAAGGTAATGTTGCTTATAGCCCAGCCGACCGCAAAGGGCCACATCAGGGCTGTCCCCACGTTAAAATCTACTCACAAGTCATTCATTCACACAACTCTTTAAAATACATCTTCTAAAATCCCACCCGAAATTTGGTTAAAAAAATCTTTCCACTATAAAATCTCAGATCCAATCAAAAATGTTAATCTCTTTCAAGAATTCAAAGATCGCATCAGGCGAAACGTCTCTGAACAAGGTTTTCATGGAATCTGTTGTGAAATGTTTGTGTCTCACGTCATGCAAGTCCAAACACTCTAAAAGAACATGTTTCATTGTGAGTGGCACATGACATGGAATGCACCACGGAGCTTCTCCACTCTTTAAAAGGTATGAATGAGTAAAATACGAATGGCCGGTGTGCAGCCGGCATAGAACCGTTTCTTCTTTGCGACCACCTGAGGTGGATGAGAGGAACTCTTTTAGGTTTGGACGGATCTGAAAGAGTTTGTTATCCGTCTGTGTATTCCAATCCTCCTGCCAGGACAAGGATTACATTGCAACAGACTACAGTTTCTAGATCCTTACACTCTTTCGTTTTACATGTGTACCGGGCAGGATACCTTCAAGTCAGGCATCTGTGCCAAGTCTTCTCACCCTCTTCTCCACCACCCCTGAGGAAAGGAGGAGAGAAGGTGTGATAACCGCAGAACATTCTTAGCAGAGAACACGTGACTGAGCAAGGACCAAGCCTAAAGCAGCGAGGCAACTCTGGCATGACATCAGAACCATCCCTGGCGGTTAAATGTGCCAGAAAGTCTGACCAGTACGCCGTACTGCACAACAGGCTCGTGCCAGATGGCGAGCACTCTGTGATGCCGTCCGCTAAAGCCAGATGGACAGATGTGCCAGAGCTAGTCGGCTGGCCGTGCAGATTGCAGGGTCAGTGCTCGCTACTGCCTTCCTGGCCAAACTGAACTCCCCACTCTTTTTATACAACCGTGTAGTAGTAATCCCTGGCTACACGCCTGTAAGTGGGCGAGAATTATGTTAGTGATTATCTGTGAAATATCATCAGAAAGGCTGTGGAACCGATCGTTACAACACACACAAAAACCTCTCATTTGAAAAAAGAAATACTGTCGACGAATTTCAGAAAATTGTCCTTTCCCCTACCCCTATCCCGCCTCCCCCCCCCCCCCCCCTCCCCCCATTCCCCCGTGGATCTCCTTTCTACCCATATGACCTGGACATTTTCTGAAATTATTCAGGAGACTTTTGGGTATTTTCGGATTTTTCTCCGTAATGGGCCAAAATGAAATTAAACGCACAAAACAGAGAGCAAAATAACGTATGTGTTTTTTTTAATACACAATACAAAAACAGACGTGACTGTTCGTCGAAATCTGTCTTGTTCATGCTTCACAAGAAAAGGCTGCATAATTACGGAAAACAGTACTACCCCATATGGGCTGTCGGTAAGAAATATTCAGGGCTTTATTTCTAACTCAGTTTTTATTCACTGAGTTTCCAACCCAATGTCATCGTTTTCAGACGTTATAAGCACTTGGCTAAATGGCCCCTGAAGACATGGACTGAGGCAAATATCAAAAGAGTAAACTCAGATGTTATCAACATCAGTTGAATTTTTCTTATGTTTATAATCTCAGTTTACATGTATATTTTATTGAAGAATTCAGATGTGAATGTGTGAGCGGTTTTTAACACGCACGCACGCATCCACACCCACCCACCCACAACCACACCAACTCACCCACCCACCCACCCACCCGCACACACACACACACGCCACACACACACACACACACACACAGACACACACACACACACACACACACACACACACACACACACACACACACACGCACACACACACACACACGCACACACACACCCCGCACGCACACATGCACGCACGCACACATACACACACGCACGCACCCTCCCTCCCCCCCCCCAACACACACACACACACACACACACACACACACACACACACACACACACACACATACCAAGGGTCTAACTTGGGAACAGGAGCACATCAAACTAACAGTGTGCAGCCCAAGACACGGCACCAAGGACGGGTAGCAGACAAACTGACACCTCTATGGCACCAGACCTCAGGCCTGTCAGAACATCAGGAGATGATAATGGGATTACAGGGCGAGGTTCAGCTTCCAAGGGTCAAAATCATTGTTAATGGTAATTACTATAAGAAAACAGCAGCTGTGGCGTGTGAACAGTGTGTCTGGAGTCAAAATGATTCTCATTGTGTTAAAACTGTTAACAGATCAGATGGAATGTCCCAAACGTGAAGATAAGTGACTGTGTGTTCACCCGTTGTTTTAAAAATTGTTTACCCTGCATGAAGAAGACTAATGGGTCGAAACGCGTTGTGTCCGTTTTCTAATTTGTTTGCTTCATACGTCTGGCGATCCAGTACATCTGCTTCGGCTCTTACGCTTCAGTGACCGTCTGCAGTCACTTCACGTTGAAACCAACCGTTATGACCCTAGTAACCCATATGCGATGAAAACGGTAAAATTATTATAGTGATTTCTAGCTTTCTGTGTTATACGCATTTGAAAAACAGTCTTCTGAAAGGCCTATAGTCCGCATAAAGATACCAGTGATACCAGTCCGCAAGTGTTGTAGATACCTGCTTTTATGAGTCATAATCAGCTGTTTTCGGGAGTCATCATTACTATTTTTCATGGCACTGAGTCATGACTGGAAACAGAATAAACGTAGTTACTATGAAGCAACAACATGAGCAATTGTCAGGTTTCCATTATCACTGCATCTGCGAAGTCCTGTCCATGAACCACTGTTCTCAAAACTTTAGAAATTTCGAAAGGTATTTTTAAGGCTCCGCCGAAAAACGTAAACAAACGAATCATTAAACGAAACAGGACGCACTTCGATCTCTTAGGTCTTCTTCAGGCAAGATACACAACCTCAGACAACGAAAATGAACGAGCAATCAGTTATCTTCATCCAAATCGGTGCAAGAAAGGCGTTAAAAAAACTGTTTGAAATTTGTATAGATTTCTGCCTGCAGTCGCCTCATTTTGCAACTAGATCAAAACTTCAGTCATTTGTGATTCGTTGATTAAGTCATCTAGCTGCAAACTGCGTTTTCATAGTTTTGCAGATGTGGTGTAGCGTATATGGACAAGTCCACAGGTATAGCGACAAATCGGTGGTCCACACACGTTGACATCTTCTTGACAAAACTAGATCTTACACTAAAGCACTGTTACTTTTTGAGAGAAAATTGTTGTTTTCACAAATAAAAATGGATTCTGTGAGCTTTTGACAATAGTAAGGCGCCATACATTACCCTGCATCTCCTCTGGCCTTTGTCTAGGGGACAGGTGTGTCTGGATCAGCAGTAGTGCCATCTGCACTGACTGTGTGCAGAGGCAGGTCTCTATCTACATAGGCCAGGCCAGACCCAGCCCATCAGAAAACCCAGAACAAAGAAAGCTTGCGGTGCAGCGAGAGCGTTCTGTGCTGATGGCCTTTTGTCTGGTCGTGGGTTTTGTCGACTGGAGGAAAGGGTTGTTCTGTGTTGAATTACTCTAATGGTACTGTCAGAGAAAAGTACTTTCTCTGGCACCGTTTTGGAAGAAAGATCTCTCTCTCCTCTCTCTCTCCTCTCTCTCTCTCTCTCTCTCTCTCTCTCTCTCTCTCTCTCTCTCTCTCTCCACGGACACACACACACACATACACACACACACACACGCACGCACGCACGCACATACACACACACACACACACACACACACACACACACACACACACACACCACACACACACACATGCTTTCAGTCAAGTTCGTTTCATTGTTTCAAGGTACAGATTCAGGTTTTTCAGCGCTGTCACTACCAAGACGAACAAAGGTGCTGTCCCCCTCCCACCCTAACAAATGACTAAATCATATACAAGTATAAAACACAACATCTCTTCTGTGCTATACAGAGGGTGTAGGGCATTTCCCCTGAACTGACTCCCCCAATTACAAACAGAGTAAAAACAAAATAATGGGGGAGGGGGGATTTTGAATGCAGTGTCTGCGAGTCCATTACAAATCCATACAGGTAAACTAACTCGGTCGAATGGAAAAATAATCACCACTGTGGATAGTGTATACATTCTTACTAACTCGCCAAATCAGTACAACAACAAAGTGGCAATTTAGAAATGTAACAAGAAAGAAAAGTGCTATGACTTCCAAGAAGAAAAAATAATTTATCGCAAAGACAGCAAAAGGAACACAAAACATGGAAGACGATAGAAAAAAGGTCAAGAGAACATGAACAAACAGGATTACACAGAGGGGCAGGAAACAGGAAATTTACCAACACGGAACCTTCAGGTGGGAGATATACAGTTTATACTGAAAGACCCCCCCCCCCCCCCCCCCCCCGCACGTGCACGTGGTCACATACGCACGGATACACGTACACGCAGATACACACAGGCTGCCTCGTATATGTGTGTGTGTGTGTGTGTGCGTGCGTGCGTGCGTGCGTGCGTGCGTGTGTGTGTGTGTGTGTGTGTGTGTGTGTGTGTGTGTGTGTGTGTGTGTGTGTGTGTGTGTGTGTGTGTGTGTGTGCACGCGCGCGCGCGTGTCTTTCCTTTGGGTGAGCGTTACCGAACGTTAATATGCCCTGATTAAGATCAAAGAATTGATTAAACTTGAATTAAGGCAAAGGATTAAACTTAAACTAAGGCAAAGGATTAATTGAACTTTATTGTTTCAACACCCATCTTGCTTCGAATTGGATGAAGATATCTGATTGCTCGTTCATTTTCGTTGTCCCGAGTGTTGTGTATCTTGCCTGAAGAAGACCTAAGAGGTCGAAACGCGTCGTGGTTTGTCTTGTGATACGTTTGTCAATGTTTTTTAGGCGGAGCTTTAGCAAGAATTTTTCAAATTGAATTTTCAAAGTTGTGTCTGTCCGTGAGTGCGTGCGCGTGCGTGCGTGCGTGCATGCGTGCGTGCGTGCGTGCGCGCTTGTGTGTGTGTGTGTGTGTGTGTGTGTGTGTGTGTGTGTGTGTGTGTGTGTGTGAGAGAGAGAGAGAAAGAGAGAGAGAGAGAGAGAGCGAGAGACAGACAGACAGACAGACAGACAGACAGACAGACAGTAAAGAGCTTGCTGTCTTATTCTAAACAAAACCTGCAGACCAAAACAGTTCACATATTCTTCTTCTTCTTCTTCTTCTCTTCTTCTTCTTCTTCTTCTTCTTCTTCTTCTTCTTCTTCTTCTGCGTACGCAGGCTGATACTCCTGCGGACACCCCCTGTATAGAAAGGCAAGGATTAATCCCATCTACCCATCAAAGGGAGTGGAGTTTTGTTTGTATAACCGTTTTTTTTATCCCGCCATTAAGGCAGCCATACTCCAACTTCGGGGAAGGTGCATGCTATGTGTAACGTGTCATCCATACCAACGGCCAAACTGGCCTTCTCTTCCGAAAGTTGGTGATGGGATTTTACGTGTGTGCAAGATGTTATGCGTGCGTTCACACACGGAACCTCGGTTTATAGTCTCATTCGAAGGACTGTATGGGAAATGGAGTCAGAACAAATGTGAACTCCGAAGGAAAAATCCCCCTGTACCGAAACGGCCCGGCGGAGATTCGAACCCGCAACTCCAAGATTAGTCAGGTCCGTTTCGCACCACTGCTGTATTCTGCCTCAGCTGCAAGAAGCCAAGCGTGAAAGACGCAGAGCCGAGAGACAGTGGCTCAAGTCCAGTCTGACAGTTCACAAGCAAATTTTCCAAACTGCCAACAAAATTGTTAACAGCCTTGTTCACGCTACAAAATCTGCCTATTACAATGCCAAAATTCTTGCATGCTCCACATCCAAACAGCTGTATAACATTACTAACACTCTTCTTGGTAAAACTGACTCCTTTCCTCTTCCTTCCAATCTCCCACCTTCTGACCTTCCACAGGCTTTCTCTGACTACTTTGTCAACAAGATCACTAATCTTAGGCTTTCACTGGACTCCCTGACTAATACTCATGCACCATTTCCCGATCCCCCTTTCTCGGGAACTTTCCTCACTTTCTTCCATCCTGTTTCTGAGGTCTTTGTAAAGAAAATCATCATGAAATCTGGCATTAAAACCTGTGAACTTGACCCACTACCAGCTTCTTTCCTCACCCATTGCCTTGACACTCTACTCCCTCATATTACCATCATCATCAACCACTCCCTCTCAACTGGCTTCTTTCCTTCTTCTTTCAAATCTGCAATTGTAAGACCTCTTTTGAAAAAGACTACTCTTGACCCTGACAATTTGAAACACTACAGACCTGTGTCAAATCTTCCGTTTCTTTCAAAAATTTTAGAGAAAGTTGTTCTTGACCAACTGTTAGACCACCTTCATTCCAACAGCCTTGTCTATCCCCTTCAGTCTGCTTACCGCTCTGGACATAGTACTGAGACTGCTCTTCTCAAAATCTGTAACGACATTCTGACTGCCCTTGACTGTAACAATGTATCACTTTTGACTCTCTTGGACCTATCTGCTGCCTTTGACACTATTGGCCACTCTATCCTCATTTCCCGCCTACATCACTCTTTTGGGCTTGATGACACAGTCTTGAGTTGGTTTCATTCCTACATCACTGATCGTCAACAAGTAGTTTCTATCAACGGCCTTTCTTCTAATCCCTCTTGTCTGACCTACGGCGTGCCACAAGGATCTGTCTTGGGCCCTCTACTCTTCATTCTCTACTCTTATCCTGTCTCTTCTATCGTCCAAGAACACCTACTTCAGCATCATTCCTTCTCTGATGACAATCAGCTGTATGTCTCTGGGCCTCTCTCTGACCTTCCTCTCATGATCCCAAACACCCAGTCTTGTGTAGCCAACCTTAAGGACTGGATGACCCGAAACAAACTAAAACTAAATGAAGATAAGTCTGAACTGATCCTGATCACCCCACCAAAACTTCAAAACCACCCTTCTGTTCCGACTTCCATCAAACTTGTTGATTCACCTATCACTCTCTCTCATTCTGCCCGCAACCTCGGTGTAACTCTTGATCAAACCCTGTCCTTCCAACAGCATGTCAGCAATGTCTGTCGCACTTGCTTTCTTGAACTCCGCCGAATTGCTTCTATTCGCCATCTTCTCTCAGAAAACACAACAAAAGCTCTTGTCTGCGCATTTGTTCTATCCCGCCTGGATTACTGTAACGCTCTTTTGTCTGGCTTTCCCTCTTATCTCATCAACAAACTTCAAAGAGTTCAGAATCATGCTGCCCGTCTCATCTTCCGCACTTCTAAATATAACCATGTTACCCCATTGCTCCGCTCTCTCCACTGGCTCCCCGTTCAGCTAAGAATATCCTACAAGATTGCCTCTCTCTGCTTCAAATCTATCGAGTCTTCCTGTCCTGAGTATCTCACCCACCTGTTACATCTTTACACCCCATCTCGAGCTTTACGTTCCTCATGTGACACTCGTATCTACAGTATCCCCACTGTTCGCACTAAAACCTTTGGTCAACGTTCCTTTGCCTATCAAGCTCCAACTACCTGGAATCAATTGCCTCGCTCTCTCAGATACTCACCCTCACTGCCCACATTCAAGCGCCTTCTCAAAACTCATCTGTTTCCTAGGTAACTTCGTCTTCCCTGTGACCCGACGTTTGCAATGCGTGATGCGAGTGTCTGCTTTGTGTGCGTTCGTGTCTGTGTGAGTGTGTGTTTGCGTGTATGCATGCTTGTGAGTTTGTGTCCTTGCTTTGGATTTTGATGCCTTTTTCTCATGTATGATTGTTATATATTGTGTGATTTGATGTCTGTTGTGATATTGTAAACGCCTAGGGCATTCAATTGATTAGGCGTCATAAATGTTCATAATAATAATAATAATAATAATATATCAGTCCACTGAAGGGCATTGATGCCACGTAGAACAGTCTATTCATTATTGTTTATTTTCTCTGTAATTAACCACCATATACCTAATCGGCATTAGGTCGAACTTGAACCAAGAATCATGAGGAGTGGGTAAAAAGATGCGAAAGTGGACAAAATACTTAGACTTTCAGCATCAAAACTTGTGATTCGTGGAGGAACATTGTATACTCAAGAGTCTTGGAACTAACTGTTGATAGAACGGACTGTTTTCGGTTTCGTATGACGCTCCTTGTTGTTCGGATAGTCTGGAAGCGAACATTTTACTACTTCTTCTTCTTCTTCTTCTTCTTCTTCTTCCTTGTCGTCGTCGTCGTTGTTGTCGTCGTCGCCGCCGCCGCCGCCGCCGCCGTCGTCGTCTACTTCTTCTTCTTCTTCTTCTTCTTCTTATTATTATTATCATTATTAGCATCGTCAAATTTTTATTATTATTATTGTTGCTGTGCTGCTGCTGCTGCTGCTGCTGCTGCTGCTATGATTATTATTATTATCATTATTATTATTATTCCTTTTCTTCATACTCGTCCTCCTCCTCCTCCTCCTCCTGCTCCTCCATCTTCTTCTTCTCCTTCTTCTTCTTCTTCATGTCATTTCATAAATAACCCATGATTCACCCAATAACCCCCCCCCCCCCCCCTCTTCCCCTCGATCATTTTTACCTCGTAAAGCCTCCTGCATAGTGTTTGCGTAAGGCTCAGGGCTGTAAAGGCGAAATGAAGTGGTCTGTATCAAAGGGAGGGAAGTGATGAACAAGGGCAATCAGCTCACGATGTTCCAGCGGTAGAATACTGAGTTATCACCTGCTGATTGTTTGTGTGGAGCCACGTGGTGCTCGCCCTTGGCAGAACGTGACCCCCCCCCCCCCCCCTCCTCTCTCTCTCTCTCTCTCTCTCTCTCTCTCTCTCTCTCTCTCTCTGCAAAGAAGATTCAATATCTTTGGTTCAAGATGCACACAACATCTAGTCATAATACACAGACAGGTCTTAGCTGGGAAGTGGGAGGTGTGTGTGTGTGTGTGTGTGTGTGTGTGTGTGTGTGTGTGTGTGTGTGTGTGTGTGTGTGTGTGGTGGTGTGTGTGTGTGTGTGTGTGTGTGTGTGTGTGTGTGTGTGTGTGTGTGTGTGTGTGTGAAAAACATGGATCGTAATGATAGTAATGTTGACGTTGCTGCTGCTGCTGCTGCTGCTGCGCTGCTGCTGCTGCTGCTGATGATGATGATGATGATGATGATGATGATGATCCGAAATTTTCACTTGTTTTCCTCGGTAAAAGCGTATGCTACCCGCGGCACTTTTGTATTTACCAGTATATTATTTTTTGCTCTAAGATTATCATTTACGCTATCACACAAGGTCGTGTGTGTGCGTGTGGTGGGGGGGGAGGGAAATAGACGAAGGGAGGAAGGGAGAGAGAAGGAGAGAGAGGGAGACAGACAGATAGACAGACAGACGGAGACAGAGAGACAGAGAGAGACACAGAGAGAGAGAGAGAGAGAGAGAGAGAGAGAGTGGTGTGTGTGTGTGTGTGTGTGTGTGTGTGTGTGTGTGTGTGTGTGTGTGTGTGTGTGTGTGTGTGTGAGTGTGTGTGTGTGTGTGTGTGTGTGTGTGTGCGTTTGTAATTTAGTGATAGTGTAACAAACTTAATCTCTAACCTTTGTTATCTCATGTCGTGATGCTAGGAGTTATTTGTGAAGTGTTTGAGCTGAGAAAGATTGGGTGCTGTAGACATTATTATGCTTACAATATGATGATGATGATGATGATGATGATCATCATCATCATCATCATCATCATCATCATCATCACCATCATCATCATCATCAATGGAAGACACGTAAACATCCTGGTCACTGAGCCCAGAACCAGACAATTCTGGCATCACTGACGAACCTTTCAGGCTGGCGGTAAGTTCTTCACTCCCTCACCTCTCTGCCTTCGCTCTACCCAGAACCTGCAGTCTGATATAGAACAGAAGCCTGCCGCAGGTCTGATAATTGGACGTTTACCTCAACTGCCCGTCTATAGCACCACACAGACTCGATGCCTACCGATTCCAGACGAGATTTCCTTCAGCCGGCAGCAGCATCCTTGTTGATGTCTGGAGGCGTTAATGGACTCCCATTCATCAACAAACAGCCGGAACTCTTTGTGCCTATCCTACCCTTCCCTCCTGCTCACCCCCCCCCCCCCCTTTTAATACGCCCCACCCTTCGCCCACCCCACCCCGCCCCCCTCAGCAGTCTGCGTCACTTCCTGTCACGTGATCTGAATCGTACTGCCGAGAGATGGGTGGAGAGGATTGTGTAATGGCGGTGGTGTGTCCATCAGTTTCCTTTCCCTTATTCAACTTCTTTTCACTGTCAAAAGGAGAGACGGGGAGAGAGGAGGAGTAGCCAAGTGAGGGAGAGGATGAGGGTAGGGTTGGCTGGAGCAGGAGGGAGGGGGAGGTTTATGGGTGAGAAAGGGGAGAAGGGAGGGGGGGGAGCTAGAGGCAGACCTGTTTACCCTTATGATTTTGCTGTAATTTTTACGGGAAAAAAATTACAGGAATAACGGCCGCCCCCCCAAAAAAATTACGAGAAAAAAATAGAAGAAAGAAAATTGTTAAACGCGGAGTTTAGTCTGCTACCGTTTCGGTCAAAAGCAGTAAGAAGACATTTCCCAGCGTGCTTTGCGTCTTTTACCTTGTCAAAGATGGCGACGAAGCGGTCTTATGCGCCAACGGCCGGCTCTTCCAAATCTTCAAAAGTTGCGAAAGTG
>CM065714.1:11044957-11054957 GCA_033310375.1 Conus canariensis | reverse complement strand
GGGCGTGTTCGTTTTTCAGTTTGCTTGCTTGCATCTTTTTAGTAATAGAAATTATCTGCTAATCGTCTACACACAGAGAAAATACAATGGTAGTGACCCATTCGTCTGTGTGTTTTTAACTGCAGGCCTACATGGCCTACCGATATTTGTGTTTCAGTTCTCTAGTTTACAATAACAGCAGCATTAAGAAGAGAAGAAGAAGAAGAAGAAGAAGAAGAAGAAGAAGAAGAAGAAGAAGAAGGAGGAGGAGGAGGAGGGGAAGCAGAAGAAGAAGAAGAAGAAGAAGAAGAAGAAGGAGGAGGAGGAGGAGGAGGAGGAGGAGAAGAAGAAGAAGGAGCGGATCAACTAGATTTAGCATTTTCTCCCGACAGCCTCTCCCTCTCTCTCTCTCTCTCTCTCTCTCTCTCTCTCTCTCTCTCTCTCTCTCTCTCTCTCTCTATCACTCAGACCACCTACCAACAACCCTACATCACTCCCCTTTCCTCTCCACCCCCCACCCACCCCCACCCCCACCCCCACCCCTCTCGCCCTGATCTCAAAGTCTTCCGCTCTCTGCAACACAACATGACCTAGAAAAAAAAAAAAAAAAGTAGTTTACGAAGCTCGCATCAATCTGTAATCCCCATCCCAGCTGGAAAGCCGGCAGCACAGAGAATCTCTGTGGGAACACGGTTCGGGCGAAAGCGTCGCAACATCAAGTGGGAGTTATCTAACTTGTTGCCGAAGGGAGATGACTCCTAACATCGTACAATCTCGCAGCCGGAAAAGCAATAAAGATGGACCTGTTACACAGCTGGGTTTGGGAATTAAATGTCGGCTGCTTTAGTGGGGAAACGTCAACGAAAACACACCGCCCAGTCATTTAAAAAATGGAGTATGTTTATAGTAGAGAAAATCAACAACATCGAGGCTTTCATAGTGTGTATGTGCGCCAGTGAGGTGGAGGTAACTGTGTTGGATATTAATATTTTCATGCCAGAATAATTTGCTTTGTTAATCGCTTTGTGAAGGACAGCACTGCAGCCTGGTATCAAGTTTTATTATTGTAAAGGATTTTTTTTAAACACTTTTGTTGCGAACTGAAGATCGCTAGGGCTCGATAAATGCTCTTTCAAACGTGTGTGTGTGTGTGTGTGTGTGTGTGTGTGTGTGTGTGTGTGTGTGTGTGTGTGTGTGCATGCGTGCATGCGTATGTGTATGTGTGTGTGAGTGTCAGTGTGTGTGTGTGTGTGTGTGTGTGTGTGTGTGTGTGTGTGTGTGTGTGTGTGTGACAATCAAGAACATTTGCGGCGGAAATTGTTTCCCATTTTACTTTTGAGAAGCAGGATTAGAAGCTACAGACCTGCTGTATACCTGATGGAGGCGTTGTTTAGTGAGGTGCACCGAACGCCTACACGGAAGGACGAAAGAAGCTACGTATGAATGATGGCTGTTCAACGACGGCTTTGTTCGCCTGAGGGATGGAGAGGGAAGGAGCTGGGGGGGGAGGAAAAGGGCATTTGGATGTATGGGTTGTCATTTGTCCCAAAATTATTCAAACTAGTTTTTTTTTCACATATCATTGATAATTAAAAATTGAAAACAAACAAGCAAACAAAAACTCGCTGTTTTTAAATGATGAGGAATATATACATCATTTATATATTGGACACTAATTGCAGATAATGCAGTAGGTACGAAAACTGATCAAGATTAAAAGATCCCTAAACATTTTATTACAGGCAAATAATGCATCAGGTACCTAAATATTTTATGTTCATCAATTACGTTTATTTTTGTCTGAATTAAGGAATATTGATATCAAAAAGATAAAAGGATCAAGGGTGGAATGGGAAGGGGCATACGTAAGTTTACAAGAGAGAGAGAAAGAGAGAGAGACACAGAGAGAGAGAGACAGAGACAGACAAAGACAGAGAGAGAATGCGAATGTTTTAATGTGTTAGGCTTTGTGTCCATTCACATGGGGAGAATGAGGGAAGGGGTGAATTAAGGGAAGATAATCAAACGATATCACTGTATACAATGGATGTCAGCATCATGACATGGAATCCAGATCAAGGCAATACAGTTCGTTACGTCATTAATCTGCTGACCACAGTAGAACAACTCTGCAGTCAATGGTTCCAAAAGGCTTCGGCACAGTGATAAGAAAAAGTTAACAGCCAACAACAAACTTCAACGTTCTTAAACACTTCTACATCAAGATTTCCTTTCAAACCAGACCTGTGATCGCACGTTTAAATGACAATGAAATGTGCGGCCTTAAGGTCACATCTTAAGCAAAACTTCCTTAACAACAGCTCTGGTCAGAACAAGCTTAGATACAAAGGAAATTCATGGTTCTCAGAGAGAGAGAGAGAGGAGAGAGAGAGAGAGAGAAGACAAGACAAGACAAAATTCTTTATTTACGAGGATAATAGATAAGCACTGACGTGCTTTTTTACATCCAGTCCTCGCCCTGAGTAGGGACTACAACATGCAGTGAAATCAATTAATGTAAGAAAGCAAAGAAGCAAGCAAAGCGGTCATGTAATCATAGAGGAACATCAAATGAGTGGGTGAATGGGGAAAAATAAAATATATGCTTCTCAAAATGAGCCTTCAGCAGCTTATAGTCTCCAAGGGGGAGACAATCTCCTCAGTGACCGCGGAAAGTGCGGATTCATTCCAAGAACTGGCCCTCAACACTTGTGTCTTAAAAGGTTATCTTTTTATATTTTCTACTTTTCACAAGAAAATGTAGCTTGTTTTGCTCTTTCATGATTTTTTTTTTTTTTTTTTTTTTTTTTTTTTTTTTGCTTCTTAGGTGACACCTTTGGCTGTTTTTTTTGAAAACTCAACAAACATACTACAGTATTGCACACCAGCCTTTTTCTGGGATTGCATTCTTCTTAAAACCGAAAAGGCAGAGAAGTCAAATTACCACTTTCGCGGTCACTGAGGAGAAACAATCAGGTTTCGAAATATCGGTATATGACCAGGAGTTATATGTAAGTGAGTTTCCTCTCCATTGGAGATTGTCTCCCCCTTGGAGACTATAAGCTTGCTGAAGGCTCATTTTGAGAAGCATTTATTTTATTTTTCCACACTCACGCACATACTGTTAGTTAGGCAGAATTATCTACCACTGCAGATATGAATGCTTATCTCCCCCTATTTCTTCAATCTAAGACATAAGAGCAAGCTTTGTTTATAATTGAATATATATATATATATTTATATCTCAAAATACTTGATACGTGAAAAAAAAAAAAAGAAGAGAAGAAAAAACAAATTGGTTAAGTACATGAAAATGGGATGATTTATGCTTTTGAGATCACTTGTTGGTATTACTTATGGGTTGTTGTTGTTGTTGTTTGGTTGTTGTTGTTTTTTTTTTTTGGGGGGGGGGGGGGGTTGCCGCAAGGTAAGTGTTTTTGAAAGTTGTTGTACAATGGATTTGTTTGATGGATTCTGGAAGGGAGTTCCACAAAGAGGTTCCGAGTACGTTAGACTTGATTTAAATAGGTCAGTTCTGGGGGATTGGGATATGGAGTTTGTGGGAGTTTCTCGACGAGTGTTTGAGAATCGTCTCATTAAAGTTGTTGGAGCATTCCCGATCAGAATCTTGTGCATCATTAGCCCTTTGTTGTATTTGAGTCTCTGGCTGAATGGAAAAATGTGAAGATGTTTATAATCAGAGCTTTCGAGGCTAGTTTTCTTCAGAAGGATTAATTTGAGCGCTCGTTTATGTAGGCTGAACATGGTTTTAGTGTGTTTGCACATGCAGAATCCCATATAGTCGATGCATAATCAACATAAGACTGAATATGAGCATGGAAAAAAAGTTTTCGTGAATGAAGGTCAAGAAAGTGTTTGATTTTGGTGAGCTGATACACTTTCTGGGAAAGCCTTTTGCATAGTAAAGTTATGTGGGGATTCCAGCTGAGACTATTGTCAATTATTAGTCCTAATACTTTATGATGAGTGACTTGTTCCACAAGTACATTATTGAGGTGTATAGGAGGGAAATCATTGGTGAGCTTTGTCTTTTTTGCCTAGTTGTAATGTACATCAGTTTTGTTTTTTGAGGGTGAAGTGACATGTGATTTAGTTCGGTCCATTTTACAAGGTCGTTGGTACTCTCTTGCAAATGTTTTGAAAGACTGGAAGGATCATTATGGCTGGTGTGAATTGTGGTGTCATCTGCAAAGAGGTCGCATGTAGATCTCACATGTAGGGGTAGGTCATTAATGTAGATTGAGAAGAGTAGCGGGCCTAAAATGGAGCCTTGTGGAACACCATACTTAAGAGTTGTTATAGAAGAGACAGTCGTCCCCGATAAGACGCATTGTTGTCGTTTTGTGATGTATGATTTTAGAAGGATAAGGGCGGATTTTGAAAGACCGTATGCCTCCAGTTTTCGAATAAGGAGATTGTGGTCAATGACATCGAATGCTTTTTTAAAATCAACGAATAAGACACCGCAATATCTGTTGTTATTAATATTATTAAGCCACACATCTACAAGATTGATTAATGCAGAATGGCAGGAATGTTTCTGTCTGAAACCAGACTGTCCGGGATGGAGCAAATCGTACTTGTTGAAGTGATGAAGGATGTGTTTATTTAAATGCTTTTCTAGAGGTTTGGAAAGGATAGATAAGATTGATATTGGTCTGTAGTTTGAAGGATCAGTATTATCACCAGATTTATGAATGGGTATAACTTTTGCTTTTTTGAACGCATTAGGAAAATAGCTTTTATCTATGCACAAATTAAAGATATACGTTAACGTGTCAGTTATAACTGGAGCCGAGAGTTTCAGAATTTTGCCATCTATGCCATCTAGTCCACGTGTTCCTGACTGTTTGAGATGAAGTAGGTACTGATACACCTCGTGCACAGTTATGAGGGGAATGTGTAGATCAGACGTGATTTTTTTTGTCGTGACAAAATTGATGGAGTTCTTTAAGTTCATTAGGGCTTGAATGATCAGTAGTAACAACTGTATCTGGAATGGTAGAGAAGTGAGTGTTAAGTTGTTCAGCAGAAATACCTTTGATAACAGTTGATTTTGAAGAAGAACTGTTATTGTTAAGCTGGTTTATTGCTTGCCAGTTTTGGATTTTGTTTGGAAGTTAATAACTCGCGATAGTATTTTGTTTTTTCCCTGCGCTTCTGAGAGTTTATTGCATTTCTTAGTGATCTTGATCCTTCTTCATAGCCATGTTCTTTCAAAAGGTCTCTAAGGTAGCATGCCTCCTGTAATTCTTTCGTGCACCACGGTGGTTTGGGAATATGCTTTACTCTGATTGTTTTTAACGGAGCATGTCTGTTATAGACTTCTGTAAAAATTTCGATCCAAAAGTCAATCGCTGAATCTGGATCAGCAATATTGTATACTGTATTAAGTTCTGAGTTCATTAAATCAAGCAAAAAATTTTGTTCGTTAAATTTGAGAAGCAACGATAGGTTATGGTTTTGTGGCCTGGTTTTGGGATTTTCACTCCATGTTTAGACCATGTAACACACACTGGGTAATGATCACTAGAAGAGAAGACTGGTACACAAGCTTCTAGTATGTTATTTTCATTTGAGACATAGATATGGTCAATGATTGTCTTTGAAGTTGGTGTGACTCTGGTGGGTGTTTTGATAATCTGATGTAAATTCAACACACTTATCGTTTGGCTCCATTGGCTGTTTGGTTTCAAAAGATCTACATTGAAGTCACCGAGTAAAACAATCTCTTTACATTCTAAAGAAATTGCGTCCATCATAGTAACAAATTTATCAGTCCAGCTGACTCTTTCTGCTGGGTTCTGATAGCAAAACCCGATTAAAATGGATCGTGATTTGTTCAGTGTGATTTGTATCCACACTGCTTCTACGTCATGTTGTTCTAGGTGGGAAAGTCTCTTGAAGTTGAGAGATTCACTGATATACACTAGAAGACTGTCTCTTTGTGTTTAGTAGGGTCTTTTCGAACGATATTATAACCTGGGACTGATACATCTTTATCACTAATGTAGGTATTTAGTCTTGATTCGGAGAGACCCAGAACATGGAATGGCTTTTGGTGGTTCGATATCAGGGTCGAGATATCAGAGATCTTACTGACTGCACTATTGATATTTAAATGGCAAATTCTCAGTCCATCTCTCGATGGCCATGAGTTCTGGTTTGTGGTCATGTTATGTCCTGAGTGCACAAGTAAAAGGAAAAACAAAAAGAAAGAGGAAGAAAGGACACGTACAAAAAAAGTAAAACAAATGATGGGAAAAAAAAACAATAACAACAAACAACAACAACAACAACAACAACAACAACAACAGAAAAACCAATCAAACAAACTGGTAGATTAGATACCACAGCAGTGGTTCGGAAATAGGTGACTGAGAATGCACTTACAATTTAATGTGCACACAACTAATTGCTGTCAGGTTGTACAGGACGAAGTACTGCAAGACTAAAAAGCACAATTCCTGTATGTTGCACGCACAGAATCACCAACTATATGTATCTGAACACACATATATATGCTGATAATCAGATTAAATTGCAATGAGCATTGGTCTATGATAATGACTCGTGTAGTCTCTCAATACGGGCACGCGTCACATTCCCAATGTCAGCACATTTCGTTCTGTC
Source organism: Conus canariensis (assembly GCA_033310375.1). NCBI lineage: Eukaryota > Metazoa > Mollusca > Gastropoda > Neogastropoda > Conidae > Conus > Conus canariensis. Next base: position 11,048,324 of record CM065714.1, on the reverse strand, counting down.
CTTTTTAAACAATGAGTGGCAGCACTTCGATGTCGACGCACCAGTTTTTGTTTGTCCACAACAGAACAAAACGCACTTCTTGAGATAAGAGTAATAACTCGTGCAATACATCTGACAGGCACCCGACAGACTGCAGCAGGCCAGACAAGGAAACGAACAAACAAGCAACAAATACACATAGATTTACACATACACACACACACTGCGAGTGCGTGCGCGCGCACACACACACACACACACACAACTCACACACACACATTCGCACGCACGCACACACGCACGCACACTGCACGCACGCACACACACACCACACACACACACACACACACACACACACACACCACACACACACACACACACACACACACACACACACACGTGTGTGCGCCCACACACACGCATGTAGAAAACTATTACATATGCGCTCATAAAAAATTAGATATGCGCATACATACATAGCACTTGGATGATGAAAATTAATAAGCGTATCACACTACATACCTATGTGATATGAAGTGGATACAAACATATGCACGCTCACAACCATTAGATATGCGCAGATATACATAGCACATGGATGATGAAATAACATATTGCACTACATACCTATGTGATATGAAGTGGATATAACATATGCAGAGACGGTGATGAAGCAATGATATACGAATATAAGGATGCATACAGGCGACGTGTTAATTTAATTCAATGAGGACATGGGGAGAGGAGCTGGTTGGTGTTGCTGTGACAGGAACTGAGCAGTCATTGTGTTCAGCAACTGAACAGCAATGGATGTAGTGGGCTAGGGGGGTGTACTGACTGCTGTGGGATGTGTGTGATGGTGGGGGATTGGAAGTGTAATGTGTTAGGTGGTGGCAGGAGTGTTGTATTGTGAAGTGTAAGGTTTGCGTTGTCTGGAGTTGGTGGATTGTATAGGGTATTAGAGGGTGGTAGCTGTGCTGTGCTGGGAAATTGTAGCCAAGATGTGTTGTGAGGTTGCAGCTGAGATGTGTTTGGAGGTGGGGTGTGTTGGTTGTTGCTAATGTGTGGTTTGGACAGGAAGGGGGTGATGTGCTATGTGGGTGGAGGATGCTGGTCACGTTTCTGTACTCTTTACATTGCTGTTTGTCCTTTTTATTCACTGGGGAAGAAAAGGAATATATGTGTGTGGGGGATTGTAGAAGGGGTTGCATTGTAGGGCGTTGATGCCGACCTAGTATATTATACACACTGCGAGAGTTGGGATTTTGGGGAGTGTTCGCTGGGAAATCAGTTTCATAGTTATAACTAGGTGGACTGTTAGTGGTCACTGGGGCGTCTTGTGTTGCAAGACGGTCCCTTCTTGCTCTTTGTGAGGTGGGCCTGATGTAGTTGGAGGGTTGGGTCTTGTAGTTATTAGTGGGACAGATGTTGGAGGCAAGGACTTTGCAGCCATATGAACTGGGATGTAGTCTGTCTCGGTACATGGCTTTCTTTGGCGCCCCAGATCTGGCGAGGAAGGAAGGAGTGTTATCTAGGTAACTGATCCCCTCTTGACGGCAGGAGAGGCGAAGATTGGCCGTGGATCGTGATGCCATGTCCTTAAGGGGGTGTTGACCAAGGGGAGGAAGAATGGAGGAGGCCTTCAGTGAAGCACTGGGGAACGCTTGCCTGAGTAGGTGGATGAACTTGACCCAGTCTGCTACAGGCACTGGCCTTTCGTCACAGCTGTTGATCCCCACATGGAAAGTGACCTGTTGGATGTGGGGTGATGGGGGCAGTGATTTCAGCCACTGACAAAGGTGTCACCTTGTAGCGCTCTGTTGACATTTCCTTCTCATCTACCCCGTGTAACACAGAGTCTCCTAATAGCAGCATGTTACAGGTTTCTAGGATTGTCTTTTGTTGTAAGATAGCTAAAGCAGGTGGGGGATTTGGATTCTGTTTGTTGATGGCAGTGGGGATTTCTGTCATTGTGTTTGTGTCTGGTTTGTTCTTGTTGTGTAGAGATTTTGTTGACGGAACAGATGAGCCTGTGTTTTGCACTGTAGAACTGTCTGACAGCACACTGTATGTATTTGATGTTTCCACTGCATATTCAGTCTGTGTTGATGGTGTAGATGAAGTGTCACTGTGTATCTGGACTGCTTGGTTGTCTGATTGTTGTGTTTGATTAATTGGTTTGAGGGCATGTACTTGTTTCCTATGTCAGTATTGATGTTGTTTTGACTGTCTTTGAATGATTGCAGTCTGCTTGTGGTATCTTTCATCTGGCGTTGTAGATGTGTGTGTTCATCCTGTACTTGTTTGATTTGTTGTGAAAGATCTTGATTTAATGACTTTATGGAATTTTTCACCCTAATCTCCATGTCACCCGTGTTCTGAGTGTTCCGTTCAACTTGCTGGGATGTGTGTTCAAGCTGATTTTTCAGTGTTTGTATGTCTTGCTGCATGTCGGAGATAGTGCGTGTGGCTGAGATAAGCTGTTTTTGGAGGTGTGTGATAACGGCCATGCTTGCTAGTTGAGAGAGTGTGGGGGAAATCCGATGCTGAGAGCTGGTACTCTGGGGGGTCAGTGTGTTGACAGAATGAGTAGCAGACAGAGGGTTAGTACTGGTGGGGGAGGGTGACGATACACGCTGTTCTAAAACACTCGGGGTGGGCGTGGGAGGATCAGATGGGGGGTCAGTATTTTGCTGGGTAGAGGAAGGGACTGAGGAGTGAGAAAGTGTCAACAGGGGATGAAGGACTGTCGATGGCTGGAGACTGGAGGGATGCAGGTGGCGATTCCATGCTGTCTGAGGCGGATGAGGGAGGGAGTGTGGCATGAGACGTGTTGGAGCTGACAGGCAACTGGGATTTCTGAGTTAGTGAGGGGTGAGGCAGTGATGGTGGAAGGATGGAATCACCTGACTTGAGCAATGTTTCCACAACATCATTTGACTGTGCATCACAGATTGCCCGTGGAGTTGGAGGAAATGACTCTGTGACATTGTCAAGGGCATCTGCAATTGACAATGTGGAAATATCTGGTGCAGACAAATGGGCCACAATTTCTTTTAGTCTACCAAACTCCTGCTGAACCCACTCTTGGCAGACATGTCCTTGCACTAAGATTTTTCCTGTTGTATAATAGACGTGAATTGTCAAAAGTTTGTGTTCACCGTTCAGAACAGTTTGGAAGGATGAGTGCCATAACTCGCTGGGCAGTGGGTCACAAAGCTCGGCGCCAAATCCAAAAGAGTTTTGTTATTTTTGTTGTATTCTTTCAATACACTAGAGGTAGATGACGGGCGGTATTTTCCACAGTACCTTTCACATAATACAGATCTCCATACAGGCAGGTTGGTGTGGGGAGAATCAAACGTCACTTGGCAGGGGTCTTTGGTGA
>CM065714.1:11022457-11034957 GCA_033310375.1 Conus canariensis | reverse complement strand
CTACGACCTCTCCGACCTCGGTGACCCTGCCTTCTTCCAAGGCTGGGCGGATGTCCAGGGTACTGGTGCTGCCAATGATTACTGCAGGTAGGCTGGGTGGGGGGCAATGGGGGAGAGAATGGCGTGGGTGTGTAGGGGTGGGGTGGGGGGTTGGTTCTGTGGTAATGAGTTTTGCTGTTGCGAACCAATTTTCAGTGGTTTGTCATCGAATGTTTCTCCTGAAACAGTTTCGCTGAAGGCCTGTTTCGCTGAGAGTTTCTTCGTCAATGGTTTCCGGTTATTCTGCAATTAATTTCTGTGGCGGTTCTTCAGCTTGAAAAATAAAAGTTAAAGTTGGCAGGACTGCAGACAAATGACAGAACATGCTCTTGAGTGTCTTGTTTCATGTGGTCTTCAGAACATAGTTGCATATCTGGGGAGAGAGAGAGAGAGAGAGAGAGAGAGAGAGAGAGAGAGAGAGAGAGAGACAGACAGAACAGACAGACAGACAGACAGGCAGACAGACAGACAGACACAGACAGACACAGAGAAACAGAGACACAGGAAGAGAGAACACACAGACAGACAGACAGACAGAGGCAAAGACGAAGACACACAGGGAAAAGGGATGGAGAGACAGACAGACAGACAGACAGATGATAATCTATAGTGAGTGTTAGACTGTATGTGTGTGTCCTGGTAAGCAGTCTTTCGTTTCAGCACCTTCTTCTTAAGGTGGAAAATAAACAACAGAAAGTATCTCCTTGCTGCCAAAGGACTGTTCAGAAGTGCCAAGACAAGTCAGTAAATAAACTTCTCTCCGCTGCCTTGACAGTTTAGAAGTTCACACAAAGGTAAACAAATAAACACGATTATCTTTCCTGACCATAAGATGTTTAGAGATGCAAACAGAAACAAACAAACGTTCCTCGACTTTCAGCAGACTGTTTAGAAGTGTAGAGAAGAGAAACATTTCGCTACGATCAACAGACTGTTGAGATGTGCAAAGAGTCAAGCAACTGTTTTTCTGCTTCATCGGGCTGTTTAGAGGTGGGGGTGGGGAAGGGAGGTTATTTCAAATAAGCTTTTCTCTGCTTCGTCGGTGGGCTGTTCAAAGGTGCACACAAAAATTCAAGTGATTCCCAACAGTGAACAGACGGGCTTTATAAAGAAGTCAAACAAGACAAACGTTTCTCTGCAGTCAGCAGTATGTTTAGAGGTATGATAAATGGAAACGGCAGTAGACCGCAACAGCTGGAGAAGCACTCCCAAGAAACAAACTGTCAGCTGCTGCAGCAGAAAAGCCAGCCCGCAGAAAGGGGATGACAGCCAACAAACCAGTGTCAACATACAGATGTGACGGCTGTGACAGACACTACTCTCGTATCGGTCTCTACAGCCACAGGCGACGCTGCTCGGATCGAGCAGACAGCCCGGACAGATAGCTAAATCTTTGGTCGGATATATTCTATCCATGGTTAGCTATGGCCGATGGAGGCCTACATAAATAGAAACAAGCATTTCTGTGCTTGCAGCAGGCTTGTTAGAAATGTCAAAACACAACACAAAGGCTTCTCTGCTTTCACCAGCCTGTGTAGAGATGTAAAACAAAAGACAAATATCTCTCTGCTTTCAACAGGAGCTTGAGAGTGCTAGAAAAAAAAACTTTTTGTTCTGTAGAGAGAGAGAGAGAGAGAGAGAGAGAGAGAGAGAGAGAGAGAGAGAGAGAGAGAGAGAGAGAGATTGGGGAAAGCAAACGAACAAACGACATAATGTCTATCCGGCTTCAGTACACTATGTGTGTTCAACAATCACATACACGTTTCTCTGTTCTAAGCATGCTATAAAATATACGTGTGTTATAGAACACTAAGAAAATCCTGCGTTACATTGCGCATGAAAATGATAACGAATATCGCACCAAGGTATTGAACGTTTGGCACTGAGACATGTTGATAGCTCGGCACAGCCAGTGACGTCACGCACACCACTTTTCTACCTCAGCTTCAAGAGAGGCTGCAAACAGATGTCTGCACCAGAGAAATGGGGTTCTCTCCCATGTCTCTCGTCTGCACTGGGTAGTGGCAGAACAAATGAGTTGAATTTACGCTCTTGCTTTAATGTTCGGATAAAAGCCACTTCAATGCATGATTCTCTAAACATTTCCTGTCCATCTTCCAAACGTTTTTAGGCTTGGAAAAGCCTTTTCTAACTTAATGTCCCATTTGTAAAAACCCAGCTGCTCTCTCACTGCCTCGTCCTTGAACAAATCAGGAAATAAAACTGAAAAAAAAAACAGTTTAGCTTTTAAGTCTCTCCGTCTTTCTACATTTAATAAACTTGAAAGCTGCTAAAGAGGAGGAAGAGGGGGGAAGGGGGAAGGGGGAAGGGAGAGCTGGCTTTGGAGGGGGGGGGGGGGGCGTGCAGGGTGGAGGAGGAAGATGGGTCTTATAAAGGCAGAGAGGTGTGCAGATCGCATGTCGGAGTTTATTGCTTTCTGTGAGGTCTGTCTGTGGCTGATAAGAAGTGTTTATTGGTGTTTCTTGAGCATTTCAGGGGCCGTTTACTCTAGCTTTCCAATCCAAACAAGAACGAGCGTCTCCAAAAGCTCAGAGAAGCATCTGCTAGCTGCATAAAGACACACACCTCTCTCTCTCTCTCTCTCTCTCTCTCTCTCTCTCTCTCTCTCGCAAATAGCCCTGTCCACAGCCAACGCCTCTAGGCAAAAAATCAACAAGACCCAAATGAGAATAACGCCATTTAAAGATTTTTTTCTTTTTCTTTTTTTTTTTTTTTTTTTTAAACCTTTCTGTACCTCACTCTCTCACATTCCGCGGTGTGACTGTGTGTTGTGTCTTGCTCCGTTTCTTTTTTTTTTTTTTCGTCCTTGTGTTGTCAGTCTTAGTATGAGGAAGGACAACAGACGACAAGAAGAACGGATGAGACAGGATGAAGACAAGACAAACACAAGCCGCCGTGACGCAGTGGTTAGGGTTGCCGAATTCCGGGCTTGGGGGTCGTGAGTTCGATTCCTATCACAGCCATTTATTGGTGGGATTTTTTCTGCCCTGACCGGCTCCTACCCAGTATTGAGTCTGCTAAAGGCTCAGTTGTAAAGACTTGAACCCCACAGCTGAGTTTCATCCAGGTAATGGATGCGTGTCTGAGAGTGTTGCTCGAATTTTCTGACCAACACTGCAGGTGTCTGTATCTTTGGGGCCTGGTTGATGCAGGCATGTGTTATGAAAAATTAAGCGTAGAGTACAGTCCTGTCATAGAGCCTGAGACCGGAATGGACTTCCATAGCAGAGTGTTGCTCGAATTTTCTGACCAACACTGCAGGTGTCTGAATGTTTGGGGCCTGGTTGATGCAGGCATGTGTTATGAAAAATTAAGCGTAGAGTACAGTCCTTTCATAGAGCCTGAGACCGGAATGGACCTTCATAACGTCATGTTCATCATTCTCATCCTGAGCAGTCAGGGTTTTTTTTTTTTATTCTAATGCTGTAGCCCTTCTTGCCTTGCTCTCATTGTGACCTCAGTTTGGATCTCCATGTCTATGCGCATCGCGAATTCATGTCGGAGCCACCAGTACAGGCAGACATCATGGAGACTGTCGTTGGACGGGCATGGTGGCGTCCTCCGGAGGGGGGTACCTGTTCACTCTCGCTGGCTCCGCGACGAAGCAACTAGTGCTGTCAGTAGGGGGTGGAGGGGGGTGGGGCTTACTGAGTGGTGTCCCGCTGAATAAGAGCAGGCACCGTTGAACACCGCCGAAGTGACCAGGAGGCAGCAGTGCGGTGTCTCCTCTGGTGGGTTGTTTCAGGACGACTGGAATCTGACCGCTCCCTGTGAACTGCCAGTGTCGATGGAACAAGCTGTGAAAGGGGCCCGGCCCTGAAGTAATGCCACTCTAGTGGCACGGGGAGAGAGAGAGAGAGAGAGAGAGAGAGAGAGAGAGAGAGAGAGAGAGAGGAGAGAGAGAGAGAGAGAGAGAGAGAGAGAGATACCGCTGTCGTACAGCCTAATACATATACATATATATATATATATATAGAGAGAGAGAGAGAGAGGGGGGGGGGGGGCAGACAGACAGACAGGCAGGCAGACAGAACACTACAGCGACAGAAAAGGACAGGGGATACCATAACGAAACGTCATATCAAGACAGGAGTGGCCAGAAGCGGAGAGAGCACAGCTGAACCTCCCAAACAAGAATCGGTTCCTCCCATAATGGTGATGACCTGTCCCACCCATGGCCGTAAAGCAGGTCGGCTGTTCCGTTACACACCCACCCACGTTGTCATGGGTTAATCAGAGGTGCTGCCCATCAAGTCATTCTTTGATTTCTTGTTTCGTTTTATTACCTGACCGGGTTGGTTGCTGGCTGCCTGTTCTGATGACCTCACAGACACTCTGGTACTTGGTTTTTGCAGGGGGGGGGGGGGGGGGGGCTGGAAGAAGGGTTTGTTGTTTGTTTTGTTTTGGTTTGGTTTGGGTTTTTTTCAGCATTTGGGGAGGTACCCAATCTAAACAGTCCTGCTGATACAGGTGTTCTAACTCGAGTTTGAACTGTAGCTTGGAAACGATTGAGGAGAGAGGAGAGAGAGAGAGAGAGAGAGAGAGAGAGAGAGGAGAGAGGAGAGAAGAGAGAGAGAGAGGAGAAGAGAGAGAGAAGAGAGAGAGACAGAGAGAGAGGTTAAAACAGACAGACGAACGACGAGAGAGACAGACAGACAGGCAGACAGAGGTTGTAAGGAGGGGGAAAGCAAGAGAAGGATGGAGAGGGAAAAAAAAGGCCAGAAGACAGCAGCAAGCGACGGAGAAATGCAAAGCACAGAGACAGAGAAGAGGGAGAGGAAGGGAGGAGAGAGGGAGGTGAAGGTGGGATTGTAATTACCAGATCATTGTTGCGCATGTTGCTGATTCTGTTTACCCCCCCCCTCTCTCTCTCTCTCTCTCTCTCTCTCTCTCTCCTTCTCTCTCTCTCTCTCTCTCTCTCTCTCTCTCGTCTTTTACTTCCGTAAGTCTGAGCTCGTGGAAGTCGTCATTCAAATAAAGCAGTGTCCATTAATAGCGGACAGGGGAAATCTTGTCTCAGCAACCTTCAATTAAGTTTAAGTAAACAGCAACACACAGTCTCCATCTGTAAATAATGCACAGATATTGCATGGTGAGCGTGAGTTAGCCTTTATCTGAAAGCAGAAGAAGAAGAAGAAGAGGAGGAGGAGGAGGAGGAGGAGGAGGAGGAGGAGGAAGGAAGGAAGAAGAAGAAGAAGAAGAAGAAGAAGAAGAAGAAGAAGAAGAAGAAGAAGAAGAAGAAGACGAAGAAGAAAGACGGTGGGAAAAAAACGAGAATGGCGGCCCCACTTCTTAAAAAAAAGAAAAGGGAAAAAAAAGGGGGAGGGGGGTCCCTAAAAAAAAAAAAACAAACAAACAAACAAACAGCAACACGCTTTCCAATGATCAGCCCATTGCGGGTAAAGAATGCCTAAGGCGTTCATTGGTTCGTTCCCTCAGTGCACGGCCATTTTTCACTGCCAGACCAGCACGTCTTCCTGCGTTATGCCCATTAACACTGCGCTTCCTGGTCCATCCGAAGTAACCTTCTCACCCCCATCCCATCCCTCCGACTGACCCTATCACCTGCTGGACGTTATGAAAATCATTACTTAACTTTGGGGCGAGAGGGGGAGGGGGGAGGGGTTGGAGGAAGGGGGAAGGAAGAGAGTAGTATAATGAGATTCATGGCTGAACTGTGTTTAAATCAGTATAAGATAAAAGCTTGTTCTTGCTCTATTGTTGATGCTTGTGTGTTCAAACTGATGTGTTCTTCTTAATGACTATTTTTCATCAACTTTGTTTATCCACCTCGCCTCTCTGTCTGTCTATATGTCTGTCTGTCTGTCTGTTGTCTGTCTGTCTGTCTGTCTGTCTCTCTCTCTCTCTCTCTCTCTCTCTCTCTCTCTCTCTTCTCTGTCTTTTTCTTGTTCTTTTCACCTTCCCCTCCAGCTTATTCCTTTAGCTTGAATATTTTGCAGCTCAGTCCCACAAAACAACCGCCACATATCTAAAAAAAAAATTACCAACAGTTTTCTCATTTCAGTATTCATACGCAGTCTGCACATATTCCATGTATTGTGAGTTTGTTCATTTCGCTATTCATACACAATCTACACATATTCCATGTATTGTGAGTTTATTCATTTCGCTATTCATCACACAGTCTACCAGCCCATAGACTAGCTGTCTGAAGATCACCACCACAGACTTCCAGAGAGCGATCCTCCAGGGTGATGATGGCAGAATGCACCGAACAACACGACGTACTGACTCGCTCTCTCACTCATCACACGGCCATTCTTCACCGCTAAGTCCAAGCCTTTACTTCGTTCATTAACGCACACGTTGTGGTTGGTTAATCAGGCATGTTACCCATCACACCACCCTCTTTCTCTGTCCGTCAGGGTGTATTCTCCAGTTTCTCTCTTTGCTTTGGCTGACTGACTTGGTTGGTTGCTGGCTAGGCGGCTGTTTTTGGTTGACCACACAGACGCTCTGGTTCTGGCACCTGGCGGTGTTGCTGGAGGTCTGGAAGGGTTTGTTGTTGGTGGCATTTAGGGAGTTACCTGTCCAAACAGTCTTGGAGATACAGGTGCTGCGGCTTGAATTTGCAGCTTTGGTAAGGGGGCAGAGAGAGAGAGAGAGAGAGAGAGAGGAGGAGAGAGAGAGAGAGAGAGAGAGATACAGACAGACAGACAGACAGACAGACAAACACAGAGACAGAGACACAGAGAAACGGACAGACAGCTGATAGATAGACAGCAGACAGACAGAGACAGAGACAGAGGGACAGAAAAAACACAGAGAGAGCGGGCAGGAGAGAGAGAGAGAGGAGAGGAGAGAGAGAGAGAGAGAGAGAGAGAGAGAGAGGAGAGTGGGGGGTGAACAGACAGGCAGACAGACATATAATTTAGAGAGAGAGAGAGAGGGGGGGGGAGGGAGAGAGAGACTGGGATAGACTCATTTATGGTTCTTTGTTTTGTACTGAAACTAACATGAGTCACGCCAAGACAAATTCTCTTTGATCGGGGCGACGCGACTTTTTGCGGGATGTTTGGAAATCTTTCGGTTATGAAGTCTCCCTGCTGTTTGGAAATTTGCTCATTTGGAATCTCTTCTGTCGCCCTCCGTCCTTCTATCCTTGATTTCTGTCGTCTGCTTTCTTTCTGTCAGCCAGGTCCCATGATTCACTTCAATTCACTCCCCCCCCCAACCCCACCCCACACCCACTTCTCCCACCTACCCCCCACCCCACCCCACCCCCTCCTCCGCGACAACGTCAGATTTCAATTCCCTTGTATTGTGATAGCTAGATAGGCCACACGCCACAATTAAGATTTGGCTCTAAAACACGATAAGATCCTTGTGAGCGTTTTGAAGCCTAGGTTAAGATTGAGTCAGCATTTTGATATTGAACTGATAATTGATCAAAAGAACAACCCTCCACCAATCATTTAACTTTTTTTTTCTTTTTTTTTTCCTTTTTTTTTTTTTTTTCTTTTTTGTTTTGTTTTGCTTTTTTCATGTTCACCGGTGACATCCTTAACAATCGTCAAATATATGACCTTCCCCTTGGCTGACGTCACATTTCAGGCCTTCTCACTCACCCGTGACCCCCCTATCTCTGCGCCAGCTGGTTCCTCCCAAATAGTCCCATTCCTTTCATTTTCATCTGTCTGCTTGGAACCACCTGGCATGTGCCTTGATGGGCATATGAAAGCAAAGAAGGTAGCCTAAATCAATTTTCAGACACGATGAAAATTCTCAAAACGATCTAATTGCGCCTGATCGTGAATACTCGACTCCTTAAAACTCTCAACAGGTTTTGAGATTTTTGCATTTTGCATGATTTTTTTGTAATTTTTCGTAACATTCTGCGCATTATTTCTAAGATAATAATACTTTTGTGATGAATGTGTCTATTTCGGGTTTTTTAGGCAATATATTGCTTCAGATAACAAAAATGTTGTTTTAAATACCGTAATTCCGAGAAGAAAACCGTCGATCACCGGTAATCGAAATTCAAGGGAAAGACCTGAAGAGTTAACCAAAGCCTTGGCGCATTAATTTTTGGTGTGTAGCTGCAGTGTGTGGGGTTAGCATTAAATGGTCAATGGCTGCCTTTTCCGCACTGTTACCAGGACGGTTCTTTGTGGTTGTTATTCTTTTGTTTTGTTAAATGTTTGCTTGTTTTGTATTGCAGATGTATTTATGACTGATGTGTGTGTGTGTGTGTGTGTGTGTGTGTGTGTGTGTGTGTGTGTGTGTGTGTGTGTCATATTTTACAACCTGGCGCGATGTAGTTTGGATATCTGGACATTTGTTTCAGCCATGTAATGCTTCGTTCGGTCATTTGAGCCAGAAACAATAACAGATGTTTGTGAGCATTTTTCTGAGCGTGATTCGCCATGTTTGTTGCTCAGAGCCATCGGTCCTGTTGCAGAGTGATCGGTAAGGGAAAACGTCGCTTCCTGTCCTGCGCACTGGCGGGCACGCGTGGTCAAGATCATCAGTATGTGTCCAAACTGGGATTCGAACCGGGCCACCCTGGGACGTGGTTTATGAGGGACGTGGACAGTGATGGCAGAGACGATTACTGCAGGTATGAGACCTCTTCCGACCCTCAACAACCTCCCTTCTTCTTCTTCTTCTCGTCTCCTCCTTCCTCCTCCTCCTCCTCCTCTCTCCTCCTCCTCCTTCTTCTTCTTCTTTCTTCTTCCTTCTTCTTCCTCCTCTTCCTCCTCCTCCCTTTCCTCCTCTCCTCTCCTCCTCCTCCCTACATGATTCGATTTTTTATACGACCCTTCTGTCTTTATATTTTATCATTATTTTTGTGATATAACAGTTTGTTTTTGTATGCTACTCTTTTCTCTCTCTCTCTCTCTCTCTCTCTCTCTCTCTCTCTCTCTCTCCATAACATTTCAAAAAATCAGATAGATTTACTGCTTTAATACACATGTAAAATGCCTGTGCGCATGTTTAATAGCTCAAGTAAAGACTGTTGGTGGCTATTCATTCAGATTTTAATGATAACTTTGCAGACTGATCTGCACTAGACGCCTGCCTCCGGATTCTTGAACTTTCGTGTCAGCGCAAACAAAGCATTATAGTTGAGTAGATACTTCCAGTGAAATGACATTCATTCAGCCGTATTTAACATTACCTTTTGCAGTCGCTTGATGAGTTATTCGTGTTTCAGAACAACATGACATTCTTGTGCTGTATCAACGAAACGATTTTCAAAGAACCATAATTACATCATTGCTCACTTATCAGTATGAAGTTTGCTGCCATACCATATATCTGATCAGGTATAGATGATTGCTAACATTTGTTTTAATATTCTTCTTCTTCTTCTTCTTCTTCTTCTTCTTCTTCTTCTTCTTCAATGTTTTAAGGAACAGAAAGAAAATCTGTGACACGTTACTAAATAACTTGATGCGAAAAACGAACATTCCACAAAGGAAAATATTCAAGGGAAGCTACAAGATCTTTCATCGCTATGATACCCAGAATGTTAGCAGTTATTCCCCTTGGATCAGGTTTTACTTCTTGCTGAAGATTTTCCATTATTTATTTTTACTTCATTTTTTTTTTTTTTTAACGTCAGTTTTCTTAAATCATTCCAAAGAAGGAAATACTCATTTCTAAATAATTGACATCATTTTTTTTTTTTTAAATCAGAATGCTAGTTGCAATATTTCGATGGTTGTAACGCTAATCTTATTCTGTACTGAGCCCTCTAAAAACTGCTACGTCTGACGATAGTTGAGAGGTGTGTGTGTGTGTGTGTGTGTGTGTGTGTGTGTGTGTTGGATAAGTGTATGAACTCGATATTGTCGTTGTTAGTTGTTTCAATAATTATACATGCGTGTCATTATTTTTCGTTAACGTACGTGCTTAGAGCTTCATTCTGGAAGATTGGGCGTTCCAATAGTCTTCACTATAAAACTACCTTTTCATCTTCAGATGTATGGGGGAGGAAGCCTCGTCCCGAGTCGTCTGCATGAAGGCCGGGGAGAAAGGCTTCTATGGCAGCACCGTTCAGGGAGGCAGTGACATACATTTGAGCTACCGAGAACCCAAGGCTGTCACCATAAACATTTGAATCCGCATTTTGGTCTTTGAAACTGCTCACGACGAAAATACGTGTGTTTGATTCTTCGTGGAAGTAGGTGAAATAAGTTTGTTTTTTTCATAGATTAGCCTTTGGACACACTGAAGTTGCAGGTTCAAATCTGACGGGCACAAGGATTTTTATACATGCACACAAATGCGTGTTATAGGGCTGTTGTTTTTTGTTTGTTTTTGTTTTATTTCACGCACATACTTACAGGTACATCTAAAAAATACAAAAGCATACATATGGTAATCATGATAGATATCAGCAGAGTCTATGACACTGTGCAAAAATCACTTTGTGAGAGAGAGAGAGAGAGGAGAGAGAGAGAGAGAGAGAGAGAGAGAGAGAGAGAGAGAGAGAGAGAGAGAGAGATTGACCAATTGAAAGAGTGTTTTGTATAACTGAGCAGGGTTTTTTTATGTGTCTAACTGTGTGTAAGTTTTAATAGCTGGACTAATTGCTTTGTGTTTGTTTTGTTTTGTTTCGTTTTGCCTGTCTTTCCAGTGTCTTTCTTAGCCATGTTTCTTATGGATTCCACTGATGCGGTCTTGTCTTCAAATAGTACAGTCAATCCTATAAATAGACACTCCACATAAGGATCTTCCAAATGAGGATTCCTTGTCTTTCGTCTCTCCCCACCCCATCCCCATTCCCCCGTCTCTCTCCCCTCCTCCAGAAAATTTTGATTTTTGTCCAGTCTATATTTATCCCGACATAAAACCTCCCTTCTTTCAAAGATTTTCCTGTTAACAATTTCTTTCTCTACATTACATTAACCTCCCATCAGAGCCTTTCTCCCCGTAAAAACATGTTGTCCTGGAATATTTTCACCTTTTTTTCTGTACATTTGTCTCCATTACAGGTTTCCCTCCCTTTAATGACTTTTTACTGGAAAATGTTTATCTTTCTCAATACTAGATGGACTACCGAACACAGACTCCCTCGATTTAAAGACTGATTGTTTGTTTTTTATTTGTTTGTTTCCTGAAAGAGTTTTATCGTCTTTCTCAGTACTTGATTGACCAACCAACAATGACTTCTTTTTATAACCTCTTTTAAAACACTTCTTTCTTTTCTTCTTTTTTTTCTTTTTTTCTTTTTTTTTTTTTCTTTTTGCTTTTTTTTTTTTTTTGGTTCTTTTTTCTTTTCTTGATTTTACTAGATTGACTTCCCAGCAGAGATTCGTTCCTTTAAAAGAATGTTTGTCTTTACCTATCCTAGATTTAGGTCCTAACAGAGATTCCCACCTGACAAGGTTTTTTTTTTCTTTCTGTCTTTTCTTCCTTTTTTTTTTTTTTTTTCCTTTGCCCAAACTAGATTTTGGTGTCATTTTGTGTCCCAACCAAGACTGTCTTTTTGAACACCTTTACTTATCGAGCATACGATTTCAGGTCGTTATTCAGAGGTTATCTTCTACTGCTGATTTGTGTTTGTTTTCGTTTTCGTATCTCAGATTTTTAGGTTCTTTTTGTCTAAGATATGTTTCTTTGGTGCTGAACGTGTTGTGGATAACAGTTTGCGTCACTTTTTTTCAGCCACATTTTCCACTTCAAAAGAATAATTTAGATGGCTCGAAGAAAATTGTTTATCTTGTTCACCTGTCTGTGTTCTCTGTGCTTGGCTGCATGCCAGTGAAAGTGACCACATGGGACCTAGAATTCGCGCATTTTGAAAGTTATCCCTTCTTTCTTGCTTGATTTCATTCTTTTGCGTTCCGGGTCATGCTAGATCCTCAATCCGGTCAGTAAGGCGAAGTCCACAATCCGCCATAGAAACCCCGCCGGTCCCCACAGCTTCTCCTGGACCTCAACCGGACTGGGCCACGTCTGGCGTCTCAAGGCTTTAAAGGGGGGGCAGGACTGTGAGATGCGGATGGGAGTTTGGGGAGCTATAATTCTCCTCTTGACACCTTGCAAATATGCTATCATTCCTGTATGACATTACTTCCTAATGGTTTTTGTTCGTTTGTTTTTTTAGTTGTTTGTTTTCCACAGCACCTTATGACAGTGAGCTCCTTTGAGGTGAGACAAAGAGGAAAATCATATGAAGGAAAGCCCTAAGAACGACTGCTGGGGGGGGGAGGGGGGGGGGGAGGGGGGGGAGTGGATGACCTCGCTTTTCCGAAGCAGGTATTTTGGTTGAAGCGTATTAGCAATGAAAAATTGAGCACACGCTCTCTCTCTCTCTCTCTCTCTCTCTCTCTCTCTCTCTCTCTCTCTCTCTCTCTCTCTCTCTCTCCTTGACGTGTAAACGTGTCGCATGTGCCAAGTTACCACACACAGTCTGAGTGAACGGACCACTTTCTCCTGCCTGTCCCCTTCCTCCCCCTTCCTCC
>CM065714.1:10994957-11019957 GCA_033310375.1 Conus canariensis | reverse complement strand
ATGCGAGAGCTGCAGTCTCTGTTGCAGCGGTCACATCTGCATGTTGACACTGGTTTGTTGGCTGTCATCCCCTTTCTGCGGGCTCGTTTTTCTGCTGCAGCAGCTGTCAGTTTGTCTTCGCCAATGTGCAGCTGTTTCTTGAGAGTGCTTCTCCAGCTGTTAAGGTCTGCTGCGAGGTCCTCCCAGGACTCTGTGTTGATCTCAAGCGCCTTCTCATGTCTCGTTTTCAGACGTCTTTGAATCTCATCTGTGGGTGGCCAATGCTTCTCTGCCCTGCGGCAAGCTCTCCATAGAGGACGTCTTTTAGGATGCGACCATCCTCCATGCGGCGAACGTGGCCCAGCCAACGCAGCAGTGTCTCAGCAGGATGTACATAACCATGAGGCAACGCTAGGTCTTCGACTGCAAGCGAACTTGTAAGGATTGTTTTGGGAAGGACTGGGTCATGTTCTCTGTCCCAGTGGAATGTGGCTCTGTCCTCTTTGACACGGCGGCCCGATTCCCTGTCTGTCTGTCTGTCTGTCTGTCTGTCTCTCTCTCTCTCTCTCTCTCTCTGAGTGTGTGTGTGTGTGTGCGTGTGTGCGTGCGTGCGTGTGTGTGTGTGTGTGTGTGTGTGTATGTGTGTGTGCGTGCGTGTGTGCGTGTGTATGAGAGTGAGAGAGAGAGTGTGTGTGTGTGTATGCGCGCGCGCGTGCGCGCGCGCGAGTATGTGTTTGCGTATGTGTGCGTGTGTATGTGCGTGCGTGCGTGTGTCTGTGTGTGTGTGTGCGCGCGCGTGCGTGCGTGCTGACGGCGCGCCTTTGGTCGTGCCCGTGTTTAAGAATACATGTTCTTTGTCACTATTTTTCACAGCTTTCACAGCGCGTTCTCTGCTTTCTAACAATGATTATATTATACACTTTAGCAATTGTAAGAGAGAGAGAGAGAGAGAGGGGGGGGGGGGCGATGGGAGAGAAGGGGAAGGAAGTAGGAGGGTGGAGGGCAGAAGTGGTTTATTTGCTAAGCATTCATATTTTGCTGGAAAAAGAGGGGGGACCGAAGTTCTGTAAAATAGTCGCAACCGTTGAAGAAAAAAAGACCCGAATAAGACAAGGATCTTCAACATTTTTAGCATACTAGCACCCATTTTTCAAACCTAAGACACAACTGTGGAATAGAAAAGACCTTCATAGAACAAACATTGCTAACATACTGGCCCACATTTTTCAAACCTGCGGGAGAGAGAACGAACGAACGAACGAAATTTGTTTAATGAGGGAAAAGAATAAGCACATGGCAGGCTTGTTTGCATCTTGCCCTCAAAAATGAAAAAGAAACATTTCAAACACAAAAGCCACCCTCCACACCCCAACCATTAACCAAACATCCACCTGTCGCACAGTCCTTTCCAAGCAATAATAATAGCAATAACAATAGTAATGAATGATCATGATTAAAAACGATAACATTACAATTCAAATATAACACCATGCGCACATATATACATATGCATTGTCAAACATTACATCTATCGAATAGCATGATCTGAGAAAGATAGAAATACAGAACACATAATAATCACAAATATAAATCAACATGATAGTAAATCAATATTAAAACCTAGAATCTGTTCCGGAAGGGGGCGTACAACACACATTTTTCCGCCTTCCAGATACGCACGCAATTCCCCTTTCCTCTCTATCCGTGTTTTCTGCAAACAATTCCATCCTCGCCCCTCGTAAAAAACACCCACCTCACCCCATCTACCCCTCCGAGAGAGAGAGAGAGGAGAGAGAGAGAGAGAGAGAGAGAGAGAGAGAGAGAGAGAGAGAGAATGCTTTTAGAAGTAGTAAGCGCTAAGTGGGCAGCTTACTTTTTGCACCATGCCCTCATTTTTTTTCCGTGCATGGATAGAAATGAGAGACAGACAGACAGACAAACAGAGAGAGAGAGAGAGAGAGAGAGAGAGAGAGAGAGAGAGAGAGAGAGAGAGAGAGAGAGAGAACAGTGGAATGGAGGACAGAAACAGTGATGTACAATGGATCACCATAGGCCAGCACGGTTGATCAGGAAACAGTGTTCAACATCAATTCAAAACTGAATCACACTTGCAGCAGTCTGTCCCCCCACCCACAAGCACGCCACTCCCTCCTATCAACAACACGCCCCACACTCCTCCCAAACATGAACATCAGCCACAGCCCTTCAGTGAATCATTACAGCGACGGGTGGATTTTCAGGTAGGCAATAATGCTCAGTGTCCCAAGTCCTGATAAAAATCTGAGTCATCCAGTGGGCCTGAAGCGGGAGGGAAGAGGGCTGGGGTGGGGGTGGGGATGTAAAGAAATTATTGAGTGGTGTAGAAGGGAACCATGCATTTGAATGAACAGAACCAGTTTCAGTTTCAGTTTCATCAAGGAGGTGTCACTGCGTGCGGACTAGTCCATTATACGCTACACCACATCTGCTAAGTTTTGAGACCATCCTGCGCATGATTTTAAGCCGATGGATAAGCGAATTAATAACTACGATGAGAGAATAGAAGAAGAGGGTCTCGTGGCTACGACTTAGCAGATGTCTGACCTACACATTAGCCCAACGCGCTGGTCAGACCTTGAGTGCCTACCTAACATTGGTTGTGCTTTTTTCCCCCTTGTATGTGTGTGTGTAGTGATTGAACAGAACCAACAGAATGAACAGCACCAAGATAGTTTATTGACTTTTTTTTTTCTTTTTCGGGGATATCCGAGTAAAAAAAGGAAAGGAAACGCCCCTAAGGTCTCTACTTCCGAAAGTCTGCTCGGTCAGATCAAATGATAGGGATTTTAGTAATGCTGAACAGTTAAGTAGTGGGGGAAAACAAGTGCAGGCTAACAATTCTACAATTCTTCCGTCATTATAGTAATGACTTGGTAGAGATTAGAACTTTGAAAAAAAAAAAAAAAAGGTTGAAGATGAAGAAAATGGTGACATAAAATTAAGAAAATATATTATAGATATGAAAACCCTTCACTAGCTGCATGAGGGAACCATCGTAATCCCTCTTGAAGGCAGATCTATTTATATTGCCTGCTCCTAGGCCTTTCGTCCGCTGGATCGAACTCATCAGGGAGACACGCCTGATTGTGTCTGTGTTCTTGGCGTCAAACAGAGACACACCACAGTCCATAATTCTGTAGTGTTCTCACCACCAAGGAATTTTTGTTTCATCTGCCGATCCTAATCCAATCTGGATCAAATGATGTCTCTCGGTTTCAGGGCTTTTTTGTTCAATGTGTTGGCCAGCTTCTTCAAGTAAAGAGTGTAGTGTCAGGCTAGTGTAAAGAGTGTAGTGTCAGGCTAGTGTAAAGAGTGTAGTGTCAGGCTAGTGTAAAGAGTGTAGTGTCAGGCTAGCGTAAAGAGTGTAGTGTCAGGCTAGTGTAAAGAGTGTAGTGTCAGGCTAGTGTAAAGAGTGTAGTGTCAGGCTAGCGTAAAGAGTGTAGTGTCAGGCTAGTGTAAAGAGTGTAGTGTTAGGCTAGTGTAGGAGCAGGGCATACAGAACCACAGAATTTGACATTCTTCTCGAATGATGGACAATGATGGTGAGGATGATGAAAGTGATGCTACAGAATTCTGTTCTGCTCCAATATTCCAATACCCCATGCTTTCTTTAAAATGTGTCTTCCATCTGTGTTCAACAGTCAAGCGGAGAAGAGCGCACAATAAAGAATTTGGGTCAATTATAAATGACCGACACACTGAACGAAGAAGCGCAGGTCATTTTTTTTTTTAACTTTTACGTCTTTCCACTAGGAAAGGTATTAGACGATTGTGCATGCGTACGTTCGCATATGTGTATGCGTGCGTGCTTGTGTGAATGAGGTGCACAGTTGTGTGTGTGTGTGTGTGCGCGCGCGTGCGCGCGTGCGTGTGTGTGTGAGAGAGAGAGACAAACAGACGGACAGACAGACAGATAGATAGGCAGACAGGCAGAAAGACAGAGAGACAAGGAGAGAGAGAGAGAGAGAGAGAGAGAGAGAGAGAGAGAGAGAGAGAGAGAGAGAGAGAGAAGAGAGAGACAGACGGAGACAGGACAGAGACAAGGAGACAGACAAGAACAGAGACAGGAACAGACAAAGAACAGAGAGACGGAGACAGAGAGAGAGACACAGAGAGAGAGAGAGAGAGAGAGAAGAGAAGAGAGAGAGAACGAGAGAGATGGAGAGAGAGAGAGAGAGGGAAGAGAGAGTGACAAACAGACAGAGAGACAGAGACACAGAGAACTGGGCGGCGGACTGTGCACTCTCGAATGCCCGTCTAGTTTCCCCTGTATTTTTTTCAAAATCATATCAGAATTTAAATTCGAAATCAAGTAGAGGCGGGAAGAGAGAGAGAGAGAGAGAGAGAGAGAGAGAGAGAGAGAGAGGAGAGAGAGAGAGAGAGAGAGAGAG
The DNA here is from genome assembly GCA_033310375.1 of Conus canariensis. Classification (NCBI taxonomy): domain Eukaryota; kingdom Metazoa; phylum Mollusca; class Gastropoda; order Neogastropoda; family Conidae; genus Conus; species Conus canariensis. The sequence goes on along the minus strand of CM065714.1, from coordinate 11,015,548 downwards.
AGAGAGAGAGAGAGAGGAGAGAGAGAGAGAGAGAGAAGGATAGGTAATGCAGGGGATTCGGTGGAAACTGACAGATTTTTTTTTTTTCTTCTTCTTCTTCTTCTTCCTCGTTCGCCATCCCGTTAGATGAGCAGCCCGGTGTCCTCGATGAAGGCTGCCGTCCGTCGCAGCTCCTCCAGGGTGCCATACAGCTTGGCTTCCACTGCTGTCGGTGTTGGCCAGTACTTTCTCCTGGATGCTGCATACGTCGTACAGACTTGAAGGATGTGGTCAGTTGTCATTGGTCCCTCACTACAAGGGCACTCTCCACTCTGTCCAATGCCAAATTTTGTGTGCATGTGGTGGAGCAGGCGATTGTGTCCAGTCCTCAGGCGGAAGATCTTGACCTGTTCCCGTCGTCCCAGCAAATGGTATGTGTCTTCTGGGTTGTATTTGGGATGCAGGAGGCGCCATTTTATTCCTTGTTGTGCCTTGATGATTGTCTTAATTTCATCGTATGACACCAGGTTGTTGGCCTGCTCCTTCTGTGCACCATCTTTTGCCAGAATGTCCGCTTTTTCGTTGCCTCTGATGCCACAGTGTGCTGGTACCCATTGTATCACCACTTTCTCCACTCTGGCACTCAGGGCAACAAGGGCTGAAGTGATATGGTTCTGTTCTTTGCAGCGGGAGTTCTTGAGGGCTTGGAGCACGGAGAGAGCGTCAGAGAAGACCACCACCTGCTCTGTTGTTCTTTTGGAGTTCTGCAAGACTGTTGTGGCTGCCTCACAGAGGGCTTCTCGCTCAGCTCGGAAGTTGGTGGAGTATTTTCCTGTTGGAATTGCAATTTCTTCATCTCCGTCTTTGTATCGGAGGAAGATTCCAGCTCCACCATCCCTCGTTGCCTCTGTGGCGGAGCCATCTGTGAAGACATGGGTCCAGTCTTCCTGGGGATATTGGTTGCAGATGTACTCCATGGCCAGGGCCTTCCTTTGGGTGTCTGACTGTATTCCTCTCTTCTCCACTCCGGGAATGCTGGTGACGACTGTTGGGAACACCTGCCTCTTCCAAGATGGGTGGGTGACATTTGCCGGGATAGGCTTTGCTTCGTGTTCCATCAAGACTGGGCTTTGTCTTTCAAGGCGTCTTGACTGGCAGATGAAGCTGCCTCTTTTCAACCGGCTCTTGGTGGGTCTGCTCATTCTGTTGGTCATTGGATGGTTTTCAAGGCGTTTGAATTTTGCTGCTTGGATGAGGATCTTTGTGTCCCTTCTGTCCTCCAATGACTGTAGCCCAGTGGTCTCTTCCATCTTCAGGATTGGGGTGGATCTCATGGCGCCAATTATGACACGCTGAGCTTGGTTCTGTATCTTATTGAGGTGGTTGAGGTTAGACTTTGCAGCTGATGCCCATGCTGACGTCCCGTACTCAACTACAGGTCGGACTCTCCCTGTATAGAGTCTCTTCAGGATACGTTCGTCAGCCCCCCAGTTCGTCCCCGCAAGTTTCCTCATGATCGCCAGTCTCAACTTGGCCTTGCTACAGCATCTGGTGATCTGCTGTTTCCAAGTGAGCCTGCGGTCAAAGGTCACTCCCAAGTAGGTAGGTGTGGGTTCCTCTGCAAGCCTTTGGTTGTTCAGTGTCAGCTTCGCCTCTTGCTTCTTGCTGGATAGGCTGAAGACTGTGTAGGTTGTTTTGCTTGAGTTGACAGAGACAAGCCATTCCTTGGTGCAGTCGCTGATCTTGTTGAGCGCAGTCTGGAGGCGTACCTGTGCTGTGGTGGTGTACTCTTCAGAGCACCAAAGCACCAGGTCATCTGCGTAGATCGCTCCTCTGACCCCTTTTGGCAGTTCTCTGACGATGTCATCTATGAAGATGAGGAACAGCGTTGGCGAAAGGACTCCTCCTTGTGGTACTCCCTGTCTCAGCACCTTCTTCTTGCTTTTCTGGCCCTGAATCTTGACTCGGGCTTGGCGATTGTGTAGGTACTGGCTGATCCAGGTGTACATCCCCCCAGACACACTACATCGCCGTAGTTTGAGCCTAAGTCCGTCCTTCCAGACTTTGTCGAACGCCTTCTCCATGTCAATCCAGACAGCAAGCGTGTTCTTCTTTTCTTGGAAAGCGTCCTCAATGCTTTGCGTGATGAATGTGATCTGGTCTTCTGTTGATCTGTGTTGGCGGAAGCCTGCCTGTTCAGGGCTCAGCAGCTGATGCTCCTCAAGGTGCCAGACAAGCCTTGTGTTGACAAGTCTCTCCATCAGCTTCCCTAAGCAGCTTGTAAGGCTGATGGGTCTGTAGCTGTCAGCCTTCGACTTGTCCTTTCCCTTTTTGTGAATGGGGATCATGTCTGCTTCCCTCCAACACTGTGGTACTGATCCTGTCTTCCAGCTGGAGTTAAAGATTTTTAGAAGGACTGCCTTGCTCTTCATCCCAAGATGCAGAATCATTTCATTTGTGATTCCGTCTGGTCCAGGTGACTTCTTCAGGTTGAGGCTCTGCAACGCTTCCTCCAGCTCTTTCTCTGTGAAAGCTGTGGTCATGACTTCCTCTTGGGGCTCTTCCTCATGAAGTTCACCTTGGGCCCTGTGCACTGCAGCTCTATGTTCAGGAGGGACTTCCAGATTGCTGATGTTTTCATAGACGTCTATGAAGTGGTCTGCTGCTTTCTTTCCAGAGAGGTAATTTCCATTCTCTTGTATTGTTATAGTGGTGTGACTTGTTGTTTCATTACAGAGGGTTCTAGCCAGTTTCCACAGCTTGCTGCCATCCCTGTCGAGATTTAGGCTTTCAGTTTTCTCTTGCCAGCTTTTTCTTGCAGCTTGTGCGCAGGACAGCTTGTATCTGGCAGTTACTTCCTTCAGCGCTATGTTATTCTCCAGTGATGGCTGCTTTTCTGCTCTGTCCCTGGCTTCCGTAACAGCATCTTCCAGATTCTGGAGTTCCTCCGTCCAGTAGGGCTTGTAGTCTTTACGTGCTCCTCTTGGGATGGATTCTGTAGCAGCTTTCAAGACGGCCTTTGTGAAGTCTCGAACCATCTTGTTTGAGTCCTTCTGCCTGATGTTGATTGGCTTTGTGTGTGTATCTGTGAGGGTCTCGAAGAGAGTCCAGTCCGCCTTTCTGTAATTCCAGCGGGAAAACACTTTGCTTGTGGACACTGTAAGTTGAGGTTGATAGAGAGTTTGACGGGCTTGTGGTCACTTCCTCCAAGCTGGTTGAGGACTGTTCTTGTGGTCCTGACGAACAGGTCGTTGGTGGCGAACGCTAGATCTGGTGTTGATGTGGTCATCCAGCGTCTAGAGTAAAAGGTGGGTTCATCATCTTCTTGGTTGATGAGATGAAGATGTGTGTCAATCTCCCAATCCTCAACTTCTTCGCCTCTCTTGTCCGTCTCCTCATAGCCCCATCTCTCTGGGTGACTGTTAAAATCACCCACCACCACGCAGTTGTTGTCTGGGATGTTCATGTATGTGAGGGAAAGATCACGATCTTGAGGGCAATAGACATTGTAGATCCTGATGTTGCGTTCCTTAAGGACTATATCAATCCCTTGGATCTCTGCCTGTTGATTGGTGTTGATCTTGAGTTCTTGTGCGGCGATGGAATTCCGCACCAAGATAAGCACCCCTCCTTTGTTTCTTTCCTCACGGTCCAACCTGATGGTCTCGTAACCCCTCACTTGAAAGCGATGGTTTACGGTCAAATGTGTCTCTTGGACACATGCGATATCAATATTTTCTTGATGCATCCTTTCTGCCAAGCCAAGTTTCTTTTTATGCACCCCTTCTGCATTCCACTGGAGAATGTTGAGCATTCTGGGTGGTACTGTTTGCTTGGCATTAGCAGGAGGATGAGGTCTCCTTCTTCGTCGCATTGACATGCAGAATTTCTTTGTCTGACCACCGACCGCTTGGGGTGGGCCCCTTTGAGGCATAGGGCCCGGCTCCCGACCTCCCCGGCGGGTCTCCGAAGGTCGAGCGCCACATCGAAATTCTGTGGACTGCATCATCATGGAAGCGTATATGCGTGGTATCGTGGTTTAAGCTGCGCCAGTGGCCCGATACCTCCGTCTTCAGCTGGAGTTTTCTTTCGGGGTGCCTCACCCTTAGCTCATGGCCCGTGCGTCCTGCCCTGTGAGCACAGGGGGGATTGTTTCTCCGGGGATCCCACCCCGGGGCTAGAGGTTATACCGCGCCTCTTGACCGCATGATGAGCCCGTCATAGGACACATGGGGTATTTCAGTGAGGACAACAGTGCCACCTGTTGACCCACCCCATCCTGGTAGGAACATCGCCAGTTGGTCCGGGACTGCTTATTCTGCCAGGCAAGCCTGACTTATATCGCAGCTAACCCCCATATCTGAGGGCCATTCCCCTATCCGCCACCCGGGGACCCGCCGAGTTGGGGATGGTCGCCCCACTACTGAATTGGAAGCAGCCTGGTCCCGGGTTTTTTTTTGCATGAAGAGAAAACAAAGGTAAAAAACTTTTTCACCTCAGGGTAAAATTCGTCGATTAAGAAGACAAAGATGCTAAAACAGTACGTTTCAGGTCATAGACCCTTTCTCAACTGCACAGGGAAGGGGCAAGAAGTAAGAATAAAAGGCTGACTGCTACTCACAGAAAAAGAAAGCAATCAGTGGTAGGAGTGAGTAGAGTTAAACAGTGAAAGGAAAACTTAAAGTGGGAGGGGGGTGGGGGTGGGGGTAAGGAAAAAGGGGGGAAAGTGTATGTGTGTGTGTATGAGCGCCCACGGAAGCATGTGCACATGTCCGCCCGTATGTGCGTGAGTGTGTGCGCGCATGGGGTCGCGTGCATGCGTGTGCCTGTCTGTCTGTGTGCTCGCATGGTTGTAAGATGGTGGAGGGAAAGTGTGGAAGGGAGGAGGGAAATTGGGAAAAAAAAAAAAAGGGGGGGGGGGGAAAGGGGGGGTTAAACAATAAAGGGAAAGGGGGAGAGTGGAGAAGGGGAAGAGGGAGATGAAGAGAATGTGTGTGTTGTGTGTGTGTGTGTGTGTGTGTGTGTGTGTGTGTGTGTGTGTGTGTTGTGAGCGTATGCGCACGCATAAGCGTGTGCCTGCGTGTGAGTGCTAGTGTAAGTGGTAAACAGTAAAGGGGAAGAGGGAAAGGGGAGAAGGGAGACAGGGAGGGAAAAATACAGACACACGGGGGGGGGGGGGGGGGGGGGGGGGGGGGAAAAGGTGGAAGAAGGGAGGGGGTGAGGAGAAAAAAAAAAAAAAAGGGCGGGGGGGAAAGGAACGGAGGTGCAAGTCGAGCTGCCGAGTTCAGTCCCTTGTGTTCATGCCATATGGGGTGCGAGTGCCAAGACGGGCAATCACTGAAGACTCCATAAAGAGCCTGTAGAGTCCTGTCGACTGGTTCTGCCACACTGCTGCTACTTTGGCGTGGACAACGCAATGGTGCTGCTGGTTGAAGTGGGAGCCCACAGGGTTGTCATAATCAAGCCGCATGGAACGCAGGTGCTCGCTGAACCGTTCATCAAGGCTGCGATAGGTCTCACCTGTGTATTTCTTGGTACACAGGGAGCAGGAGATGACGTAGACAAGGTCTTTTGACTGACAATTAAAACTGGTCCTTACGGTAAACTGGCCAGCAGGTCCTGTGATGACAGTGGAACCATCGATGAAAGGGCAGGTCTTACAACCCTTGCGGCCGCATGGTGTAGTGCCAGGGGGGAGGGGGGGGGACCATAGGGGCGGATAGAAGCTCGCACAAGATGGTCTTTCAGGTTGGTATCCCTCCTGAAAGCGATGAGGGGTGGCTTAGGAAAGATCTCCCTCAGATGTGGGTCTTGCTGAACTAAGTGGAAGTTCTGGAGGAGGATACTACGGACTGGGAGGTTGTGGGGGTGGTAGGTGAGGACTGCCACTGTACGGTCTTCATTATCAGGACTGACTCTAGGAACAAGAGCCTGGGCACGAGAGACAGCACGAGCTCGCTCAAGTGCACCACGAACCAGGTCCCCTGGATACTTCCGGGCAAGGAAGAATCCAAGCATTCTCTTCGCTTGAAGTTCAAAGTCCTGCTCATCACTGCAGATCCGTCTCAGTCGCAGGAACTGTGAGTAGGGGATGCTGTCTCTGCAGGCACGGGGATGGTTGGAAGTGTAGAAAAGGTAGCTGTGAGAATCGGTAGGCTTATAGAAGACACTAGTGGCAAGACTATTGGAGTAAGGTAAGATGGAAATGGCAATGTCGAGGAAGGACACAGAGGAGTCAGAGATGTTGCAGGTATACTGTAGAGCTGGATGAAAGGTAGACATGAAGGAAATGAAGTCCTGGAGAGATTCCTTCTTGCAGGTAGACACGCCCAAACAGTCATCAATAAAGCGCCTGTAGAATGCTGGTGTCTCACCTGTGTACTGACTAAACGCCTGTTCTTCTACATGTACTTTATTCTTGCTCAGTCATGACATTAGAGCAAAAAAATAAATAAATTCATACAAATTAAAAAAACAAATAACAGAAAACAAATTTACCAGACCGCTAAACGGATGGAGCAGACATTTCTCTACAGCTCCATTCCCTACTTCTAGTCAACCCAAGAGCATGTAACTCTCACCACATTTTACACTGACACTGAAAATGTGACATCATTCTCTGTATTGTGTGCTTGTGTTTGTGTTTGTTTCATTTATTTGTCCCGTCTGAAGAACATCAGTAGGTCGAAAAGCGTCGTGTCTGTTTTGCCATTTGTTCGTGCCATACGTTTAGCGGTTTAGGTAGGAACCTTACTTTTCCTCTCTCACTTAAATCTCAACCTGCTGTCATTTTTACCTTGAAACTAACGGTCAGCATGAATTGACATATTCTGTAGGATTTAAACTCCTAAAGAATGTAGATATTCATGTCTGGTGTCTTTGTACAGGTGATTATAATTCGAAAATGTCTGTTGGTCGAGAGATTGGTGGCAGTGGACACGAGAAGAAATGGATTATTCACAGATGTTTCGAATGCTCTGGTGCTAGGGACAACTTTGTCATGGCTTGCACGCGACACAGGTGCAGACAAAAATGATAGGTCAAGCTGTTTTCAGCAGTAGAATTCTTTGCTGAGATGTATTTCAAATTGATGATGATTCTAAAAGCTTACAACAGACAAAACGAGACATAATAAACCAGGCAGTCTTGTGTGTGTGCAACCATTCTGCTTTTAATGAAACCCACTTTCAAGCACCACCGGTACTGTTACATCAATCACGGCGTGGTAAACGACGTTCATTAACAAAAATGTGATTCATCTGATAAACATCTCTGCATATATGAACAAAATCAACGAGGCAAATAAACTACACACAAAAATATACATGCCCTTACACACCGTTAAAACTACGAGTCACCAAGTTTGTATATCATTCCGAATCAAGCACCAGACGTGTATGTAATGATCACAATAACTGCGTACATGATTTGGCATAATGTGAAATAATCTTATCACCTTGTAGTGTATTCATCGCCAACAATTTCACAGAAATCCAACAAGAGAGGTGGTACCCTCCGTGACCTGCATGAGCACATTTCACATACCACATGGATGGTGGAAAGAGTGGGCGGGGGGGGGGGAGATTAATAATCTGCTTACTGCGCCACTGACAGCGACATTTTGAAAGTTTCCAGTCAACAAATGTAATATTGTCCGCCATCTTGAGCGCCGGTCTTGCCTTACGAGATGAGAATGCCGAGGAATCTTCCTACCAATCAGAGGACATTACTTATTTGGTGATAGCTGAACATAATTCAGAATGATTTCGTTTAATCGCCAGCTCCTTAAAGAAACATTTATCTTGTTCATATGGAATTTGAAGTAGATTTGAAACAGAAAGACTCATCATCTTTCTGTTTAAAATCTAATTCAAATTCTACTGTTAGACTCTAGATCGCTTAAACTTCAATTCTGTATTTCATCAGTCTCTTCAGTCTGTATTGTTATTGCATGTGTCGGGCTTGTTGATTGGTCCAATCCTGCTGACTTCCTTCCAAGTGGGAGGAAGAGGCCTCAGCATTCGACTGGTGTTCATGTTCATATGTTTTAATCTACCGCCAGCCTGTATTGTCTAACACACATTATAGCTTTGCGACGTTGTGAAACGGAAAAAAATCTGATTGTCAAACAAGCTTGGAACGTGGGGAGCGAAATATTCAACCTAAGCCTCTGAATTGCACCTCAGCTTGTTGTCGTCCAACCGACAGGGAAAAGAGGCGTGCGTGCTTGAGAGTAAAGCAAAAAGCGTATATTACAGCAACAAAAGACAGAACACAGGCGAAACTCGCTGATGGCAACTAAACGTACAGAAGAAGTCTGTGATCCATTTCCTTGCGGCTTCAGCAGAAAATAGGAATTGGCTGTGTTTAACATGTTTCAAGCTCAACGACAGTGCCGGAATTATCATAACACTGCAGCAGGGATTGCACAGACTTTGCCTCGGGGGGAAGGGGGGGGGTCGATTAGTTGTGTAAATTTTGCATTGGCGTAAACGAATTGGAAATCACACCCTTTTTGAAAGAAGCCGGACAGGAGACGGCTTCGCACATTAACAATTAAATATATAGACATTGCAGATTAACAGATATTACATATGTATAGGCAATATTCATATAGTAGTACCCAAGCAAAAACAACATGTTCACCGGCAAAAAAAAAACAAAAAAACGTTGCAGATGTATAGCCAATATTCATATAGTAGTACCGAAGCAAAAATAACATGTTCACCGGCAAAAAAAAAAAAAAAACGTTGCAGATGTACAGCCAATATTCATATAGTAGTACCGAAGCAAAAATAAAACATGTTCACCAGCAAAACAAAAAGGTTCTTCACAAAATTACTGTGGCCGAGTTACAGGACACCGGTTCGACATTCACAGTGCAACACTCGGTCATGAACACAGCTGTACATGATAATCAGCGCCGGATTAAACAGCATACATAGCCTACTACCCGATTTTCTCTCTCTGTCTCTCTCCGTCTCTTCAGCGATGGGCACGTCGTTTGAAATAAATATGTACTATAGAAAATGATTTTAAATGGGGTCACCGGTTGGGATCAACGACACAGGAATCAACAGGAAAGTGTACCAACCAAGGCTAATTCAGATCGATTAACGAATCCCTATGTGCAAGTAAACGTCAGCTTGTGGTGTGGTGGTGGTGGTGGTGGTGGTGTGCTTGCTGCTGCTGCTGCTGCTGTGTGATGTTGTGGATGATGATGTTGTTGTTTTTTTTAAGCGTGCACAAAAATCAGTCCGCACAAAAATCAGAGGTGATTTTGTGTCACGCGCTCATTTGTGAGAGCATTTGACACCAGAAGCAAATCTGAAAACAAAAATGCACTGGGTCTGATCACATCACTCCATATACAAGTGACTATATTACCAAGTATATCACTAAATCAACAAGTTCGTTTGATGCCTTTTTATTTCTTTTTTTTTTAACTGTGCCTGGTTGCAATGTCCAAAAAGCGTTTTCCTTGAATAACTCTCCTCACTTTTGTTATTGTCCTCTTCTTCACCCGATCCAATATTTCTTTCTCTGGAAGACCGACTTCTTCCCTGTAACTCGTTTTTCACTGGCCACATGTTTGTGTGCAGTGCGCGGCAACTGATCGAAGAACCTGTTTAGATGACAGGGAGATAAAAAAAAAACAGCGACAAAAACGCAGAGAGAGAGAGAGAGAGAGAGAGAGAGTGTGTGTGTGTGTGTGTGTGTGAGAGAGAGAGATAGAGAGAAAGAAAGAGATTCTCTATTATTGCATCATGGGATTCAGACTCTGGATTTCTAGCTTCCTGAGTGAGGGCTTGAACCTTCAAGCTTCGGATTTACACCCACGATCGACTGACCGACGTGGGAAAGGAACACACGTGGGTGAGACAAAAAAAACAAAACAAACTCCAATATTGGAACACAATATACAACGCAACAAAACACATGCCAGATCTGCAGATGATAATTAAAAGGCTACCAGTGGTACATGATCTATCATTTTAGGGCTTCAGCAGAAGTTCGGAGTTTATTGTCTTAAGGGCGCATTTCACTATCCATTTTCCTAAGTGTTCGGCAGAATATACGATTCGACTATCCTGAAGGTGCTTTTACATCATCCGTTTTCTCTAGTGTGCAGCAGAAAAGAGGAGTCGATTGCCCCGAAAGTTCTGTCAAGTGATCCACATTTTCCTAGAGTTCATTAGAAAACAGGAGCCGGTTGTCCTAAAGGTCCTGTCACACAATCCATTTTCCTCGGTGTTCATCAGAAAAGAGGAGCGAAGCCCATTGTCCTGAAGATGCTGTCAAACGGTCCATTTTTCCTAGTGTTCATCAGAAAACAGGAACCGATTGTCCTACAGGCGCTGTTACATGATCCATTTTCTTCGGTGTCCACCACTTTTACATGATCCATTTTTTCCCTAGTGTTCATCAGAAAACAGGAGTCCTAAAGGAGAAAACAGGAATCCTAAAGGTGCTGTTACACAATCCATTTTCGGTGTTCACCACATAAAAAGACGATTGTCCTAAAGCAGCTGTTACATGATCTATTTTTTCCTAGTGTTCATCATGAAAGAGGAGCAGAGCCAATCGTCATAAAGGTGCTGTCAAACAATCCATTTTTCCTGGTGTTCATCAGAAAATAGGAGTCGATTGTCCTAAAGCTGCTGTTACATGATCCGTTTTTTTTCCTAGTGTTCATCAGAAAACAGGAGTCGATATCCTAAAGCTGCCTTTACATGATCCGTGTTCTTTTTCCTTGTATCCATCAGAAAAGAGGAGTGGAGCCGGTTGTCCTAAAGGTGCTGTCACACGATCCGTTTTCTTCGATGTTCAGCAGAGGAGCCAGTTACCCCGACAGCAGAGCTTTCCGAGTTTGTCTTTAATCTACATGTTCTAAAGGCATGAAAGAAGGACGGTTGGGGACGACATTCTCCCAAACGGCTTCCTGTACCTCTCCCGTCCCTTCTCTTCGACGGACCAACCGAAGGCCTGGCTCTGACTGTATGCACGTGAGACGACAGTAACAAGAAGACTGCCGTTTATTTATTTATTTTTTCTATTTTAGGTTCTTACTTTGAGGTGTTCTGGATCGATTAGTTTGATGAGGCCTGTAGTCATGAGATCTCACCTCCTCTTTCCTCCACTTTTCATTCGCACCCTTCCCTTCTCTCCCCTCCCCCCCTCCCCCCCCCCTCCTCCAACGACCCTATCTTTCTCCACCCCTAGTCCAAGTGCCAGCCACGTGTGGTTCAGGTCAGTAGTATTGGAGCTGGGTGGGCCTGTAGATGTAGGTAGAGTCGCCCAGGCCGGCACGATTCCCTAGGAAGGTGGTGGGCCGGCTGAAGGGATTCACGTGGGTGATGTACCGCAGGGCGCTCCCGCCGTTCGAGTCCAAGGGCGTTTGGTCATAGCGGTTGTACTGCTCACACACACACACACACACACACACACACACACACACACACACACACACACACACACACAGAGGTAAGTCGGTAGCAATCGCAAAAATCTTTCCTTTTTCTTTCTTTTTTTTTTTTTAGCTGGCACTGCAAACAAAAGTTAAGGTCTAATAATCAGTGTTTTCAGATTCTGCATGGCTGATCCCCAGTGCGAGTCTTCCAATGATTTAACCTTTACCTCTGTTCTAGATATGGCTTGAACATTTTGCTGATTTTTTTTTTCAAACGAGCACAAAACATATAATCCGTACATGATATAAATCACACATTTAGAAGAAGAAGAAAAAATACCAACTGACTAAACTCCATACGCAGACATAATATACTCTGTAGAATGTAAATACAGGTTATACTCTGTAGAATGTAAATACAGGTTAAGTAATACACACAGCCTTGGGCTACACACTTGGTTTTGTTGGCTCATTTGTTTTCCTTCTCATGTTACAGGTGACATAGACCCAAAAGTTAAACTCAGACATAAACGCGGTCACATTTTCTTCGTCCTCAAGCTTGAGCTCACTAAAAACCTTCCATACTGCTTAGGAGCGCAGCGTTAATTTCTTACTTGAAGAAACCATCGGTTCCCCCATCTACATGGTGAACTAATGACCAATCATTGTTTCTCTCTTAATTTGAAACCCCGCGCTCCACGATTTTGTTCGTAGAGTTACGACGAATTAAAAACTGATTCTTTATTGAAGTTTGAACGACCTTTTTTTCGATGGCGGGAAAACAACCTACCAAGTATTGTTCGCTGGTGCTCCGCTGGAAATTATTCCTAGACCTGCTGTATCTGGAAAGTTTTGAATACGGTGTTCAATCGATTTCATCGATTCGGCTTTGTCCGAAATTTGAGCTATTCATTTCCAAAGCACTGTCAACTTGAATACTTCAGCCGTACAAAATGAAAATATTTTCAAACGAGTCCAGAATGGAAATGTAGGTCAACCGATCGCGTACTGATTTCCATCATTAGACAGTTGTCATAAATTATTGATTAGCGTTATGGGGAGCTTTCCCGTTCTTACTTCCCTTTACGCGAATCCAAACAGATGTCACAACATTTTGAGTGGTGTGTGTGTGCATGCGCGCGCGCGCGCGCGCGTGTGTGTGTGTGTGTGTGTGTCTGTGTGTGTGTGTGTCTGTGTGTGTGTGTGTGTGTGTGTGTGTGTGTGTGTGTGTGTGTGTGTGTGTGTGTATTCAAGAATATGAGATCGGCAAGATTCGCGAAACCTCACTGATTTGGGTCACAAATCCAAAGAAGATCAAGAACAATTAAGAAGAGAGACCAGATCGCCTTAACGGCGGACAGAGAGACGAGCCTATACCTCATCGACCATATAGTCGGTGTCGGCTCGCATCCGCCCGTCGTAGGTGAAACGACTGTCCGTCCCACGGTCCGGCAAGAGGTACTGACGTGGAGGATCAGCGTAGGTCCTTGATGACGTGATCAAGGGGGCGCTGTAGGCCTGTCGGATGATGCTGCCTTCCTGAAGTCCCTGCCCCGTGTACAAGGGTCTGCTCACGTACGTCTGTACACAAGTTCACCCCTAGGTGTTCAGCCTCGCCGACCTCGAGTTTCCTACTGTCCAGGAGTGAAGTCTGGACGAACTTGTCTTTCAAATATGCAAAGTTTTTTTTTTTTTTTTTTTTTTTGGGGGGGGGAATATTCCCGATATTGTCATGATAGTATAGCCTGGATGAAATGTTGACACAATGACAATCATAGAAGTACTGTTATTGTCATGATGGTATAGCCTGGATGAAATGTTGACAAAATGACAATCATAGAAGTACTGTCGTGTAGACTTTCACAGGGATGGGAGAAAGGCCAACTCTGTCTTGACAAAAACTCTTTTCCGAACACGGAGCAAATTTGGAAAGTTTCCCAAAAGTCATCTGAAATACATAGCATAGTTTAATCTCTGTCCACATTTAAAAGACTAAAACTTGATCAAAGAGAGTTGTCCTTTTTTTCAAACAGAGCGAGAAGAAAGGAGGAAACAAAACAGAGCACACAAAAATGTAGACAGAATCTGACAGAAATTCATTTCATGCCATACAAGCTGGAGCAAGGGGATTTGTAGGCCCATCAGCCTGTGATCTCATGAAACAGCTGGGGATTTCAGGTAAAGAGGAGGACCAGAACCCTGAAGGCAATGGCAGGGGCAGCCGAAAAGAGTTCTATCTGGATCTGGTCGAGGAGCTTAAATCTCCCAACTTAGAACAGGTGTCCCATTAGCAGTGGGGTAAGACATCAAAGGTGTAAAAGGCACGCATTGAGATGCCCACCTATTCAAAAGTTCCGGATCCGAATCCCGGCAGCGCCAGGAAAAAGGCCATCTGGGAGTCATGACCTGGCTGCGGCCCGGCCCCTTTAGAGAGTAAGGAGTTCAGGGCCGAAACACTTGTCTGAGTGGAGTATCTTTTCTGAAGACCTGCTGTCACGCTCTCCTCAGAGTTTCTTCCTACTATGCCGTCACAATGAACAGGCTTATTTTCTTTGGGGAAAAAGAATGGAGTCAGTCTTTCTGCGTTTTTTGTTTGTTTTAGGTTGTTTTTTTTTTTCTTTTTTGCTTGTTTGTTTGTTTTGTTTTAGGGTAATGGTAATGGTAAATTTGCCCAGCGGACCGCAAAGGGCCATATCAGGGCTGTCACCGCGTTGAAGTCAACTCACAAGTCATTAAAAAAAAAAATTCATTCACACAACTCTAAAACACACTCTCCAAAAACACACCGGAAATTTTGTTCAAAATCTTTCCTCCGTAAAATCTTAGATGAGATGAAAAAATGTTAATCACCCTCAGAAATCCAAAGATCACCTCAGGTGGGACACCTCTGATGTTTTAAAGGGAGGAATGGATGTTTTTTTTATTTTACCACACAAGACCAGACAACAACAATACCTCAGCCGGCATATAATCGGCAGTGGGGGTCCGCCGCCCTTCCACCCCGTTCTCTGTCACGATGTAGCGCCGGGTGGAAGGGGTGTAAGGCTTGGACGCCGTGTAGATGGGGCGGGTGATGTACTGCTCCTCCATCTCCGTCCTCATCCCGTTCCCCGCGGTGAAGTTCCGCCGGGGGTAGACGTCATCAGCGTAATACCTCGTTTCCCGGATGGTCGTGCCGCGCAGGTCGTCACGGTCTACGAGAGGGCTCTCGGGATCAGGGTCCACGGGACGAAAACGGTTGATGTTCCGGTCGTTGTAGTAGACGTCGTCGGAAGCGTCTGGGACGACGGTCCGTTGGATGACTCGGACGGGTTGGGTCTCTGCAGGTTTGACCACAGCGTCCCGAGTGTAGCGAGGGAGACAGATGGAGTTGATGCTACCGTCCAAAGCGGTATCTACATGTGTTCAGATTCACACCGGAGTTTGGCGCTAACAGAGAGATTGACTTGTTCGCGCTCTCTCTCTCTCTCTCTCCCTCTCTCTCTCTCTCTCTCACACACACACACACACACACACGTACACACATACACTCGCAGACGCGCGCGCGCGCACACACATACACACACGCACGCACGCACGCACACACACACATATTCACGCACACACGTACGCACACAGGCAGGCACACACACACACACACACACACACACACACACACACACATACACTCATACACACACACACACACACACACACACACACACACACACACACACACACACACTGAAACTGACACACGTTCATACGTGCACATTCACGCACAAGCACAATCAGCCGCTTACTTTCACTACAGCACACACACACACAACACACACACACACACACACACACACACACACACACACAATACGCACGCACGCACGAACTCTTTCTTTCCTCTCTCTCTCTCTCTCACTCTCTCTCTCTCTCTCTCTCTCTCTCTGACTGGCGTTACCTTCATAAGGTCCTGGGCTCTCGTGTCATACTCGTAGATCACATTATGGGCAGGGATGGTTTCTCTGACCACTGTATGGGGCGCTGCCTGTAGGCGGCGGGTCAGGCTTGGTCACCACGACAGTAGGGGGTCGTGCCTTCTGTTCGCGGCTCACCACGCGTTCCACAACATGCCCTGCATGTTGACAATCGTACACGTACACACAGGTACACACAGGTACACACACACACATACACACACATACACACACGCACGTACGCACGCACGCACGCGCGCACACACACACACACACACACACACACACACACACACACACACACACACTCACACACACACACACGCCACAGCGCCCATATGCACACACACACATACGCGCGCGCGCGCGCACACACACACACACACACACACACACACAACATGCAAAAGTACACAAACACACACACACATAAATACCCATACACACACACACACACACACACACACACACACACACACACACACACATACCACAAAAATACAATATACAAAAGCATACATGCATATACACCGTCGCACACTTGCGGTAGGAACACACTCACGCACACACACACACACACACACACACACACACACACACACACACACACACACACACACACATGCGCACGTGCGCACGCGTCCGTGACTCTTCTCTACGGTGCTTTCATCAGATCTAAGCTTTCTTTGTGCACAAGAAGTTGTACGCAGGGTATATAAAATGTTTACACGATTCCAGGTGTGCATCCAAAAGCTAGGAAACGTGCAATTCGTGGGGGTCAGAAACGCGGGTAACCTATAGAGAAGCTAGAAGCACTACCAGACGACTTTGTTGACTAGCTCCAGCGAATTTATGATTAGAAAAACGCAAAAAGAAAAGAGTCTGAAGTAGGAAGTATCGTGCGTAATGAAAGAACAGTGAAGTCTGAACTAGAAAGTTTCATGCGCAAAGGAAAAAAAGTAAAGTTCTACTCTGACTTTCTAAAGACATTTAAAATCTTCTTCATTTCAAACAACCAGTGCATGTTGTACATCTGACTAAGCTGAAGAATCACA
This sequence comes from Conus canariensis, assembly GCA_033310375.1. Classification (NCBI taxonomy): domain Eukaryota; kingdom Metazoa; phylum Mollusca; class Gastropoda; order Neogastropoda; family Conidae; genus Conus; species Conus canariensis. The sequence continues at coordinate 10,999,154 of CM065714.1, read as the reverse complement.
ATACAAATGCCCACCCGACCCCGTTCTAACCCCCAACCCCCACTGCACCTTCAAAGGAACATCAGCCTTGTGATCCCTTGTGCAAGATCATAATATTCACTGCAAGTATCAAAACCGTCTTAAAACTTTTACAGACGCTTCTGTATTGAACAGTGAAAATGTATATGCATGTTCTTAGTGAATGACTCTCAAGTTATTACCGCTGAACCTGCTACATCTTTCAAGGCTTTAGTTTATACAGTACGCTTTCCAGAAACAAAAAAAAAAGGTTGTCAAAATTGCGCTCAGATTTTGCTCATTAAATATCTGTGTTGATTGTCTCGCCGTCTTTTCTGCTTACATTTTGGCTGAAATGGCTTATCATAATTCTGTTCAAGCAGTTTAGCGACTGAGCCAATCACGGAGACCATGTCAGGGCTGCCTTTTTTTTCACTATTGTAAAACAAAACCAATACTTCGCTCGAAGATACTTTAGTAAGTGATGTCAGATAACTGTCGTTTAACCGAGATTGTTGAATCGCTTGCCCTATTTCTTAAATGACATTTTGGAGTGTAGCCGGTTTGTTGTTCTGATTACTGCCCTTTTTTTCTTTCAAATTTTGAACCTATATGTATGAAAAATTAGAGTGATAATGTACCCCAACCACCCACACCCGTTGAACCTCCCGCCCCTACTGTCCTACCTCTACCCCCCTCCCCCCCCCCCCCCCGACCACCCACACCCGTTGAACCTCCCGCCTCTACTGCCCTACCTTCACCCCCTCCCCCCCACCACCCGACCACAACACCCGTTGAACCTCCCGCCCCTACTGCCCTACCTTTACCTCCCCCCCCCCTTTTTTTTTTTTTAACACAGTGTCTGAAATTCAACTGATCAAAAAAGAAGTTGAAAAAAAAGCCGAACGCGGGGAGAGCTGGGTGTCACCTTCACGATTGTCGGAGTCGTACTCGTAGACAATCGTGCGGGCGGGGACTGTTTCTCGAACTACCGTGGGGTGGCGGTGGTGGTGTTTGGGGGGCGGCGGCTCCGCTTTGGTCACCAGCACAGTCTGAGGGGGAGGCGACCGGCGGCGGGTGACGACACGCTCCAAGGCATGCCCTGAACGTCCAACACCGGCCACCAACAACACACACTTGTCATGGCTCTTCCTCATGGAAAGTGTGCAGAGACACACACACACGTACGTAGGAGACATGAGTGTGTTGGGGTACGTGGGCGCACGATTGCGGTAAGGACACACACATATGCATGCGCATACAAACACACACACGCACTCACACATACACACAAGCGCACGCACGCACTCACGCACACACACACAACACACACACGCGCGCGCGCGCGCACGCACGCACGCGCGCAAATACACACACACAAATGCGCACGTGCACGCGCGCACGCACACACACACGCACGCACTCACGCTCGAACGCACGCACGCACACACACACATGCACGCACACACGCACACACGCACGCATGCATTCACACACATACATACACCCCAAAACATCATACACACACACACACACACACACACACACACACCACACATACACACACACACACATACACACACACGTACTCGCGCGCACTTGCGCGCGCCACACACACACACACACACACACACACACACACACACACACACACAGATAGAGAGACAGAGTGAGAGAGGGACAGAGATACACACAAAGATAGACAAGAGAGAGAGAGACAGTGAGAGAGAGGCAGAGAAAGAGACAGAGAGAGAGTGACACAGAGAGAGACAGTGAGAGAGGGGCACAGAGAGAGAGACAGAGAGAAGCATGAGGCGTCACCACTGCGGCCGTCAAAGTCCTCATAGACCACGGTGCGGGAGGGGGCGGTGTCACGGACCACGTGGGGGTGGTGCTCAGGGGGCGCCGGTCTGGTCACCACCACTGTCTGGGCAGGGGCCGAGTTCTGCCGGGTCACCACACGCTCCACCACAGGACCTGCACAGCCACACACAGGCGACCTCACTCACTGCTTGTTGTTGATGGGTGAGATTAACGTCCTACTGGCCGGAGGCCCTTAATTAAGGACAACGTATTCTCGCAGACGTAGGTCTGCATATTCTGTGGCAACTGTTGTCGCTGGCAGTAATGGGTGAATTCCGTGTGGGGTCCGTCGTATGTCGCTCTCTGAGCTCTGGTTCCTTTTGAACTTTGGTTCACATTCGGGTGTTGGTCGGCCGACGTTGGGCGTCGGTGTATTTCGCCTCTTTTCCCCAGCCAAAATGCTGTCTTCAGGATCATCAGGCGGCCTTCTTCGTGCTCGGGTAGCGATGGTCCTGTGCCGCATGAGGCCGCCTCAAAGAGAGAGCAGGACGAAAGTCGCTGGAGCGCTGCACGAGTCCCTAAAATTCGACGGGCCACGCAGACTACGACCGAGAGGGCAGTTTTTCAGACCAACCCCATAAGGAGTGCCCCCGTGCCTGCCTGGCGCAGAACACGGTATCCCGGGCCACGGTAATCGTAGTCAGGCAGCACTCCATCGCCGATCGCCCCACATCTCCAGGAGCCGTCCCCCAGCGACAAAGACTAGACCCGCCATCACTATATGGCTGGAAGGATCGCTGCGCCGCCTGACACTGACCTCTCACGTCAGTGTCCCTCAAAGGAGAGCTGCTACCTCTTCCTTGGTGATCGCTGCAATGTCACCTCACAACGAGGTGTCACTGCTGTCAGGGACGATCAGATCAGTAATACATGTGCGTGCTTTCACACGGAGTGTTTGTGGTACACACATGTTGTATTTTGTCTGTCAAGTCGACTGGAACCACCTCAGTCACCTTGGGCTTGAGGGGAGGTGGGGGGGGGGGGGGGCGATGAGATGATCTGTAGATACGCAGGTGGCTGATCAAGCCGATGCGTGCACGGAATGTGCGATGACATATTGGACAGTTAGTGTGGGAGACCTGCTCTTGATTGCTGGCGCGCGATTTCCTTGCCAGTTTCTTTTGATGCGCTGCAGCTGTCATCCTTTCTTCACATGAACTGCTCCTTTGTGGATAGAGTCGCGCCATCTAGCTCGATCCATAGCAGTGTGTTCCCACGAGTCAGGGTTGATGTCAAACGCTTTCAAGGATGTTTTGAGACCGTCTTTGAAGCGTATCTTCTGACTTCCATGGGAACGCACTCCTTGTTGCAGCTCACGACACACACACACACACACACACACACACACACACACACACACACACACACACAGATGGGTAGAGATAGATAGACAGATAGATAGATAGATCGACAGATAGATAGATAGACAGATAGATATATAGATAGACAGACAGATAGATAGACAGAGATAGATAGATATAGAAAGAAGGGAAGGGAGACAGACAGAGAGACAGACAGAGAACCAGGCCGACAAACAGACAGGCAGACACAGAGAGAGAGAGACAGAGACAAAACAGTGAGAAAGACAGACAGACAGACAGACTAAGACAGAGACAGTGAAACTGAGAGACACAGAGAGAGAGGTCAAAAGCAATTTCAAAGAAGACATAAAAAACAACTTTAGGGCAACTTCAGGACGAGTGCTATTTTCCCAGAACCCAATGGATGGGAAGTTGTTCATGATCAACGGGCTTCAGGAGGGATCATCCCCTCCCCCCACCCCCTCCACATTCACACAGCTTTCGCTGGCTCGACCTTCATCAGGGACCATGAACGAGCGCTATCGAGCTTCGTCGTGCGGCAGTGCTATTCTGTAAGCCGGCATGGGAGATGCGGTAGACTTGAGACGCAGCTCAGAAGCACTCGGAGCATCGCTTGGCTTCTGTATATTCTCCGCAAGCTGTAAGGCTCGTGATAAATTTGGGACAGTTGTCTTTCTTTGTGTATCATGTCTACTGGCTGTTTGAAATAGCCTTGTTTGTGGAGTACGAACAGGAGGCGGTAATCACGGTGTTATTGAGAGGTTGAGATGGAGAGGACATCTGCTTGTTTGAACAAAACCGCACCGCTGTTGCATGTAGTTTGATTATCTACGTATAACACTGGACGAAGCGTTGAAAAGGAAAACAATTACGCTCCATCTCGGTCGGTAGACGAGATCGTGTAGGAGACTTGTTGTGAAGGAGTGACAGACCTCCACGTCATCATTTCACCCCACCCACCCCGCACCCGATCTCCACCCCACCCCTACCCCCACTATAGCCCCCCCCCTCTCTC